>JASUUJ010000217.1:0-41178 GCA_030449895.1 Citrus mangshanensis | reverse complement strand
CTATTGGACACAAATTGCCGAGACTTTGCGGGCGGCCTCCGTGTGCGAAAAATAGAACTATAGGCACAGCGCGCCCAAAAATTAGTACCGAAGTTCTGGGTGCAAAAACCCCCAGCGGAAAAATGGCCAAAAATCGGGTGGGCTATAGCTACTTGGTGGGGCGTGGCGAGATTAAATCCGCGGACTTCGGAATAGCCCGGGAACTTTCGGGGCGGCCTCCAGTAATGCCAAAAATAGGACAAAGAAGAACTGCTTGCGCCCAAAAATTAAGCGCCAGATGTGGGGTGTGCCCAAACCCCCAAATGGCCAAAAGCGGGTGGGCTATAGCAGCAGTGGGCGTGGGGCGAGATTCGTCGCCGGACTGGAATAGCCGAGACTTTGGGCAGCCTCCGTGTGCAAAAATAGGCCCAGGCACAGCCCTTAAAGTCGCGCCGGAGGTCGGGGGTGCCAGCCTCCCTGCGGAAAAATGCCCAAAAAATTGGGTGGAGGCTACTAGCGGTGGGGGCGTGGGAAGTTCGTCCCGCCGGACTAGGAATGTACGAGACTGCGGGCGGCCTCCGTGTACCAAAAATAGGCCACGGGCATAGCAGCCCAAAATTTAGCGTCTGAAGGTCAGGGTGCAAAAACCCCCGCTGGCCAAAGCGGGTGGGCTATAGCCTTGGTGGGGGCCTGGCGAGATTCGTCCGCGGACTCGGGGTGGCGAGACTGCGGACGGCCTCCGTGTGACAAAAAAATTAGCCACAGGTACACTTGGCATAAAAATTAGCACCAATTACGGGGGTGCCAAAACCGCAAATGGCGAAAAAACAGGTGGGCTATATAGCCTTCGTGGAAAGTGGCGAAGTTAAATCCGCCCGGACTCGGAATACAGCCCGGGAATTTGCAGGCGGCCTCCGTGTCCCAAAAAAATAGGCCAGGCATAGCACTTTTAAAGTGCGCCCGAAGTTAGGGTGCCAAAACCCCAGCGGAAAAATGGCCAAAATCGGGTGGGCTATAGCCTTGGTGGGCGTGGCGAAGATTCGTCCCCGGACTCGGAATAGTCCGAGACTGCCGGGGCGGCCTCGTGTACAAAATAGGCCATGGGCACAGCCGCACTCAAAAATTACCGCAGAGGGCAAGGTGCTAAAAAACCCCCAAATGGCCAAGCCGGGTGGGCTATAGGCTTGAGTGGAAGTAGGCGAAATACGTCCGCCGGATCGAATGGCTCGAGACTTTGCGGGCGCAGTCTCCATGTAATGCTAAAAATGAGTCACCCAGGCATAGCGCGCCCAAAATTAGCACCCGAAGGTCGAGTGCCAAAACCCCAAATGGCCAAAAGCAGGGTGGGCTATGGCCTTGGTGGGCGTGGCGGGTCGTCCGCCAGACTCGGAATGGCCCGAGCCTCTGCGGGCGACCTCCGTGTGCCAAAAATGAGCCCACCCGGGCATAGCCGCGCCCAAAATTTAGCATCCGAAGGTCGGGGTGCAAAACCCCCGCTGGTCAAAAGCAGGTGGGGCTATAGCCTTGGTGAGGGCCTGGGGCGAGATTCGTCCCGCCGGACTCAAGATAGCCCCGAAGAGACTTTGCGGGCGGCCTCCGATGTAACCAAAAAATAGGCCACAGGCACAGCCGCACCCAAAAATTAGCACCGAATTCACAGGGTGCCAAAACCTTAAATGGCGAAAAAACAGGTGGGCTATAGCCTTCGTGGGCGTGGCGAAGTTCGTCCGCGGTTCGGAATGGCGAATTTGCCCGAGGCGGCCTCTCGTGTCCCAAAAATGAGCCACGGGCATAGCCACCCAAAAATTAGCGCCGAAGTTTGGTGCAAAACCTAGCGGAAAAATGGCCAAAATCGGGTGGAGGCTATAGCCTTGGTGGGCGTGGCGGTCGTCCCCCGGTTTCGAGATAGTCCCGGGAACTTTGCGGGCGGCCTCCATGTACCAAAAATGAGCCATGAGGCACAGCCGCACTCAAAAATTACCGCGAAGGTCGGGTGCCAAAACCCCAAATGGCCAAAACGGGTGGGCTAGGCTTGGTGGGGCGTGGTAATACGTCTGCCGGATCCGGAATGGCTCGAGACTGCGGGCGGTCTCCATGTGCTAAAAAATGACCCACGGAGGCATAGCCGCGCCCAAAAATTAGCGCCCGAGTGGGGTGCCAAAACCCCCAAATGGCCAAAAAGCGGGTGGGCTATAGCCTTGTTGGGCGTGGGCGAGATTCGTCCGCGGGACTCAGAATAGCCCGGGAACTCTGCGGGGCGGCCTCCGTGTGCCAAAAATAGGCCACAGGCATAGCCCTTACCCAAAAATTAGTACTTGACAGTCTGGGATTGCAAAACCCCCAGCGGAAAAATGGCCAAAAATCGGGTGGGCTATAGCCTTGGTGGTAGGCGTGGGCGAGTTCAAGCTCGCCGGAGCTTCGGAATATTGAGACTGCGGGCGGACTCCGTGTGCCAAAAAATAGAGCCACCCAGGCACAGCCGCGCCCAAAGTGAGCACCCGAGTCGGGGTGCCAAAGCTAGCGGAAAAATGGCCCAAAAACATGTGAGCCCATAGCCTTCAGAGGAAGCGTGGGGCAAAGTTCGTCCACGGACTTGGAGATAGCCGAGATCAGGCGGCTCATGTGCAAAAATAGGCCCGCAGGCACAGCCGCGCCCAAAAATTAGCGCCTGAAGGTCGGGAGTTCCAAAACCCCCAAATGGCCAAAAATCGGGTGGAGGCTATAGCCTTGAGTGGGCGTGGGCGAGATTCGTCCGCGAGACTCCAGAATTAGCCGAGACTGCGGGCAGCCTCCGTGTGTTATGCAAAAACCAAGCCCATGGCGCAACCGCGCTATAAAAATTAGCGCCCGAAGGTCGGGGTGCCACAACCCTCGGAGAATGGCAAAAAAGCGGGTGGGCTATAGCCTTGAGTGGGCGTGGCGAGTTGAATCCCGCCCGAGACTCGGAATAGCCGGAGACTTTGCGGGCTCCACCGTGTGCCAAATATAGGCCCGCGGGCACATACAAAAGTGGCACGAAGGTGGGGTGCCAAAACCTCAGCGGAAAAATGGCCGAAGCGGGTGGGCTATAGCCTTGGTGGGCGTGGGCGGATTCGTCACGCGGACTGGACCGAGACTTTGGGGCGGCCTCCGTGTGTGCCAAAAATATAGGCCCGCAGGTGCGAGTGCAGGCGCCTCCGTGTGCCAAAATAGGCGCCTAAAAATTAGCTCGAGAAGGTGGTGTAAACCCCAGCGTAAAAATGGCCAAAAATCGGGTGGGCTATAGCCTTGCGAGTGGGGGGCATAGGCGAAGTTGGAATCCGCCGGATGCCGAATGGCCCGAACCTTTGCGGGCGGACTCCGTGTGCAAAAATGAGTTCTGGCACAGCAGCGCCCAAATTAGCACCCGAAGGTCGGGGTGCCAAAACCCCAAAATGGCCAAAAAAGCGGGTGGGCTATAGCCTTGGTGGGCGCGTGGGCGGGGATCATCCGCCCGGACTCGGAATGGCCGAGACTTGGCGGGTGGCCTCAAATAATCCCAAAAAAATGAGCCACGGAGCACAGCGCAGCAAAGTGCGCCCGAAGGTCGGGGTGCCAAAACCCCCAAATGGCCATGGTGGGCTATAGCCTTGGTGGGCGCGTGGGCGAAGTTCATCCGCGGACTGAATGGCCGAGACTTTGGGGGCAGCCTCTGTATTGCAAAATAGGCCCGCAGGCATGGCAGCCAATAATTAGCGCCAGTGAGTGCGAAAAACCCCAGCGTGGAAAAATGGCCAAAAGCGGGTGGGCCATAGCGCGGAAGTGAAGTAGCCCAGGCGAGATGCGTCCGCCAGACTTCGGGAATAGCCGGGGTACAGGGCCGGCCTCTATGTGCCAAAAATAGGCCACGAGCACAGCCGCCTTAAAGTGGCGCCTGAGAAGGTCGGGGGTGCGAAAAACCCCCAGCGGAAAAATGGCCAAAAATCGGGTGGGCTATAGCCTTGGTGGGGGGCGTGGGCGAAGTTCGTCTGCCGGACTCGGAATGGACAGAGACTTTGGGGGTGGCCTCCGTGTGCCAAAAAAAGGCCACGGGCACAGCCGAGCCCGAAAATTAGCGCCCGAAGGTCGGGGTGCCAAAACCCCCCAAATGGCCAAAAAACGGGTGGGCTATAGCCTTGGTGGGCGTGGACCGAGTCGTCCGCCCGGACTGAATAGCCCGATGCTGCGGGCGGCCTCCGTGTGCCAAAATAGGCCTTGGGCATAGCCGCGCCCAAAATTAGCGCCAGTCGGGGTGCCAAAAACCCCAGCGGAAAAATGGCCAAAAATCGGGTGGGCTATGCTTGGTAGGCGTGGCGAGTTAAATCCGCCGGACTCAGAATGGGCCAGCGGAGACTTTGGGGCGGCCTCCGTGTGCCAAAGGCCCGCAGGCACAGCCGAGCCGAAAATTAGCGCCAGCGAAGGTGGGGTGCAACCCCGAAATGGCAAAAGCGGGTGGGCTATAGCCTTGGTGGGCGTGGCGAGTTCGTCGCGGACTCGAGATCAGCCCCGAGACTTTGGGAAGCCTCCGTGTACCAAAAATAGGCAACGGGCATAGCCCGCGCCAAAATTAGCGGAAAATTGAGGTCAAAACTTGACGGAAAAATGGCCAAAGCTCGGAGTGGAAGGCTACTGCTTGGTGGGCGTGGGCGAAAGTTCGTCCGCGGACTAGGAATGGCACAGAAACTTTGCGGGCGGCCTCCGTGTACCAAAAATAGGCAACGGGCATAGCCACGCCCAAAAATTAGCGCCAGGGTCGGGAGTGCCAAAACCCCAGCGGAGAAAAATGGCCGAAGAAGCGGGTGGGCTATAGCCTTGGTGGGGGTTCTGCGGGAGATTCGTCCACTTTGGACTCGGAATGGCCGAGACTTTGAGGCCGGCCTACTGTATGCCAAAGCAGAGCCACAGGCATTAGCGCGCCCAAAAATTAGCGCCCGAAGGTGAGGTGCGAAACCCCATGAAAAAGCTGGCCAAAAATCGGGTGGGCGATAGCCTTGAGTAGGCGTGGGCGGAGTTCGTCCGCCCGGGACTTTCGGAATAGCCCCGAGACTTTGGGAAGCGGCCTCCGTGTGTGCAAAAATAGGCCGCAGTGCGAATTTTGGTGACCTCCGTGTACCAAAAATGAGCGCGCTAAAATTAGCTCGAAGGGTCGAAAAGGAGTACCACAGCCCCAAGCGTAAAAATGGCCAAAAGGCCCGGGTGGGCTATGGCCTTGGTGGGGCATGGCGGATTCGTCCGCGGATGCGAATGGCGAGGCAACTGCGAGGACTCCGTGTACCAAAAATAGGATTCTGAGGCACAGCCGCAAGTAGCACCGAAGGTCGGGGTGCAAAACCCCAAAATGGCCAAAAGCGGGTGGGCTATAGCCTTGGTGGGCGCGTGGGCGAAGTTCCTCCGCGGACTCGGAATGGCAGAGACTTGGCGAATTAGCCTCCAGCTGTCCAAAAATAGGGCCCACAGGCACAGCCGTGCCCAAAATTAGCCTTGAAGGTCGGGGTGCCAAAACCCCCCAAATTTCCGAAAAGCGGAGGGGATATAGCCTTGGTGGGGGGCGTGGGCGAAGTTCGTCTGCCGGACTCGGAATGGCCCGAGATTTTTGGGGCGGCCTCTGTGTGCCAAAAATAGGCCACTGGCATAGCCGCGACCAAAAATTAGCGCCCGAAGGTCGGGGTGCGAAAACCCCCCACCTGAAAAATGGCCAACGGGTGGGCCATAGCCTTGAGTGGGGGCGCGGGCGAGATTAAGTCCATGGACTTCGGGATAGCCCGGAATTTTGGGGCCCGGCCTCTGTGTACCAAAAATAGGCCCACGAGGCACAGCGCGCCCAAAAATTAGCGCCTGAGAAGGTCGGGGTGCCAAAAATCCCCAAGTGTAAAAATGCCCAAAATCGGGTGGGCTATAGCCTTGAGCAGGCGTGAGGCGAGACCCGTCTGCCGGACTCGGAATGGACAGAGACTTTGAGGTGGCCTCCGTGCCAAAAGGCCACCGGGCACAGCGAGCCGAAAATTAGCGCCCGAAGGTCAGGGTGCCAAAACCCCAAATGGCCATGGGGTGGGCTATAGCCTTGGTGGGCGTGGGCGAGATTCGTCCGCCCGGACTCGGAATAGCCCGATACTGCGGCCCGGCCTCCGTGTGCAAAATGAGCAACGGGCATGGCCGCGCCCAAAGTGGCGCCCGAAGGTCGGGGTGCAAAAACCCCAAAAGCGGAAAAATAGCCATCGGGTAGGCTACCATAGCCCCTTGGTAGGGCGTGGCGAGTTCGTCCCGCCGGACTGCGGAGATGGGCCCGAGGAGACTTTGGGAGGCGGCCTCCGTGTGCAAAAGCCCGCAGGCACAGCCGACCAGAGTGGCGCCGAAGGTCGGGGTGCCAAAAACCCCAAATGGCCAAAAGCAGGTGGTACATAGCCTTGGTGGGGCGTGGGCGAGTTCGTCCGCCGGACTCGGAATAGCCCGAGACTTTGGCAACCTCCGTGTGCCAAAAAAATGGAAACATGAGCATAGCAGCGCCCAAAAATTAGCGCCGAAGGTGGGGTGCCAAAACCCCAGCGGAAAAATGGCCAAAAATCGGGTGAAATTTATATAGCACTTGAGTGGGCGTGGGCGGATTCGTCCGCCGGACTAGGAATGGCCGCGAGGCTGCGAGGCGGCCTCCGTGTGCCAAAAATAGGCCACGGGCACAGCGCAGCAAAAATTAGCACCCAAGGTCAGGGTGCAAAACCCCAAATGGCCGCGGGTGGGCTATAGCCTTGGTGGGCGTAGAGGCGAAGTTCGTCGCGGACTCAAATGGCCCGAGACTGCCCGGGGCGGCCTCCGTGTGCCAAAAATAGGCCCTGGCTGGCAGCGCCAAGTGCTCGAGTCGGGTACCAAAACCCCCAAATGGCCAAAAAAGCGGGTGGCCTAGCCTTGAGTAGGGCGTGGGGCGAGACCGTCCCGCGGACTCGGGATGGGCCCAGCGGAGACTTTGGGGGCGGCCTCCGTGTGCCAAAGGCCACAGGCACAGCGAGCCGAGTGGCGCCCGAAGGTGGGTGCCAAAACCCCAAATGGCCAAAAGCGGGTGGGCTATAGCCTTGGTAGAGGCGCGCGGGTGAAGTTCGTCCCGCCGGACTCGGAATGGAGCGGAGACTTTGGGGCCGGCCTCTGTGTGCCAAAAATAAGCCACAGGCATCTTTCAGCAAAAATTAGCGCCCGCGAAGATGGGGTGCCAAAACCCCCAGCGGAAAAATGGCCATCCGGGTGGGCTATGGCACTTGGTGGGGCGCGGGTGAAGTTCGTCCGCCGGACTCGGAAAGGGCCGATACTTTGCGGGCGGCCTCCGTGTACCAAAAATAGGCCACGGGCGCAGCCGCGCCCAAAAATTAGCACCCGAAGGTCGGGCTGCCAAAACCCCCCAAATGGCCAATAAACTGGTGGGCTATAGCCTTGGTGGGGGGCGTGGGCGAAGTTCGTCCGCCGGACTCGGAATGGCACGAGACTTTGCGAGGCAACTCTGTGTGCCCAAAATAGGCCACCCAGGCACAGCCGCGCCAAAATTTGCGCCCGAAAGTCGGGTGCCAAAACCCCCTGCGGAAAAATGGCCAAAAATCGGGTGGGCTATAGCCTTGGTGGGGCGTGGGGCGAAGTTCAAGTCACTTGGACTGGAATGGCAACCTGAAACTGCGGGCGGCCTCCGTGTGCCAAAAATAGGCCACTGGGCACAGCCGCGCCAAAATTAGCACCCAAAGGTCAAGGTGCCAAAACCCCCGATAGCCAAAAGCGGGTGGGCTATAGCCTTGGTGGGGCGTGGCGAGGTCGTCGCGGACTGCGGAATAGCCCCGAGACTTTGCGGGCGGCCTCCGTGTGTGCCAAAAATAGGCCACGAGGCACAGCCGCGCCAAAAATTAGCTCAGAAGGTCGGGGTACAAAACCCCCAAATGGCCAAAAAAGCAGGTGGCCTATAGCCTTGGTGGGCGTGGGGCGGGGGTTACCGTCCGCCCGGACTCGGAATGGAGCGGAGACTTTGGGGGAGGCGGCCTCCGTGTGCCCAAAAGGCCCACGGGCACAGCGAGCCCGAAAATTAGCGCCCGAAGGTGGGGTGCCAAAACCCCCAAATGGCCAAAAGCGGGTGGGCTATAGCCTTGGTGGAAGTAGCCCAGGTGAAGTTAAAATCCGCCCGGACTCGGAATGGAGCGGAGACTTTGGGGCGACCTCTGTGTATAAAAAATAGGTACAGGCATAGCATGAAATTAGCGCCCGAGGTGGGGGTGCCAAAACCCCAGCGGAAAAATGGCCAAAAATCGGGTGGGCTACTATAGCCTTGGTGGGGCGCGCGGGTGAGATTCGTCCCGCCGGACCGGAAAGGAGCGTGCTGCGGGGCGGCCTCCGTGCGCAAAAATAGGCCCACGGGCGCAGCTTGGCCTTAAAAATTAACACCGAAGAGTCGGGCTGCAAAACCCCAAATGGCAGTAAAGGCGGTGGGCTATAGCCTTGAGTAGGCGTGGGGCGAGATTCGTCCGCCCGGACTCGGAATGGCCGAGACTGCGGGCAACCTCTGTGCCCAAAAAATAGGCCACAGGCACAGCAGCGCCCAAAAATTTGCGCGAAAGTTGAGGTGCCAAAACCCCCTGCGAAAAATGGCCAAGCCGGGTGAGAGTATAGCGCCGGGTGGGCGTGGGAGAGAGGATTAGATCCGCGGACTTAGGATACCGAGACTGCGGGCGGCTCCGTGTGCCAAAAATAGGCCCACCTGGGCACAGCAGCAAAATTAAGCGAAGGTCGGGGTGCAAAACCCCCAGCGGAAAAATGGCAAAAATCGGGTGGGCTATAGCCTTGGTGAGGCTGGGCGGATTCGTCCGCCCAGTTCAGGAATGTCCCGAGCCTTTGCGGGCGGCCTCCGTGTGAATACTTAAAAATAGGCCACAGGCTGCTTGCGCCAAGTCGCGCCCGAGGTCGGGGTGCCAAAAACCCCCAAATGGACAAAAAAAGGGTGGGCTATAGCCTTGGTGGGCGCGTGGGCGAGTTCATCCGCCGGACTCGGATGCTTGAGACTTGGCGGGCGGCCTCCGTGTGTACCAAAAATAGAGCCCTGCGGGTGAAGCCGCTTGCCCAAATTAACACCGAAGGTGAGTGCCAAAACCCCAGCGGAAAAATGGCCAAAAATCGGGTGGGCTATGAGCCTTAGTGGGGCGTGGCGAGTGGAGATCCGCCGGACTCGGAATGGCCGGAGACTTTGGGGGCGGCCTCCGTGGGCCAAAAATAGGCCACGGGCATAGCCGCGCCCAAAAATTAGCACCCAAAGTTCGGGGTGCCAAAACCCCCCTGCGGAAAAATGGGCAAAAATCGGGTGGGCTATAGCCTTGGTGGGGGGCGTGGGCGAAGTTCGTCCGCCTGACTCGGAATGGCCCGAGGCTGCGGGCGACCTCCGTTCCCAAAAATGACCACGGGCAAAGCCCTTAAAAATTAGCGGCCGAAGGTGGGGGTGCCAAACCCCACGATGGCCATGGGTGGGCTATAGCCTTGGTGGGCGTGAGGCGGGCTCGTCCGCCTGACTCGGAATAGCCCGAGACTGCGGGCGACTCACGTGTCTAAAGCTGTGGGCCTGGGAAAAGCGCGCAAAAATTAGCACCCGAAGTCGAGAGTGCCAGAAACCCCATGGAAAATGGCCAAAAATCGGGTGGAGTACCTGCTTGGTGGGGAAGCGTGGCGGATCGTCCAGCGGACTCGGAATGGCGGAGACTTTAGAGGCCCGGCCTCCGTGAAATGGCAAATAGGCCCACCAGGTATAGCCGCGCCCAAAATTAGCACCCAAAGGTCGGGGGTGCCCAAAACCCCAAGCGGAAAAATGGTAAAAATCGGGTGGGCTATAGCCTTGGTGGGGCGTGGCGGTGCGTCCGCCTGGCTGGAATAGCCCGAGACTTTGCGGGGCGGCACTCAGTGTCCCAAAAAAATAGGCCACCAGGCTGGCCTTAAAAATTAGCGGCGGCCGAGTCGGGGGTGCAAGAACCCCCTGATGGCCAAAACGGGTGGGCTGCGCCTTGGTGCGGTGGGGCGTGTGTGAATTTCGTCCGCCTGACTCGGGAATGGCCGAGACTTTGCAGACTGACCTGCGTGTCCCAAAAATGAGCCACGGGCACGGCGCGCCCAAAAATTAGCGGCCGAGGTCAGGGTGCTAAAACCCCCTCATGGCCAAAAGCGGGTGGGCTATAGCGATAGGCGTGGGCGAGGATTCGTCCGCCGGGCTTTCGGAATGTCGAGACTTTGGTGACCTCCGTGTGCCAAAAAATAGGCCACGGGCACAGCCACACCAAAAATTAGCGCGAAGGTCGGGGTGCAAAACCCCCAAATGGCCAAAAAGCGGGTGAGCTATAGAGAGTGGGGGCACGTGGCGAATCCGTCCGCGGACTCGGAATGGCCGAGACTTTGGGGCGAGCCTCCGTGGGCCAAAAATAGACCCACAGGCATAGCCGCCCCCAAAGTGCACCGAAGGTCAGGTGCAAAACCCCAGCGGAAAAATGGCCAAAAAAATCGGGTAGGCTATAGCATGGTGGGGCGTGGGCGGCTTCCGTCCGCGGACTGCGGAATGGCCCGAGACTACAGGGGCGGCCTCCGTCTGCCAAAAATATGCCACGGGCATAGCACAGCAAAGTGAGTACCCGATGGTGGGTGCCAAAACCCCCAGCGGAAAAATGGCCAAAATCGGGTGGGCTATAGCCTTGGTGGGGCGTGGGAGAAGTTTGTCCGCCGGACTAGGAATGGCATGAGACTTTGTGGCCTCCGTGCTTTTAAAAAATGAGCCTGGGCACAGCCGCATCCAAAAATTAGCGCCCGAAGGTCGGGGTGCCAAAACCCCCCAAATGGCCAAAAAACGAGTGGGCTATAGCCTTGGTGGGGGCCGTGGGCGAAGTTCGTCCGCCGGACTCGGAATGGACCGAGACTTTGGGGGCGGCCTCCGTGTGCCAAAAATAGGCCACGGACACAGCCACGCCTAAAAATTAGCACCCGATGGTCGGGGTGCCAAAACCCCCAAATATGGCAGGTGGGCTATGCTTGGTGGGGCGTGGGCGAGTTCGTCCACGGCTTCTGGAATGGCCGAGACTTGGGAGGCGGCCTCTGGGCCAAAAATAGGCCACGGGCATGGCAGCGCCCAAAAATTGACGCCGAAGGTCAGGTACCAAAACCCCCAGCGGTAAAATGGCCAAAAATCGGGTGAAGTACTCAGCACTTGGTGGGGGCGTGGGCGAAGTTCGTCCCGCGGACTCGGAATAGCCCCGGGAACTTTGAGGGCAGCCTCCGTGTGCTAAAAATAGGCAGGCACAGCCACGCCTAAAAATTACCACCAGTGGTCGGGGTGCAAAACCCCCAAATGGCCAAAAAGCGGGTGGGCTATAGCTAGCCTAGTGGGCGTGGCGAGATTCGTCACCAGTTCGGAATGGACCGGGAACTTTGGGGCGGCCTCCGTGTACCAAAAAATGAGCCACGGACACATGCGCTAAAATTAGCACCCGATGGTGGAGGTGCCAAAACCCCAAATAGCCAAAAGCGGGTGGGCTATAGCCTTGGTGGCGTAAGAGGCGAGGTCAATCCACCCCGGACTTAGGATGTAGCCCGAGCCTTTGGGGCGGCCTCTGTGGGCAAAAATGAGCCCGCAGGCATAGCGCGCGAAGTGGCGCCCCGAAGGTGGGGTGCAAAACCCCCAGCGGTAAAATGGCCAAAAATCGGGTGGAGCTATAGCCTTGGTGGGGGCGTGGCGGGTCGTCCGCCCGGACTGGAATGACCCGAGACTTTGGGGCGGCCTCTGTGTGCAAAAAATGAGCCCGCGCGCTGGCTGCGCCCAAAGTGCGCCAGTCGGGGTGCCAAAACCCCAAATGGCCAAAAAATGGGTGGGCTATAGCCTTGGTGGGAGGCCGTGAGGCGAGTTGTCCACGCCCCGGACTGGAATGGCCAGAGACTTTTGGGTCGTCCTCCATTACGGCCAAAAATAGGCCCCGCGGGCATAGCCACGCCCAAAATTTACTTCCGAGAAGGTCGAGTGCCAAAACCCCCCAGCGGAAAATGGCCAAAAATCGGGTGGAGCTATAGCCTTGAGTGGGGCGTGGCGAGATTCGTCCACCGGACTTGGGTGGCCCGAGCCTTTGAGCGGCCTCTGTGGGCAAATGGGCCTGGGCATGGCAGCGCCCAAAGTGGCGCCAGTCGGGTACCAAAACCCAAGCGGTAAAATGGCTGCAAATCGGGGTGGGCTATAGCCTTGGTGGGGGGCCGTGGGCGGTTCGTCCCGCCGGACTCGGGAATGGCCCGAAGAGACTTTGGGGGGCGGCCTCCGTGTGCCAAAATAGGCCACGGGCACTGTAGCCTTAGAAAAGTCGCCAGCGGTCAAGAGTGCAAACCCCCAAATGGCCGCAGGTGGGCTATATGGCACTTGGTGGGGGCCGTGGGGCGAGATTTGTCCGCCGGACTCGGGTGCAGACTTTGGGGCCCGGCCTCCGTGTGCAAAAATAGGCCACCAGGCATGCATACAAAAATTAGCACCCGATGGTCAGGGTGCAAAACCCCCAAATGGCCAAAAGCGGGTGGGCTATAGCCTTGGTGGGGCGTGGCGAGTTCGTCCACCGGACTCGGAGTGCTTGAGACTTTGAGAGGCGGCCTCCGTTACTTAAGAATTAGGCCACGGGCACAGCGCGCCCAAAGTGGCGCCCGATAGTCGGGGTGCCAAAACCCCCAAATGGCCAAAAGCGGGTGGGCTATAGCCGTGGTGAGCGTGGCGAGACCGTCCGCGGTTCGGAATAGCCCGAAGAGACATTGCGAGGCGGCCTCCGTGTGCCAGAAACCGACCCACGGGCACAGCCGCGCCCAAAATTAGCGGCCGAAGGTCGGGGTGCAAAAACCCCCTGATGGCCAAACAACGGGTGGGCTATAGCCTTGAGTGGGCGTGGGCGAATTTAAATCCACTGGCTTCGGAATGGCCGAGACTTTCGCAGGCGGCCTGCGTGTCCCAAAAATAGGCCACGGGAAAAGCCGCACCCAAAATTAGCACCGAAGGTGGGGTGCAAAACCCCGGAAAAATGGCCATCGGGTAGGCTATAGCCTTGGTGGGCGTAGGCGAGATCGTCCGCGGACTCGAATGGCGAGACTTTGGGGCGCCTCCGTGGTAAAATAGGCCACGGGCATAGCCGCAGCAAAATTAGCACCCAAAGGTCGAGTGCCAAAACCCCCAGCGGAAAAATGGGCAAAAATCGGATGGGCTACTGAGTGGGGGCGTGGGCGCGAGTTCGTCGCCTGACTGGAGTAGCCCGAGACTTTGCGGGGCGGCCTCCGATAATGTCCCAAAAATGAGCCACGGGCACACTTGCGCAAAAATTAGCGGCCCAAGGTCGGGTGCCAAAACCCCCTGATAGCCAAATGGGTGGGCTATAGCCTTGGTGGGCGTGGCGAATTTCGTCCGCTGACTCGGAATGGCCGAGACTTTGCCGGGCGGCCTCGTGTCCCAAAAAAATAAACCCACAGGCTGCTTGGCGCTTAAAAAGTAGCGGCCGAGTCAGGGGGTGCCAAACCCCCTCATGGCCTGCAAGCGGGTGGGCTATAGCCTTGAGTGGGGCGTGGGGCGAGATTCGTCCGCGGACTCGGAATGTCCCGAGACTTTGGGGCGGCCTCCCATGTGCCAAAAATAGGCCGCGGGCACAGCCACACCAAAAATTAGCGCCCGAGGTCAGGGTGCCAAAACCCCCAAATGGCCAAAAAGCGGGTGGAATATAGCCTTGGTGGGGGCCGTAGGCGAAGTCCGTCCGCGGTTCGGAATGGCCGAGACTTTGAGGCGGCCTCCGTGGGCCAAAATGAACCCGCCCAGGCATAGCCGCGCCCGAAATTAGCACGAGGTCGGGTGCCAAAACCCCAGCGGAAAAATGGCCAAAAATCGGGTGAGCTATAGCCTTGGTGAGGCGTAGGCGAAGCTTCGTCAACGAGACTCGGAATAGCCCGAGACTCTGGAGGCGGCCTGTCTCTGCTGCCAAAAATAGGCCACGGGCATAGCCGCAGCAAAAGTGGTGCCCGATGGTCAGGGTGCCAAAACCCCAAGCGGAAAAATGGCCATCGGGTGGGCTATAGCCTTGGTGGGCGTGGGGAGGATTTGTCCGCCGGACTAGGAATGGCATGAGACTTTGTGGGCGGCCTCCAGTGTGTGCCAAAAATAGGCCACGGGCACAGCCGCATCCAAAATTCGCGCCCGAAGAGTCGGGGGTGCAAAACCCCCAAATGGCAAAAGCGAGTGGGCTATAGCCTTGGTGGGGGCCGTGGGGCGAGTTGGCGTCGCGGACTGGAATGGACCCGAGACTGGGGCGGCCTCCGTGTGCCAAAAATAGGCCCGCAGGCACAGCCACGCCTAAAAATTAGCACCCGATGGTCGGTGCCAAAACCCCAAATGGCCAAAAGCGGGTGGGCTATAGCAGGTGGGCGTGGCGGATCGTCCACCGGACTTAGTTAGCCCGAGACTTTGGGCGGCCTCTGTGGGCCAAAAATGAGCCCACAGGCATGCGCGCCCAAAAATTAGCGCCGAAGGTCGGGTGCAAAACCCCCCAGCGGTAAAATGGCCAAAAATCGGGTGAGCTATAGCCTTGGTGGGACGTGGGCGAAGTTCGATCCGCCGGACTCAGAATGGCCCGAGACTTTGGGGCGGCCTCCGTGTGTAAAAATGAGCCACCTTTAGCTAAGCCAAAAATTAGCGCCCGAAGGTCGAAGGTGCCAAAACCCCAAATGGCCAAAATGGGTGGGCTATAGCCTTGGTAGGGAGCCGTGAGGCGAGATTCGTCCGCCGGACTGGAATGGCCGAGACTTTGCAGAGTCGTCCTCCGTCGGCCAAAAAATAAGCCATAGGCATGTACGCCCAAAATTTGCTTCGAGTCGGGGTGCCAAAACCCCAGCGGAAAAATATTGCAAAAATCGGGTGGGCTATAGCCTTGGTGGGGGCCGTGAGGCGGGGATTCGTCGCCCGGTTCGGAATGGCCCGAGACACAGGCGGCCTCCGTGTGCCAAAAATGAGCCCGCAGGCACAGCAGCGCCAAAAATTAGCGCCCGAAGGTCGGGGTGCACCACAACCCCCAAATGGCAAAAAAGCGGGTGGGCTATAGCCTTGGAGTGGGGCAGTGAAGAAGTTCGTCCGCGGACTCGAATGGCCGAGACTTTGGGGCGGCCTCCGTGTGCCAAAAATAGGCAGCAGGCACAGCCACGCCTAAAAATTAGCACCCGATGGTCAGGGTGCCAAAACCCCAAATGGCGAGCGGGTGGGCTATAGCCTTGGTGGGCGTGGGCGAGAAGTTCGTCCACGGACTTGGAGATAGCCGAGACTTTGGGCGGCCTCCGTTGCCAAAAATGAGCAACGGGCACCTTCCGCGCCAAAAAATTGCGCCAGAAGGTGAGGTGCCAAACCCCCAAATGGCCAAAAAGCGGGTGGGCTATAGCCTTGGTGGGGGCCGTGGGCGAAGTTCGTCGCCGGACTCGGAATGGCCGAGTCTTTGCAGGCGGCCTCGTGTGCCACGAATAGACCACAGGCACAGCATGTTAAAAATTAGCGCCCGAAGGTCGGGTTGCAAAACCCCCTGCGGAAAAATAGCCAAAAATCGGGTGGGCTATAGCACGGGTAGGCGTGAGGCGAGATTCGTCGGCCGGACTAGGTATGGAGCGAGACTTTGCGGGGCGGCCTCCGTGTGACAAATAGGCCCACGGGCACAGCCGCAAAATTAGCGCCCGAGGTAGGTGCCATAACCCCCAAATGGCAAAAGCGGGTGGGCTATAGCCTTGGTGGGGGCGTAGCGAAGTTTGTCCGCGGGGACTCGGAATGGTCGAGACTGCGGGCCAGCCCTGTAATACCAAAAATGAGCCCGCAGGCAAAGCCGCGCCAAAAATTAGCTCGAGGTCGGGTTGCCAAAACCCCCTGCGGAAAAATGGCCGTCGGGTGGGCTACTAGCCTTGGTAGAGGCGTGGGCGAGATTCGTCCCGCCCGGACTAGGTATGGAAACCTTGAGACTTTGCGGGGCAGCCTCTGTAATGCAAAAAAATAGGCCACAGGCACAGCCAACGCCCAAAGTCAGCGCCCGATGGTCGGGGGTGCAGAAACCCCAAATGGCCAAAGCGGGTGGGCTATAGCCTTGGTGAGGCGTGGCGAAGTTCGTCCGCCCCGGACTCGGAATAGCGAGACTGCGGGCTGGCCTCCGTGTGCCAAAAAATAGGCCCACCCAGGCACAGCGCGCCAAAAATTAGCTCCGAAGGTCGCGGGGGTGCCATAACGCCCCAAATGGCCAAAAGCAGGTTATACTTCGGCTATAGCCTTGGTAGGCGTGGGCGAGATTAAATCCGCCCCGGACTCGGAATGGCCAGACTTTGCGAGGCCCCAGCCTCCGTGTGGCAAAAATAGGCCCACAGGCACAGCGCGCAAGAACTAGTGCCGAGTCGAGGTTGCCAAAACCCCCTGCGGAAAAATGGCCATCGGGTGGGCTATAGCCTTGGTGGGGGGCGTGGGCGAAGTTCGTCCGCTCGACTAGGAATAGCAAAGGAATTTGCGGACTGACCTCAAATGTGCCAAAAATAGGCCACAGGCACAGCAGCGCCAAAAATTAGCTTCGAAGGTCGGGGTGCCAAAACCCCAAATGGCAAAAGCGGGTGGGCTATAGCGTTGGTGGGGGCGTGGGCGAGATAAATCGTCCCTTGGACAGTTCGGAATGGCGAGACTTCTTGCGGGCGAGACTCTGTATGCCAAAAATAGAAACTGACCTGCTTGGCCAAAAATTAGCGCCCGAAGGTGAGTGGGAACCCCCAAATGGCCAAAAGCAGGTGGGCTATAGCCTTGAGTAGAGGCGTGGCGAGATTCGTCCGCACGGACTCGGAATGGCCGAATTTTGCAGGGCGGAATCCGTGGGCAAAAAATAGGGAGACCCGGGCAAAGTCCGCCAAAAATTAGCGCCCCGAGAAGGTCGGGGTGCCCCCCTTAGCGGAAAAATGGCCATCGGGTGGGCTATAGCGTTGGTAGAGTGTGGGAGTTAGATCCGTCCGGTCTAGGAATAGCCTGCACGAGACTTTGCGGGCGGCCTCCGTGTGCCAAAAATAGTCCACGGGCACAGCCGCCCAAAATTTAGCACCCGAAGTTCGGGGTGCAAACCCCAAATGGCCAAAAGCGGGTGGGCTATAGCCTTTGTGGGGCGTGGCGTGTTCGTCTGCTGGACTCGGAATGGCCCGAGACTGCGAGTGGCCTCCGTGTGCCTGCCACCACAAATAGGCCCGGTCACAGCCGCGCCCAAAAATTGGCGCCCGAGAAGGTGGGGTGCCAAAACAACCCAGCGGAAAAATGGCCAAAAATCGGGTGGGTTATAGCCTTGAGTAAGGCGTGGGGCGAAGTTCATCCACCGCACTCGGAATAGCCGAGACACTGCGGGCCGGTCTCCGTGTGCAAAAATAGGCCCACGAGCACAGGCACAGCAGCGCCCCAAAAGTGCTTAGCACCTGCCTGAAGGTCGGGGGTGCCAAAACCCCCAAATGGCCAAAAATGGGTCAGGCTATAGCCTTGGTAGGGGTGGGCGAGTTCGTCCTTCCGGGTGGGAATGGCCCGAGACTTTGCGGGTGGCCTCCGTGTGCCAAAAATAGGCCACGAGCTCAGTTGCGCCCAAAAATTAGCTCCCGAAGGTCGGGGTGCCATACCCCCCAAATGGCCAAAAAACGGGTCGGCTATAGCCTTTGTGGGGGTCGTGGGCGAAGTTCGACTGCTGGACTCGGAATGGCCCGAGACTTTGCGGGTGGCCTCCGTGTGCCACGAATAGGCCACGGTCACAGCCGCGCCCAAATATTAGCGCTCGAAGGTCGGGTTGCCAAAACCCCCCTGCGGAAAAATGGCCAAAAATCGGGTGGGCTATAGCCTTGGTGGGGGGCGTGGGCGAAGTTCGTCCGCCGGACTAGGTATAGAACGAGACATTGCGGGCGGCCTCCGTGTGCCAAAAATAGGCCACGGGCACAGCCGCAAAATCGCGCCGAAGGTCAGGGGTGCCAAAATCCCCCCTGCGGAAAAATGGCCAAATCGGGTGGGCTATAGCCTTGGTGGGCGTGAGGCGAGTTAAATCACGCGGACTCGGAATAGCCGAGACTCGCGAAGGCGGCCTCGTGTGCCAGAAATAGGCCACGGGCACAAGCGCGCAAAATTAGCGCCCGAAGGTCGGAGGTGCAAAACCCCAAATGGCCAAAAAAGCAGGTGGGCTAGCTTGAGTAGGGGGCGTGGCGAGTTCGTCCCCTGCGGTTCAGGAATAGCCCGAGACTTTAGGGGCGGCCTCGTGTACCAAAAATAGGCCACGAGGCATAGCGCGCTCAAAAATTAGCTCGAAGTCGGGGTGCCAAAACCCCAGCGGAAAAATGGCCAAATCAGGTAGGCTATTGCCTTGGTGGGGCGTGGGCGGAAGATCCCGCCGGACTGAGAATGGGCCGAGGCTTTGCAGGCGAGACTCCATGTTCCAAAAATAGGCCACGGGCACTGCCATCGCCCAACAATTAGCGCCCGAAGGTCGAGTGCAAACCCCCAAATGGCCAAAAATCGGGTGGGCTATAGCCTTGAGTGGGGCGTAGGCGAAGTTCATTCGCGGACTACGAATAGCACAGACTGCGGGCGGCCTCGTTTGCCAAAAATATGCCGCAGGCACAGCCAGCCCAAAAATTAGCGCCCGAAGGTCGGGGTGCAAAACTGGCCCCAAATGGACAAAAAAGCGGGTGAGGCTATAGCCTTGATGGGCGTGGCGAAGTTTGTCCGCCCGACTGAGAATGGCCCGTGACTTTGCGGGGAGGCCTCCGTGTGCCCAAAAATAGGCCACCCAGGCACAGCAGCGCCCAAAAAGTGGCGCCCGAGTCGGGGTGCCAAAATCCTGCGGAAAAATGGCAAAAAATCTGGTGGGCTATAGCCTTGGTGGGGCGTGGGCGAGTTAGATCCGCGGACTCGGAATGGCCGAGACTTTGCGGGCGGCCTCCATGTGCCAGAAATAGGCCTGGCACAGCGCGCCCAAGGTCAAAGTGCCAAAGACCCCGAAATGGCAAAATACGGGTAGGCTATAGCCTCCGTGGGGGCGTGGCGAGTTCCTCCCGCGGACTCGGAATGGCCCGAGGCTTTGCGGACGGCCTCCATGTGCCAAAAAATAGGCCCACGGACACGGCGCGCCCAAAAATTAGTGCCCAAAGGTTGCAGGGTGCCAAAACCCCCTGCGGAAAAATGGCCGTCGGGTGGGCTACTTAGCCTTTGTAGGCGTTAGCGAAATTAATCCGCGGACTAGGAATGTGAGACTTTGCAGGCGACCTCCGTGTGTCCCAAAAAATAGAACGGACAGTTTGTAGCAGCCGCCCAAAAATGAGCACCCGAAGGTCAGGTGCCAAAACCCCGAAATGGCCAAAAGCGGGTGGGCTATAGCCTTCGTGGGGGCGTGGCGAAGTTCCTTCACCCCGGACTCGGAATGGCGAGGAACTTTGGGCGCCTCCGCCAAAAATAGGCCACAGGCACAGCACTTAAAAAGTAGAGCCCAAAGGTCGGGAGTGCCAGAAACAAAAAACCCCTGCGGAAAAATGGCCAAAAATCGGGTGGGCTATAGCCTTTGTGGGCGTTAGCGAAGTTTGTCCGCCGGACTAGGAATGGCGAGACTTTGCAGGCGACCTCCGTGTCCCAAAAATAGAGGCAGACACAGCCGCACCCAAAATTAGCACCGAGGTCAGGTGCCAAAACCCCAAATAGCCATAAGGTGGGCTATAGCCTTGGTAGGCGTGGCGAGATTCGTCCCGCCCGGACTCGGAATAGCCCGAGACTCAGGCGGCCTCCGTGTGCCAAAAATAGGCCCACGCAGGCATAGCCGCAACCAAAAACTAACGCCCGATGGTCAAGGTGCAAAACCCCAAGCGGAAAAATAGCCCCCAAAAATCAGGTGAACAGGCTATAGCCTTGGTAGGCGTGGCGAGATTCGTCCGCGGACTTCGGAATGGCCGAGACTGCGGCGGACTCCGTTTTCAAAAATGAGCCCACAGTCACTGCCGCGCCCAAAAAGTGGCGCCGAAGGTCGGGGGTGCCAAAACCCCAAATGGCCAAAAATGGGTGGGCTATAGCCTTGAGTGGGCGTGGCGAGTTCGTCTGCCGGACTCGGAATGGCCGAGACATTGCGGCGGCCTCCATGTGCCAAAAATAGCCACAGGCTGTAGCGAAAAAGTGCTTTACCGAAGTTTGGGGTGCCAAAAGCCCCAAATGGCCAAAAAATGGGTGGACTATAGCCTTGGTGGGGCGTGGGGCGAAGTTCGATCCGCGGACTCAGAATACTTGAAGTCTTTGCGGTAGCCTCCGTGTGCAAAAATGAAGCCACGGCTATAGCCCGCACCGAAAGTAGCGCCCGAAGGTCAGGGTGCCAAAACCCCAGCAGAAAAATGGCCAAAAATCGGAAGGGCTATAGCCTTGGTGGGGGGCGTGGGCGAAGTTCATCCGCCAGTCTCGGAATGGCCCTAGACTTTGCGGGCGGCCTCCGTGTGCCAAAAATAGCCACAGAACTGCTTGGCCCAAAATTAGCACCCGAAGTTTGGGGTGCCAAAACCCCCAAATGGCCAAAATGGTGGGCTATAGCCTTGGTGAGGCGGCGTGGGCGAGATTAAATCCCGCCGGACTCGGGAATAGCCGAGACTTTGCGGACGGCCTCCGTGTACCAAAAATAGGCCCACAGGCATAGCATGCGCCAAATTACACCGAAGGTCAGGTGCCCAAAACCCCCAAATGGCCAAAAAAATGGGTGGGCTATAGCCTTGGTGGGCGTGGCGAAGTTCGTCGCCGGACTCGGAATAGCCGAGACATTTAGGCGGCCTCCGTGTGCCAAAAATAGCCGCAGGCTGGCAGCCCGCCCAAAAATTAGCACCCGAAGTTTGGGGTGCCAAAACCCCAAATGGCCAAATGGGTGGACTATAGCCTTGAGTGGGCGTGAGGCGAGATTCGTCCCGCGGACTCGGAATGGCCCGAGTCTTTGCGGGCGGTCTCCGTGAATGCCAAAAATAAGCCACGGCTATCGCCGCACCGAAGTAGCGCCCGAAGGTCGGGGTGCCAAAACCCCCCAGCAGAAAAATGGCCAAAAATCGGAGGGGCTATAGCCTTGGTGGGGGGCGTTGGCGAAGTTCATCCGCCGGTCTCGGAATGGCCCGAGACTTTGCGGGCGGCCTCCGTGTGCCAAAAATAGCCACGGGCACAGCCGCGCCCAAAAATTAGCACCCGAAGTTTGGGGTACCCAAAAACCCCCATAATGGCCAAAAAATGGGTGGGCTATAGCCTTGGTGGGCGTGGGCGAGACCCGTCCGCGGACTGGAGGCTGGCCGAGACTTTCTGGAAGCGGCCTCCGTGTGCCCAAAAATAGGCCCACAGGCACAGCCGCGCCCAAAATTAGCTCCCAAAGTTTGGGGTGCCAAAACCCCAAATGGCAAAAATGGGTGGACTATAGCCTTGGTGGGCGTGAGGCGAGGTTCGTCCGCGGACTCCAGATGGCGAGTCTTTGTAGGCGGCCTCCGTGTGCCAAAAAATAGGCCACGGCTATGGCAACCGCACCCGAGTTAGCGCCGAAGGTCGGGGTGCCAAAACCCCCCAGCAGAAAAATGGCCAGTTATCGGATGGGCTATAGCGTTGGTGGGGGGCGTGGGCGACGTTCATCCGCCAGTCTCGTCCTGGCCCGAGACTGTGCGGGCGGCCTCCGTGTGCCAAAAATAGCCACGGGCACAGCCGCGCCCAAAAATTAGCCCCCGAAGTTTGGGGTGCCAAAACCCCCCAAATGGCCAAAAAATGGGTGGGCTATAGCCTTGGTGGGGGGCGTGGGCGAAGTTCGTCCGCGGTTCGGAATAGCCCTAGACTGCGGGCCCGGCCTCCGTGTGCCAAAAATAGGCCACGGGCATAGCGCGCAAAAATTAGCGCCCGAGTTCGGCGGGCCATAAGCCCCTGCGGAAAAATGGGCAAAAATCGGTTGGGCTATAGCCTTGAGTGGGGCGTGGCGAGATTCGATCCGCGGATCAGGAAATGGCCGAGACTATGCAGGCGGCCTCCGTGTGCCAAAAATAGGCCACCCAGGCTGCTTGCCAAAGTCGCGCCCGAAAGGTTGGGGTACCAAAACCCCCTGCGGAAAAATGGCCAAAATCGGGTGAGGCTATAGCCTTGGTAGGCGTGGCGAGATTCGTCCGGACTAGGAATGGCACGAGACTTTGCGGGCGGAGCTCCGTGTGCCAAAAATGAGGCCACTGGGCTGCTTGGCCTTAAAATTAGCACCCGAAGGTCGAGTGCAAAAACCCCAAATGGCCAAAAAGCGGGTGGGCTATAGCCTTGGTGGGGGCTTGGAGAGTTCGTCCGCGGACTCGGAATGGCCCGAGACTTTGGGCGGCCTCTGTGTGTAAAAATAGGCCACGCAGTATACTTGCGCCAAAATTAAGCGCCGAAGGTCTGGGTGCCAAATGCCCCAGCGGAAAAATGGCCTATTAAAAAATCGGGTGGAAGCTATAGCCTTGAGTAGGCGTGGGCGAGATTCGTTAAATCCGCGGACTCGGAATAGCCGAGACTGCGGGCGGCCTCCATGTGCCAAAAATAGGCCACACGGGCATAGCCGTGCCCAAAAAGTAGCACCGAAGGTCGGGTGCAAAAACCCCCTGCAGAAAAATGGCAAAAATCGGAGGGCTATAGCCTTGAGTGGGGCGTGGCGAAGTTCATCCGCCCGGTCTCGGAATGGCCCGAGACATTGCGGGTGACCTCCGTGTGCAAAAATAGCCCACCCAGGCACAGCCGCGCCCAAAAATTAGCACCCGAAGTTTGGGGTGCCAAAACCCCCCAAATGGCCAAAAAATGGGTGGACTATAGCCTTGGTGGGGGGCGTGGGCGAAGTTCGTCCGCCGGACTCGGAATGGCCCGAGTCTTTGCGGGCGGCCTCCGTGTGCCAAAAATAGGCCACGGCTATAGCCGCACCCGAAAATTAGCGCCCGAAGGTCGGGGTGCCAAAACCCCCCAGCAGAAAAATGGCCAAAAATCGGAAGGGCTATAGCCTTGGTGGGGGGCGTGGGCGAAGTTCATCCGCCAGTCTCGGAATGGCCCGAGACTTTGCGGGCGGCCTCCGTGTGCCAAAAATAGCCCACCGGGCACAGCTGTTGGCGCCAAACTTCCTTGTAGCACCGAAGTTTGGG
This sequence comes from Citrus mangshanensis, assembly GCA_030449895.1. Lineage (NCBI taxonomy): Eukaryota > Viridiplantae > Streptophyta > Magnoliopsida > Sapindales > Rutaceae > Citrus > Citrus mangshanensis. Next base: position 18,051 of record JASUUJ010000217.1, on the reverse strand, counting down.
GTGCCAAAGCCCCAAATGGCCAAAAAAATGGGTGGGCTATAGCCTTGGTAGGCGTGGGCGAGTTCGATCCGTCCCCGGACTCAGAATGGCCGAGACTGCGGGCCCGGCCTCCGTGTGCCAAAAATGAACCACGGGGATAGCAGCCCAAAAATCGCACCCGAAGGTCAGTCGGGGCCATAACCCCCTGCGGAAAAATGGGCAAAATCGGTTGGGCTATAGCCTTGGTGGGGGCTTAGGCGAGTTCGTCCGCCGGACTCGGAATGAGACTGCGGAGGCGGCCTCCATGCTAAAAATAGGCCACGGGCACAGCCATACAAAAATTAGCACCGAGTCAGGTGCAAAACCCCCAAATGGCCAAAAATGGGTGGGATATAGCCTTGGTGGGCGTAGGCTAAGTTCGGCCGCGGACACGGAATGGCCCGAGACTGCGGCAGCCTCCATTTAAAAATAGGCCACGGGCATAGCCGCGCCCAAAAATTACCGCCGAAGGTCGGGGTGCCAAAAACCCCAGCGGAAAAATGGGCAAAAATCGGGTGGGCTATAGCCTTGGTGGGGAGGCATGGCGAGATTCGTCGCGGACTCGGAATGGCGAGACTTTGTGGCGGACCTCCATGTGCCAAAAATAGGCCCGCAGGCACAGCCGCACCCAAAGTGAGTGCCCGAAGGTCAGGGTGCCAAAACCCGCAAATGGCAAAAGCGGGTGGGCTATAGCTTAGTGGGGGAGCGTGGGCGGAGGTCGTCAAATCCGGACTCGGAATGGCACGAGACTTTGCGGGCGGCCTCCATGTGCCAAAAATAGGCCACTGGCACAGCCGCGCCAAAAAATTAGCACCCGAAGTTCGGGGTGCCAAAACCCCCCAAAATTGCCAAAAAAAGGGTGGGCTATAGCCTTTGTGGGGGGCGTGGGCGAAGTTCGTCCGCTGGACTCGGAATGGCCCAAGACTTTGGGGGCGGCCTCCGTGTGCCAAAAATAGGCCACGTGCATAGCCGCGCCCAAAAATTAGCGCCCGAAGGTCGGGGTGCCAAAACCCCCCAAATGGCCATAAAACGGGTGGGCTATAGCCTTGGTGGGGGGCGTGGGCGAAGGTCGTCCGCCGGACTCGGAATGGCCCGAGACTTTGCGGGCGGCGTCCATGTGCCAAGAACAGGTCACGGGCACAGCCATGCCCAAAAGTTAGCACCCGAAGGTCGGGGTGCCAAAACCCCCCAAATGGCCAAACAATGGGTGGGCTATAGCCTTGGTGGGGGCGGGGCGAGACGTCCGCGGACTCGGAATAGCCCGAGACTGGGTGGCCTCCGTGTGCAAATAGGACCAGGCACAGGCTGGCGCCCTTAAAAATACTCAACCCAAAGTCGGGTGCCAGAAACCCCCAAATGGCCAAAAGCGGGTGGGCTATAGCCTTTGTGGCGTGGCGAGATTCGTCTTCTGGACTCGGAATGGCCCGAGACTTTGGGGCGGCCTCCGTGTGCAAAAATTGCAGGCATATGCTTGCGCCCTTAAAATTAGCGCCAGGTCGGTGCCAAACCCCAGCGGAAAAATAGGCAAAAATCGGGTGGGCTATAGCCTTGGCGGGGCGTGGGAGATTCGTCTGCGGACTCGGAATTTCCCGAGACTTTGCGGAGGGCGGCCTCCGTGTGCCAAAAATAGGAAGCAGGCATAGCAGCGCCCAAAAATTAGCGCCCGAAGGTCGGGGTGCCAAAATCCCCCAGCGGAAAAATGGCCAATCAGGTGGGCTATAGCCTTGGTGGGGGCGTGACAGGCGAGTTCGTCCGCCCGGACTCGGAATAGCCCGAGACTTTGGGGGCGGCCTCCGTGTGCAAAAATAGGCCCCACGGGCACAGCCGCGCCCTTAAATAGCACCAGTCTAGGTGCAAAACCCCAAATAGCCAAAAAAAAACGGGTGGAGAAGCTATATATCCTTTGTGGGGGCGTGGGTGAAGTTCGTCTTCTGGACTCGGAATGGCCCGAGACTTTGGGGCGACCTCCGTTGTGCCAAAAATAGGTACGGGTATAGCAGCCCAAATTAGCGCCAGGTTGGCTGCCAAAACCCCAGCGGAAAAATGGCCCCAAAATTTATCGGGTGGGCTATAGCCTTGGTGGGGCGCGGGCGAGTTCGTCCGCGGACTCGGAAGGAGCCGAGACTGCGGGCGGCCTCCGTGTGCCAAAAATAGGCCCAGGCACAGCCGCGCAAAAATTAGCGCCGAAGGTCGGGCTGCCAAAACCCCCAAATGGCCAATAGCGGGTGAGGCTATAGCCTTGAGTAGGCGTCGGCGAGATTCGTCCGCCGGACTCGGAATGGCCGAGACTTTGGGGCGAGACTCCGTGCACACCCAAGCAATGACCCGCAGGCGCATAGCCGCGCTAAAAATTAGCTCGAAGTCGGGTGCAAAACCCCAGCGGAAAAATGGCCAAAAATCGGGTGGGCTATAGCCTTGGTAGGCGTGGGTGAGTTCGTCACCGGACTCGGAATGGCCGAGACTTTGCGGGGGACTCCGTGTCCCAAAAATAGGCCCACCCAGACTTTGCCGCACTTGGCCCAAAAATTTGTGAGAGGTCGGGTGCAAAACCCCCAAATGGCCAAAAAGCGGGTGAGGCTACTTAGCCTTGGTAGGCGTGGCGAGATTCGTCCGCGGACTGGGAATAGCCCGAGACAGGCGAGACTCCGTGCACCATAGAGCCGTACTGGCATAGCCCGCTAAAAATTAGCTCCCGAAGGTCGGGGTGCCAAAACCCCCAAATGGCCAAAATCGGGTGCAGGCTATAGCCTTGGTGGGGCGTAGGGCGAGATTCGTCCACTTGGACTCACAGATGTACGAGACTTTGCAGGCGGCCTCCGTGGGCCAAAAAAATAGGCGCAGGCGCCAGCGCCCAAAATTAGCGCCCAGGTCGGGGTGCCAAAACCCCCAAATGGACAAAAGCCGGGTGGGCTATAGCCTTGGTGGGGGCGTGGCGAAGTTTATCCGCCCGACTGAGAATGGCCCGTGACTTTGCGGGGGCCTCCGTGTGCCAAAAAAATAGGCCCACAGGCACAGCAGCGCTTAAAAAGTAGCGCCCGAAGGTGGTGCCAAAATCCCCTGCGGAAAAATGGCAAAAATCTGGTGGGCTATAGCCTTGGTGGGGCGTGGGGAAGTTCGTCGCCGGACTCCGGAATGTCCCGAGACTTTGCGGGCGGCCTCCGTGTGTGCAGAAATAGGCCACGGGCACAGCCTTGGCGAAGGTCAGTGCCAAAACCCCGAAATGGCCAAAATACGGGTGGGCTATAGCCTCCGTGGGGGCGTGGCGAAGTTCCTCCGCGGACTCGGAATGGCCGAGACTTTGCGGGCCCGGCCTCAATGTGCCAAAAATAGGCCACCCAGGCACAGCGCGTCCAAAGTAGTGCCCAAAGTTAGTTGGGTTGCCAAAACCCCCTGCGGAAAAATGGCCAAAAAATCGGGTGGGCTATAGCCTTTGTAGGCGTTAGCGAGATTCCCAAGATCGTCCGGTTTCGGAATGGCCTTTGAGACTTTGCAGGCAACCTCCGTGTCCAAAAATGAAACGGACAGCGCCCAAAAATTTGCACCGAAGGTCGGGTGCCAAAACCCCAAATGGCCAAGCGGGTGGGCTATAGCCTTGAGTGGGCGTGGGCGAGATTAAATCCGCCCGGATTGAATAGCCCGAGACTCAGGGACAGCCTCCGTGTGCCAAAAATACTGCCATAGCATAACCAAAAATTAGCGCCCGATGGTAGTGCCCAAAACCCCAGCGGAAAAATGGCCATCGGGTGGGCTATAGCCTTGGTGGGGGCGTGGGCGAGATTCGATCCGCCCGGACTGAATGGCCGAGACTGCGGGAGGACTCCGTGTTCAAAAAATAGGCCCACGGGCACTGCGTGCCCAAAAGTGAAGTGCCCGAAGGTCAGGTGCCAAACCCCCAAATGGCCAAAAGCGGGTGAGGCTATAGCCTTGGTTGGCGTGGGCGAGATTCGTCGCGGACTGGAATAGCCCGAGACTTTGGGGCGGCCTCCGTGCCAAAAATGAGCCTGGGCACGGCACAACCCAGCAAAATAGCACCCGAAGTCTGGGGTGCCAAAACCCCAAATAGCCACAGCGAGGTGGAAGCTATATATCCTTTGTGGGGCGTAGGTGAAGTTCGTCTTCTGGACTCGGAATGGCCGAGACTTTGGGAAGCTGACCTCCGTGTGCCAAAAATCTCGAGGCCCGGGTATGCTTGCGCCCAAAGTGCGCCGAAGAGTCAGGCTGCCCGGCCCCAAGCGGAAAAATGGCCAAAATCGGGTGGGCTATAGCCTTGGTGAAGGGCGCGCGGCGTTAGATCAAATCCGCGGACTCGGAAAGGGCCGAACTTTGCGGGGCGACCTCCGTGTGCCAAATAGGCCACGAGGCACAGCCGCGCAAAATTAGCGCCAGAAGGTCAGGGCTGCAAAACCCCCAAATGGCCAATAAACGGGTGGGCTATTGCCTTGGTGGGGCGTGGGCGAGCCCAAATCCGCCGGACTCGGAATGGCGAGACTTTGAGGCGGACTCCGTGCACCAAAAATAGGCCCACAGGCATAGCAACGCGCTAAAATTAGCTCCCGAAGGTCGGGGTGCCAAAACCCCCCAGCGGAAAAATGGCCAAAAATCGGGTGGGCTATAGCCTTGGTGGGGGGCGTGGGTGAAGTTCGTCCACCGGACTCGGAATGGCCCGAGACTTTGCGGGGGGACTCCGTGTCCCAAAAATAGGCCACCGGGCCAGCAAAATGGCGCCCGAAGGTGGGGGTGCCAAAACCCCCCCAAATGGCCAAAAAACGGGTGGGCTATAGCCTTGGTGGGGGGCGTGGGTGAAGTTCGTCCGCCGGACTCGGAATGGCACGAGACTTTGGGGGCGGACTCCGTGCACCAAAACTAGGCCACGGGCATAGCCGCGCTAAAAAATTAGCTCCCGAAGGTCGGGGTGCCAAAACCCCCCAGCGGACAAATGGCCAAAATCGGGTGGGCTATAGCCTTGGTGAGGCGTGGCGAGTTCGTCCACGGACTCAGAATGGCCGGGACTTTTTGCGGGCGGAGTCCATGTTCAAAAATAGGCCACGGGCAATGCATGGCCAAAGTGCTACCCGAGGTCAGGGTGCAAAACCCCAAATATTGCCAAAAATCGGGTGGGCTATAGCCTTGGTGGGGCGTGGCGAGTTGCGTCCGCCGGACTAGGAATGGCGAGACTGCGGGCGGCCTCAGTGTGCAAAAATAGTCCACGGGCACCTTGCAGCCGCGCCCAAATTAAGCGCCGAAGAGTCGGGGTGCCAAAATCCCCCTGTGGAAAAATGGCCAAAATATGGTGGGCTATAGCCTTGGTGGGGCGTGGCGGAGATCGTCCGCCGGACTCGGGAGCTTGAGACTTTGCGGGCGGCCTCGTGCAGGGAAATAAGCCCACAGGCATAGCGCGCCCAGTCGGGGTGCCCAAAACCCCGGGAAATGGCCAAAATAAATACGGGTGGGCTATAGCCTCCGCGTGGGGGCGTGGCGAGATTCCTCCCGCCCCTTTGGACTCGGAATGGCCGAGACTGCGGACGGCCTCCATGTGCAACTTAAAATAGGCCACGGGCACAGCGCGTCAAAAATTAGTGCCCAAAGGTTTGGGGTGCCAAACCCCCCTGCGGAAAAATGGCCACTTAAAATGGTGAGCTATAGCCTTTGTAGGGCGTTGGCGAAGATTCGTCGCCCGGACTAGAATGGCGCGAGACTTTGCAGGCGACCTCCGTGTCCCAAAAATAAGGCACGGACACAACCAGCCGCCAAAAATTTGCACACGAGGCTCCAGGTGCCAAAAACCCCCAAATGGCCAAAAAGCAGGTGGGCTATAGCCTTGGTGGGGCGTGGGCGAGATTCGTCCGCGGGTTCCCGAATGGCCCGAGACCCAGGGCAGCGGTACTCCGTGTACAAAAATAGTCCACGGGCATAGCCGCAGGCAAAAATTAGCGCCCGATGGTGGGTGCCGAGACCCCCAGCGGAAAAATGGCCAAAATCGGGTGGGCTATAGCCTTGGTGGGGCGTGGGCGAGGATTGATCCGCCGGACTACGAATGTACCCAGACTGCGGGAGGCGGCCTCCCGTGGGCCAAAAATGAGCCACGGGCACATCCGCCCAGCCCAAAAATTAGCGCCGAGGTCAGGTGCAAACCCCCAAATGGACAATGGGTGGGCTACTAGCCTTGGTGGGGCGTGGCGAGAGTTTGTCCTTGACTCGGAATGGCCGTGACTTTGCAGGGGCCTCCGTGTGCTGCAAAAATAGGACCCAGGCAAACACAGCGCCCAAAAGTGCGCATGAGTCGGGGGTGCCAAAATCCCCTGCGGAAAAATGGCAAAAATCTGGTGGGCTATAGCCTTGGTGGGGGCGTGGGGCGAAGTTCGTCCCGCGGACTCGGGAATAGCCCGAGACTTTGGGCGGCCTCCGTGTGCCAGAAATAGGCCACGGGCACAGCGCGCCGAAGTCGGGTGTACCGAAGCCCCGAAATAGCCAAAATACGGGTGGGCTATAGCCTCCGTGGGGGCGTGGGCGAGAAGTTCCTCCGCGGACTCGGAATGGCCGAGACTGCAGGACGGCCTCCATGTACCAAAAATAGGCCACGGGGCACAGCGCGTCAAAATTAGTGCCCAAAGGTTGGGGTGCAAAACCCCCTGCGGAAAAATGGCCAAATCGGGTGGGCTATAGCCTTTGTGGGGCGTTGGCCAGATTCGTCCGCCGGACTAGGAATGGCAGAGACTTTGCAAGCGACCTCCGTGTCCCAAAAATAAGGCACGGACACCTTGCGCAAATTTACCCAAGAATTTTACCGAGGTCAGGTGCCAAAACCCCCGAACCCCAAAAAAGCTGGGTGGGCTCTGGCCTTGGTGGGCGTGGCGAGATGCAATCCACGGACTCGGAATGGCCGAGGCCAGGGCGGCCTCAAATGTGCCAAAAATAGTCCACCCAGGCATAGCCGCGAAAACAGAAAAGAAGCAAAATTAGCGCCCGATGGTCGGGGTGCAAAACCCCAGCGGAAAAATGGTATTACAGCCATGGTGGGGCTAGCGCTTGGTAGGGCGTGGGCGAGAAGTTCGTCCGGGACTCGGGATGGCCCGAGACTGCTTTGGGCCGGACTCCGTGTTCAAAATAGGCCACGCAGGCACTGCCGTGCCCAAAGTGGATGCCGAGTCGGGGTGCCAAAACCCCCAAATGGCCAAAAGCTTGGTGATATAGCCGTTGGATTTAGGGCGTAGAGGCGAGATTCGTCCGCGGACTCGGAATAACCGAGACTTTGGGCGGCCTCCGTGCAAAAATAGGCCACGGACATAGCAGCGCTAAAAATTAGCTCCGAAGGTCAGGTGCCAAAACCCCAGCGGAAAAATGGCCAAAATCGGGTGGGCTATAGCCTTGAGTGGCGGCGCGTGGGGCGAGATTCGTCCGCCGGACTCGGAATAGGAAGAACTTTCTGAGACTGGCGGACTCAATTGTTAAAATAGGCCACCCGAGGCACTGCCGCGCCTTAAAAATTAGCGCCCGAAGAGTCGAGGGTGCCGGAAACCCCCAAATGGCCAAAATCGGGTGAAAGCTATAGCCTTGGTGGGGCATTGCGTGAGTTAAGGATTCGTCCGCCGGACTAGGAATGGCACCGAGGCACTTTCTGCCAGGCGGCCTCAGTGTGTGCCAAAAATAGTCCCACGGGCACAGCCGCGCCCTTAAAAAGTCGCGCCCGAAGGTCGGGTGCCAAAATCCCTGCGGAAAAATGGCCAAAAGCTGCATGGTGGGCTATAGCCTTGAGGTAGGGCGTGGGCGAGGTCGTCCCGGACTCGGATAGCCCGAGACTGCGGGCGGCCTCAGTGTGCCAGAAATAGAGCCACGCACATCGCCCAGGCATGAAGGTCGTGGAGTGCCTTAAAACCCCAGGCCAGCCAAAAACGGGTGGTGTAGCCATGTATCCAATAGGCGTGGGCGAAGTTCCTCCCAGGACTCGGAATGGCCGAGACTTTGTAGGCAGCCTCCATGTGCCAAAATAGGCCACCCAGGGCAGCTTGGCACCCAAAAATTAGAGCCCAAAGGTCGGGAAGTGCCGAACCCCCTGCGGAAAAATGGCCGTCGGAGTGCGCTATAGCCTTTGTGGGGGCGTTAGGCGAGTGCCGTCCGCGCGGACTAGGAATGCGCGAGACTTTGCAGGCGACCTCCGTGTCCCAAAAATAGGGCACAGACACAGCCGCACCAAAAATTAGCACCCAGTCGGGTGCAAAACCCCCAAATGGCCAAAAGCGGGTGGGCTATAGCCTTGGTGGGGCGTGGGCGGGTTCGTCCCCGCACTTGGACTCGGAATGGCCCGAAGAGACTCAGGGGGCGGCCTCCGTGTGCCAAAATAGTCGCACGGGCATAGCGCAACAAAAATTGGCGCCCGATGGTGGGTGCCGGCTCCTAACGGAAAAATAGCCAAAAATCGGTGGGCTATAGCCTTAGTGAGGCGTCGCGAGATTAAATCGCGGACTCGGAATAGCGAGACTGCGGGCGGACTCCGTGTTCCAAAAAAATAGGCCACAGGCACTGCAGTGCCCAAAAATTAGTGCCCGAAGGCCGGTGGTGCCAAAACCCCCAAATGGCCAAAAGCGGGTGGCTATAGCCTTGGTTGAACAGGCGTGGCGGGTCGTCCGCGGACTCAGGAGCCAACCCGAGACTTTGGGGCGGCCTCCGTGCACTAAAAAAAAATGGTTTCACGGACATAACATAGCGCTAAAAATTAGCTCGAAAGGTGGTGTAAGATTTAAACCCCCATGGAAAAATGGCCTAAAAATCGGGTGGGCTATAGCCTTGGTGGGCGGGCGTGGGCGAGGATTCGTCCGCCCGGTTTCGGAATAGCCCGAGACTTTTTTGCGGCGGACTCCGTGTTCAAAAATAGGCAGGCACTGCCAGCCTTAAAATTAGCACCGAAGGTCGGGTGCCAAAACCCCCAAATGGCCATGGTGGGATCGCATATGGGGCGTGGAAGAAAATCATCCGCCCGGACTAGGAATGGCACAGGACTTTGCGGGTGGCCTCCGTGTGGCCAAAAATAGGCCACAGGCATGCGCCAAAAATTCTTAGCTCAAAGAAGGTGGAATTAGTGCCAAAACCCCAGCGGAAAAAATAGCTCTCACCAAATCGGGTGGGCTATAGCCTTGAGTAGGGCGTGGGCGAGATTCGTACGGACTACCAGATTAGCCACCACGAGACTTTGCGGGGCGGCCTCATGTACCTTAAAAATGACCACAGGCACAGCCGCAGCCATAAAAATTAGTGGCCGAAGGTGGGTGCCAAAACCCCAAATTGCCAAAAGCGGGTGAGCTATAGCCTTGGTGGGCGTAGGCGGAGTTCGTCTGCTGGACTCAGGAATGGCCGAGACTTTGCGGGGTGGCCTCCGTGTTCCACGCAAACAATAGTAGCAGTCACAGCAGCCCAAAATTTAGCGCCCGAAGGTCGGGTTGCCAAACCCCCTGCGGAAAAATGGCCAAAAGGGGTGGGCTATAGCCTTGGTGGGCGTGGGCGAGATTCGTCCGCCGGACTAGAGAATGGCACTGTTGTGAGACTTTGCGGGTGGCCTCCAATGTGCCAAAAATAGGCCACCAGCAGGCACAGCCGCGCCAAAAATTAGTGGCGAGAAGGTGGGGGTGCAAAACCCCCAAATGGCCAAAAAAAACGGGTGGGCTATAGCCTTGTGTAGGGGCGTGGGCGAGTTTGTCCGCCCGGACTCGGAATGATCGTCAGACTTTAGGCAGCCTCTGTGTGCCAAAAATAGGCCCCACAGGCACAGCACCGCAAAAATTAGCTCGAGGTGGGTGCCATAACCCCCAAATGGCCAAAGCAGGTCGGCTATTGCCTTGGTGGGGCGTGGGCGAGTTGTCGATCTCGGAATAGCCCGAGACTTTGAGGCGACCTCCGTGTCATGCCAAAATAGGCCCGCAGGCACAGCCGCGCCAAAATTAGCTCCCGAGGTCAGGTGCCAACCCCAGCGGAAAAATAGCCCAAAAATCGGGTGGGCTAGCCTTGGTGGGCGTGGGGCGAAATTAGATCCGCCGGACTAAGTCGCTAGCACAAGACTTTGTGCAGGCTGACCTCCGTGTGCCAAATAGCCACGAACATGTGCAGATGTGTGCCTTGTAAAAATTAGCGCCCGAAAAGGTAAGGTGCCAAACCCCCAAATGGCCAAAAGCGGGTGGGCTATAGCCTTGGTGGGGGCGTAGGCGGATTGGAAATCCGCGGACTCAGGATGCCCGAGACTTTGCGGGCGGCCTCCGTGTTAATATAAAAATAGGCCCACAGGCATAGCAGCGCCAAAAGTGGCTCGAAAGGTCGGGGTGCCAATACCCCCAAGCGGAAAAATGGCCAAAAAGAGGTGGTGCTATATCCTTGGTGGGGCGTGGGAGGATTCGTCCGCTGGACTCGGAATAGCCCGAACTTTGAGGGCGGCCTCCGTGTAAAAATAGGAAAGCAGGCTTAACGCGCTTAAGGTGGCGCCGAGGGGGGTGCCAAAATCCCCAGCGGAAAAATGGCCATCAGGTGGGCTATAGCCTTGGTGGGCGTGGTGAGATTCGTCCGCCGGACTAGGATTAGCACAAGACTTTGTAGAGGCAACCTCCGTGTGTCAAAAGCCATGGGAACAGCGCGCTTCCCAAAAATTAGCGCGAAGGTCAGGGTGCAAAACCCCAAATGGCAAGCGGGTGGCCCTATAGCCTTGGTGGTGGCGTGGGCGAAGTTTGTCCTTGGACTCGGAATGGTCTGAGACTTTGCGGATCGCCTCCTGTATGTGCCAAAATGAGCTGCCAGCCGCACCTGTAGCAGCTCCAAAGGTCAGTGGTAGAACCATAACCCCCAAATGGCCAAAAGCAGTCGGCTATGGCCTTGGTGGGGGCGTGGGGCGAAAGTTGTCCGCCAGACTCAGGAATATTACAGACTTTCTCAAATGCAGCCTCCAGTGTGGACCAGAAAAAAATGCCACCAGGCACATGGCGCTTGCAAAGTCGCGCCAGTCGGGTTGCCAAAACCCCCTGCGGAAAAATGGCCAATCGGGTGAGCTACTAGCTTGGTGGGGCGTGGCGAAGGTCGTCCGCCCGGACTAGGAATGGCACAGGACTTTGCGGGCGGCCTCCGTGTGCGAAAAATAGGCCCGCACCTTGCATGCTGTGCGCCCAAGGTAGCCAATCGCCCCGAAGTCGAGTGAATTAAAAAGCTACTGTCCTTAAATAGCCATAGGTGTTTGGCAGCCTTGGTGGGCGCGTGGCGAGTTAAGTCGATCCCCGGACTCAGATGGCCCATGGACTGCGGGCGGACTCCGTGTCCCAAAAAATAAACCCACAGGCACTACACAGCCCTTGAAAAGTGGCGCCCGAAGGTCGAGTGCAACTAAACCCAAATGGCAAGCGGGTGAGCTCTAGCCTTGGTGGGCGTAGAAGCAGAATTAAATCCGCCGGACTCGGAATGGCCTGAAAAGAGACTTTAGGCGGCATCATCAACACCAAAAATAAGCCACAGTATACATGCGCTAAAAAAGTCAGCTCCCGAATTCAAAAGCTCCCCCAAGCGGAATGTTAGCCAAAAAATCGGGTGGGCTATGCAGCCTTGGTAGGGCGTGGGGATTCGTCCACGGACTCAGGATGGCTCAAGACTGCGGGGCGGCCTCCGTGTGCCAAAAATGAGGCCACAGGCATTGCCGTCCCAAAAATTAACTCGAAGGAGTCGGGTGCAAAAACCCCAGCGGAAAAATGGCCAAAAATCGGGTGAGCTATAGCCTTGGTGGGGCGTGGGCGAGTTGGGTCACCGGACTGGGAATAGCACGAGACTTTGGGCGGCCTCCATTGTATGCCAAAGCAGAGCCCACAGGCACTGCCGCATCAAAAGTGGCACCCGAGTCGGGGGTGCCAAAGCTGATGGCCACCGCTTAGGCTATAGCCTTGGTGGGGCGTGGGTGAAGTTCGTCCACGCCCCGGACTCGGAATGGCCGAACTTTGGGGGCGGCCTCCGCGATACCAAAAATGGAGCGCGGAGCATAGCCGCACTCAAAAATTAGCTCGAAGGTGAGTGCCAAAACCCCAGCGGAAAAATGGCCATCGGGTGAGCTATAGCCTTGGTGGGGCGTGGGCGAAGTTGATCGCCCCGGACTCGGGATGCCCGAGGCTGGCGGCCTCCGTGTGCCAAAAATAGGCGCGGACCAACCCGGCGCCCAAAAATTGGCGCCCGAGGTCGGGGTGCCGGCTCCCCAGCGGAAAAATGGCAAAAATGGGTAGGCTATAGCTGGTGGGCGTGGGCGAGATTCGTCCCGCCGGACTAGGAATGGCACAGAGACTTTGGCGGCCTCGTGTGCGAAAAATAGGCCCGCAGGCACAGCCACGCCCAAGTGGCAGGCCAGTGCCAAAACCCCAAATGGCCAAAAGCGGGTGGGCTGTAGCCTTGGTGGGCGTGGGCGAGACCGTCCGCCCGGACTCGGAATAGCCCGAGGCTGCGGGCGGACTCCGTGTGTCCCAAAATAGGCCACGGGCACTGCGCGCCCAAAAGTGGCGCCCGAGTGAGTGCCAGAAACCCCAAATGGCCAAAACGGGTGGGCTATAGCCTTGGTGAAGCGTGGGCGGATTCGTCCGCCGGACTCATGAGATAGCCTGAGACTTTGGAGGCCGGCATCCGTGTACAAAAATAAGCCACAGAGTATAGCCAGCTAAAAATTAGCTCCCGAAGGAGTCAAAGGTGCCAAAACCCCCCAGCGGAAAAATGGCCAACAATCCTGTCGGATATAGCCTTGGAGTGGGGCGTGGCGGGGTCGTCACGGACCGAGTAGCTCAAGGCTGCGGGGCGGCCTCCAGCCGTGTGCAAAAATGAGCCACGGGCATTACCGTCCCCAAAAAGTAGCTCGAGGAGTCGGGCTAAAAACCCCCAGCGGAAAAATGGCCAAAAATCGGGTGGGCTATAGCCAGTGGGGCGTGGCGAGATTCGTCCCGCCGGACTGGGAATGGCACGAGACTGCGGGCGGCCTCCGGCCAATAAAGCAGACCCGCAGGCACTGCCGCATCAAAATTGGCACCGAGTGAAGTGCAAAGCCCCAAATAGCCAAAAAGCAGGTGAATATAGCCTTGAGTGGGGCGTGGGTGAAGTTCGTCACCCGGACTCGGAGATAGCCCGAGACTTTGGGGGGCGGCCTCCAGCATTACCAAAAATAGGCGGGCGCGCCGCACTCAAAGTGGCTCCGAGGTGGGGTGCAAAACCCCCAGCGGAAAAATGGCCCAAAAGCTCGGGTGGGCTATGGCACTGGCGGCGTGGGCGAGGATTCGTCCCACGGACCAGATAGCCCGAGACTTTCGCAGGCGGACTCCGCGTCCCAAAATAGAGCCACCCAGGCACTGCCCAGCCTTGAGTCAGGTGCCAAACCCCAAATGGCTAAAAATGGGTGACTATAGCCTTGGTGGGGAAACGTGGCGAAAGTGTCACGGACTCGGGAAATAGCCCGAGACTTTGCGGGCGAAGCCTCCGTGTACCAAAAATAAGCCACAGGTATAGCCACGCTAAAAATTAGCTCGAGGTCGGGGTGCAAAACCTCCCAGCGGAAAAATGGCCGTCGGGTGGGCTATAGCCTTGGTGGGGCGTAGAGCGAGATTCGTCACGGACTTCAGAGGTGGCTCAAGACTTTGCGGGCGGACTCCATGTTCCAAAAATAGGCCACGGGCACTGCCGCGCCCGAAGGTCGGGGTGCCAAAACCCCCCAAATGGCCAACAATCGCGGGGGCAATAGCCTTGGTAGGCGTGGCGAGATGCGTCCGCGAGACTACGAATATGAACTGCGGGGCGGCCTCCGTGTGCAAAGACCACAGGCACAGGCGCTTAAAGTGGCGCCCGAAGGTCGGTGCCAAACCCCAAATGAATAGCGGGTGAAATTTATAGCCTTGGTGGGCGTGGCGAAGTTTGTCCGCCCGGCTCGGAATGGCCCGTGAGTGACTTTGCGGGGCCTCCGTGTGCCAAAAATGAGCCCGCAGGCACAGCCGCGCCCAAAAATTGGCGCCAGGCCAGGTGCCAAAGCCCTGCGGAAAAATGGCCAAAAATCGGGTGGGCTGTAGCCTTTGTGGGCGTCGGCCAAGTTCATCCGCCCGGCCTAGGAATGTACGAGACTTTGCAGGCAACCTCCGTGTCCCAAAAATAGGGCACGGGCACAGCGCGCCCAAAAATTAGCACCCAGGTCGGGGTGCCAAAACCCCAAATGGCCAAAAGCAGGTGGGCTAGCGCAGCGGTGGGGCGTGGGGCGAAGTTCATCCGCGGACTCGGAGCCAGCCCGAGACTCGGAGCGGCCTCCGTGCGCCAAAAGCATCGGCCGCAGGCATATGCCAACAAAGTGGCGCCCGATGGTGGGGTGCCAAAACCCAGCGGAAAAATGGCCAAATCCCGGGTGGGCTATAGCCTTGGTGGGCGTGGCGAGTTCGTCACGGACTTGGGAATAGTCGAGACTGCGGGTGGACTCCGTGTACCAAAAAAATGGGAACCCACGAGCACTCTGTCAGCAAAAATTAGCACCCAGTCGGGAGTGCCAAACCCCAAATGGCCAAAAGCGGGTGAGCTATAGCCTTGAGTAGGGCGTGGGCGAAGTTCGTCCGCGGACTACGAATGTACGAGACTTTGCGGCGGCCTCCGTGTACCAAAATAGGCCACAGGCACAGCCTTAAAAATTAGCGCCCGAGGTCGGGGTGCCAAAACCCCAAATGGACAAAACGGGTGGGCTATAGCCTTAGTAGGGCGATGGCGAAGTTTTATCCATGACAGAATGGCCCGTGACGTTGCGGGGGGCCTCCGTGTGCCAAAAATAGGCCTGGGCACAGCGCTTAAGGAGATTAGCGCCCGAAGGTCGGGGTGCCAAATCCCTGCGGAAAAAAATGGCCAAAAGCTCGGGTGAGCTATAGCGCGGATTTGAGGCGTGAAGGCGGATTCGTCCGCGGTTCGAATGGTCGAGACTGCGGGCGGCCTCCGTGTGCCAAGAAATAGGCCCGCGAACTGTGTATAAGTGGCGCCGAAGGTGGGGTGCCAAAACCCCGAAATAGCCGCGGGTGGGCTATAGCCTTCGTGGGGCGTGGGCGAAGTTCCTCCGCCCCGGACTGGAATGGCCCGAGACTTTGGGCCCAGCCTCCATGTGCCAAAAATAGGCCACAGGCTGCTTGGCCTTAAAAATTAGCGCCCGAAGGTCAAGGGTGCAAAACCCCTGCGGAAAAATGGCCAAAAATCGGGTTAGCTGCTTGTGGGGGCGTCGGCGAGTTCGTCCGCCCGGACAGCTAGGAATGGCAACGAGACTTTGCAGGCGACCTCCGTGTCCAAAATAGGGCACGGTCACTGCCTTAAAAATTAGCACCAGTCGGGGGTGCCAAAACCCCAAATGGCCAAAAGCGGGTGGGCTACTGCTTGTTGTTGGGGCGTGGCGAGGATTCGTCCCGCGGACTCATTCTTGAACTGCGGGCGGAACACGTGTTTCAAAATGAGCCCACGAACTCTGTGCTTAAAAATTAGCGCCCGAGGTCGGGTGCCGACCCCAAATGGCAAAATCGGGTAGGCTATAGCCTTGGTGGGCGTGGCGAAGTTTATCCGCCCGGCTCGGAATGGCCCGCGACGTGCGGGGTCTCGGTGGCGTATTGCCCAAAAATGAGCCACGGGCACAGCGCGCCAAAATTAGCGCTTGAAGGTGGTACCAAAATCCCCCTGCGGAAAAATGGCCATCGGTGGAGGCTATAGCCTTGGTGGGGCGTGGGAGGATTCGTCGCGGACTCGGAATGGCCGAGACTTTGTGGGGCGGCCTCCGTGTGCCAGAAATTATTACAGGCACAGCGGCGCAAAAATTAGCACCGAAGGTGGAGTGCCAAAACCCCCAAGCGGAAAAATGGCAAAATCGGGTGGGCTACCTGTGGCGGGAGTGGTGGCGAGACCAAATCCGCCGGACTGGGGATGGCCGAGACTTCACGGGAGGCGGCCTCCGTGTGCAAAAATGAGCCACGAACTGCTTAGCCTTAAAATTAGCGTCGAAGGTCGGGGGTACCAAGAAAAACCCCCAAATGGCCAATAAGCGGGTGGGCTATAGCCTTGGTGGGAGCGTGGGCGAGATCGTCGCGCGGACTGGGTGGCGAATATTGCGGCCCAGCCTCCGTGTGCAAAAATAGGCCACGGGCTGTGTGCCAAAAATTAGCGCCAGAAGGTGAGAGTTTCACCAAACCCCCAAATAGCCAAACGGGTGGACTATAGCCTTGGTGGGGCGTGGGTGAGATTCGTCCCGCCGGACTCGGTATGGGCCGATTATTTGCGGGCGGCCTCCGTTTGGCAAAAATAGGCCACAGGCACAGCCGCGCCCAAAAATTAATACCAGTTAGGTGCAAAAACCCCCAGCAGAAGAATGGCCCAAAAATCGGGTGGGCTATAGCCTTAGTGGGGCGTGGCGAGATGCGTCCGCGGACTCAGAATGGGCCGAGACTGCGGGCGGCCTCCGTGTGCCAAAAATAGGCCACGGGTAAAAGCCCCACCTTGGGAAGTAAGCGCCGAAAGGTTGGGGTGCCACAACCCCAAATGGCAAAAGCAGGTGGACTAGCCTTGGTGCAGGGTTAGGCGAGGTGGAGTCCGCGAGACCCTTGAGGAATGGAGCCGAGACTTTGGGGGGCGACTCCGTGTGCCAAATAAGCCTAAGCATGGCACCCAACAATTAGCTCCCGAATGTCGGGTGCCAGAACCCCCAGCGGAAAAATGGCAAAATCGGGTGGGCTATAGCCTTGGTGGGGCGTGGGGCGAGATCGTCCGCCGGACTCAGAATGGACCGAGACCGTTGCGGGCGGCTGGGTGTGCCAAAAATAGCGTGGCATCGCCGCAGCCCAGCAGTGGCGCCGAAGGTCGGGGTGCCAAAACCCCCAAATGGCGAAAAAAGCAGGTGGGCTATAGCGCGAGTGGGGCGTGGGGCGAGATTGCGTCCCGCGGACTGGAATGGCCGAGACTTTCACGGGGCGACCTCCGTGTGCCAAAAAAATAGGCCACCCAGGCACAGCCGCCCCAAAAATTAGCACCGAAGGTCGGGGTGCCAAAACACCCCAAATGGCCAATAAACGGGTGGGCTATATAGCCTTGGTGGGCGTGGGCGAGATTCGTCGCCGGACTCGGAATAGCCCGACACATTGCAGGCGGCCTCCGTGTGCCATAAATAGGCCACGGGCACCGCCCCAAAAATTAACACCGAGGTCGGGGTGCCAAAGCTTTAAATAGCCAATAGCGGGTGAGGCTAGCCTTAGTAGGCGTGGCGGATTCGTCACGGATCGGAATAGCCCGAGACATTGTGAAGGCGATCTCTGTGTGCCCAAATAGGCCCGCAGGCGCAGCCGCGCAAAAATTAGCGCCCGAAGGTCGGGTGCCAAAACCCCAAATGGCCAAAAGCGGGTGGCGATAGCCTTGGTAGGCGTGGTGAAGTTCGTCCGCGGACTGGAATAGTCGAGACTTTGTAGGCCCGGCCTCCGTGTGTAAAGTAGGCCACGAACTGTATAAGTGGCGCCCGAGCGTGGAGGTGACAAAAACCCCAAGCGGAAGAATAGCCATGGGATGACTGCAGCGCCGGTGGGCGTGGCGAGATTCGTCCGCCGGACTCCAAGGCGTGAACCCGAAGACTGCGGGCGTCCTCCGTGTGCCAAAAATAAGCCACAAGCATAGCCGCACCCAACAATTGGCGCCCCGAAGGTCGGGGTGCCAAAACCCCAGCGGAAAAATGGACAAAAATCGGGTGGGCTATAGCCTTGGCGGGGAGTCGTGGCGAGATTAATCGCCCGGACTAGGAATAGCCAGCAATACGTAACAGACTTTGCGGGTAGCCTCCGTGTGCCAAAAAAATACGACCACGGAGGCATGCTTAGCAAAACCTCGTCGAAGAAGGTCAGGGTGCATAAACCCCAAATAGCCCATCAGCGGGCCTGAGCTATAGCCTTGGTGGAGGCCGTGGGCGAGATTCGTCCGCCGGACTCAGAATAGCCCAGATATTACGGCGGCCTCCGTGTGCCAAAAATAAAACCCCAGGCACACAGCCATTATTAAAAGCAATATTAT
>JASUUJ010000216.1:0-273467 GCA_030449895.1 Citrus mangshanensis | reverse complement strand
CAGGCTACTTCGTTCAATTACATGCCACTTAGCCTGGTGCCCAGCCCCATTTTCAGCTGGGGTTTTGGCACCCCGACCATCGGGTAATTTTCAGACGCGGCATGCCCGTCGGCGTATTTTGGCACCACGGAGGCCTGGATCTCGGGCCATTCCGAGGTCGGACGAACCGCCCCATGCCCCGCCGAGCTATACGCCCACCTGTTTTAGCACAGGCCACCATGCTGTCTCGGCCCATTCCGCGTTGTGGACGATTCAACCCTTTACAAGCTATAGTACCTTTTGTGTTGGGAGTTTTGCTTTTCCCGACCTTGGTAGCTAATTTTTGGCGCAGCTGTAAGTGGCTATTTTAACACATGGAGCCGCCGCAAGTCGCGGGCCATTCCGGAATCAGGCGGACGAACTTCTCCCACGCCCCCTTTCTGGGCTATAAGCGCACCGTTTTTGGCCATTTAGGGGAGTTTTGCTTTTGACCTTCGGGCGCTAATTTTTGGGGCAGCTGTGCCGTGGCATACCACAGCATACGGGACGCCCGCAAAATCTCGGGCCATTCGGAAGTCCGGCGGAAGAACTTCGCCACGCCCGCACCAAGGCTATAAGCCCACCGTTTAGCCATTTGGGGTTTTGGCACCCGACCTTGGTGCAATTTGTTTGGAGCGTGGCTGTGCCCGTGGAATATATTTTGGCACATGAGGCCACCCATGAAAGTCTCGGGCCATTCCGGGCCGTAGCGGATGAACCCGTGCATACAACGCTATAATGCCACCGTTTTTGCCATTTTGGGGGTTTGGCACCCGAAACCTGAATCGAGTTGCTAATTTTTGGGTGCGGCTGTGCCATTGAAGCCTATTTTTTTGGAGGCCGCCTCTCAAAGTCTCGGCCCATTCCGAAGGTTCGCCGTGGATGACCAGATGCCCCATGCCCCCCACCAAGGCTATAGTGCACCCCGTTTTTGGCCATTTGGGGGTTTTGCTTTCAGTATGAGGCGCTAATTTTTGGGCGGCTGTGCCATTGGCCTATTTTTGCCCACACACGAGAAGCCGCCCGCAATAGTCTCGCCATTCGAGGTTTAGTCAAGCTGGGGACAGAACTTCGCCATGTGCGGGCATTCCCCAGCACAGGCTATAGCCCACCGTTTTTGGCCATTTGGGGTTTGGCGAACTTCAGTTATGCATTTTGGATGCAGGCTGTGCCAGTGGCCAGCTATTTTGGCACACGGAGGGCCTTCCCGCAAAGGGCCATTCCGAGTCCAGCCCGGACGAACTTCGCCCACGCCCCCCTCCAAGGCTATAGCCCACCCGTTTTTGGCCATTTGGGGGGTTTGGCATGACCTCGGGTTCTAAGTTTTAGGCGACAGCTTTGCCGTGGCCTATTTTTTTGCACACGGAGGCCGCCCGCAGTCTCGGACCTACGTGTCGAGCGAGACAGGCTCCTTGACACCCCCACCAAGGCTATAGCCTTTTTGGCCATTTTTCCACTGGAGGTTTTGGCACCCCGACCTTCGGCGCTAATTTTTGGCGGCTGTGCCGTGGACTGGGCCTGGCACGGAGGCGCCCGCAATGTAACCTCAAGACGTGCCATTCGAGTCCGGCGGATGAACCGCCACGCGCCCACCAAAGCTATAGCCACCTGTTTTTGGCCATTTGGAGGTTTTGGCACCCGAACTTCAGTTGCTAATTTTGGGAGAGGCTGTGCCCGTGGCCTATTTTGGCACACGGAGGACAGCGCCTTAAATTCTCGGGCATTCCGAGTCAGTGGACGGGCGAACTTCGCCACGCCCCCCACCAAGGCTATAGCGCTCCCTTTTTTTGGCCATTTGGGGGTTTTGGCACCCCCGACCTTGGCGCTAATTTTTAGGCGGCTGTGCCGTGGCCTATTTTCTGCCACACGGAGGCCGCCCGCAAAGTCTCGGGCCATTACGAGTCCAGCTGCCAGACGAACCATCGCCGACACCGCAAGGCTATAGTCACCCGATTTTTGGCCATTTTTTCAGCTGGGAGGGTTTTGGCGCATCCCGACCTTGGCTAATTTTTGGAGTGCGGCTGGCCTTGTGACCTATTTTGGCACCGGCACCATGAGACCGCCCGCAAATTCTCGGGAAATTCACAGGTCAAGTCCGGACAGAACTTAATGCACCGCCCACTCAAGGCTATAGCTCACCTGTTGGCGTTTTTTTGTAGCCATTTTTGCAGTTTTGGCACCTCCCGAGACCTTGGTTTTTATAATTTTTGGTAGCTGTGTGTGGCCCTATTTTTGTGTACACTGAGGCCGCCGATAAGCAGGTCTGCCATTCCTCTCAGTTCACGGATAAACTTCGCCAACGCTCCCCAGCTGAGGCGGTATCACCCGTAGGCATTTTTTCCAGGTTTTTGGACATTTTTCTTCGCAGGGACGCGAATTTTGGCTAGCACCAGCCGACCTTCGCCTAATTTTTTGGCGCGGCTGTGCCCGGCCTAGCCACAGCACCACGAAGGCCACCACCCAAAAAGTCTTCGAGGCTTAGCGAACTGCAAACGCACACCGCCTCAGCCCATTTCACACGTTTTTGGCCATTTGGGGTTTTGGCACCCCCGACCTTCGGGTATTAATTTTTTGGCGACGGCTGTGCCCATTATTGGCCTATTTTGGCTGCACGGATGCCGCCCATGAGAATTCTCGTGCTATTCCTAGTCATGGCGGATGAACTTCGCCCCGACGCCCCCGCTTCCAAGGCATAAGCCCTTTGATTTTGGACATTTTTCCGCTGGGGGGTTTTTGGCATCCCGACCTCCGAACATTTTTGAAGTGCGGCTGCGCCAGCGTGACCTATTTTGGCACACTGAGCCGCCGCCGGACGAATCGTACCAGCTCGGGCCATTTGGGAGTTTGCTTTTTCGCTAATGGCCATTTTGGCTGCGAGCCGCCTTCCATAAGTCTCACATTGTTCCTCGCCATGCTTCCTACAGCAAAGCTACCATTTTAATTTTGGACATTTTTTCATGAGGGTTTTATGCTGAGCCTTGGTACGCTTTAATTTTTTGAGCTGCATTAGCTATTTAGCACGGGGGTTTCCGAGGCGGACACCTTGTCAAGGCAATCCACGTTTTTGGCCATTGGGGGTTTGCTTTTACTAATTTTTAGGCGGCTTGCCGTGGCCTATTTTGGTGCGCCACATAAGTCTGGGGCTGCTATTCCTTGCGCGGGACGAACTTCTTTATTGTTTTGGCATTTTGCCATTACATTGGCTAATTTTTGGGTGCTGGTGTAGCCGCCCTGGCACGGCACCACGGAGACGCCCGCAAATACCGGCCATTCCGAGTCGGCGGATGAACTCGCCCCCTTAGCCCACACAGGTGCTTGCTTTAGATTTTTGGCCATTTGGGAGTTTTGACCGTTCGAGTCCGGCCTTCCCCACCAAGGACTTGATGCTAATTTTTAGCAGCAGCTGTGCCGTGGTCTATTTTCCCCCGGCACTGCACCATGGAGGCCGCCTAAGTCTCGGGCCATTGAGTCCGCGGGGATGAACTTTCGCCGCGCTCTACCAGCAGGCTATAGCCGCCGGTTTTTGGCCATTTGGGCAGGTTTGCTTTGACCTTGGGTCCTAATTTTTAGTGCGGCTGTGCCGTGGCTATTTTGGCACCACAGAGCCGCCATGAGTCTCGTGCCATTCCTGGTCGGCGGACGAACTTCGCCCGCCCGGCCCAAGCTATAGCCCACCCGATTTTGGCCATTTTCCGCTGGGGTTTTGGCACCCCGACCCTCGGGCGCTAATTTTTGGGACGCGGCTGTGCCGTGGCGTATTTTGGCACACGGAGGCCGCCCGCAAAGTCTCGGGCCATTCCGAGGTCACCGCTGACGAACTCCGCCCCCGCCCGCCCCACCAAGGCTATAGCCCACCTTTTAGATTTGGCCATTTTCCGCTGGGGTTTTGGCACCCCGACCCTCGGGCGCTAATTTTTAAGGTGCGCTGTGCCAGTAGCCTATTTTTGGCACACGGAGGCCGCCCGCAAAGTCTCGGGACATTCCGAGTCTGGCGGACGAATCCTCACCACGCCCAAGGCTGACTATAGCCCACCCCGATTTTTGGACATTTTTCAGCAGGGGTTTGGCACCCGACCTTAGGCTAATTTTTGGCGTGACTGCCGCCGGTGACCTATTTTGCTTTACGGAGGCCGCGCTTGTAATGTCTCGGGCCATTCAGATCAAGCTTGGGAAGAACCGCCCATATACCCGCAAAAGGCTATAGCCATTGCTTTGTTTTTGCCATTTGGGGGTTTTGGCACCCCTCGAAACATTGGTTACTAATTTTTGGGCGCGGCTGTGCCGTGGCCTATTTTTGGTACGTGTGGTCACCATGTTGGAATTCTCGAGCCATTCCGAGTCAGCGGATGTTTCGCTTCCTTCGCCCCCACCAGGCCCTTACCGTTTTTAGCCCATTTGGGAGTTTTGGCACCCGACCGCCCCGGATGCCTTAATTTTGGCGGCTGTGCCGTGGCCTATTTTTGGCACGGAGGCACTAAGTCTCGGGCCATTGAGTCAGTAGGACGAACTTAGCGCGCCACGCCCCCACCAAGGCTATAGCCCACAGTTTTGGCCATTTGGGGGTTTGGCACCCGACAGCTTGAGTCCTAATTTTTAGTGCGGCTGTGCCGTGGCTTTATTTTTTGGCACACCGAGGCGCCCACTTGAGTCTGGTGTGTTCCTAGTCCGGCGGATGAACTTCGCACGCCACCACCAAGGCTATAGCTCACCCGATTTTTGGCCATTTTTCAGCTGGGGTTTTGCACCCGACCATCGGGCGCTAATTTTGGTGACGGCTGTGCCCGTGGCGTATTTTAGCAACACGGAGGCCGCCCGCAAAGTCTCGGGCCATTCCAGTCCGGCGGACGAACTTTCGCCTTACGCCCCCACCAAGGCTATAGCCCACCCAGATTTTGGCCATTTTCCGCTGGGGGTTTTGGCACCGACCCTCGGGCGCTAATTTTTGGGTGCGGCTGTGCACGTGGCCTTATATTTTTGGCACCGGAGCCGCCCGCAAAGTCTCGGGCCATTAGGAGTCCGGACGAACTTCGCACTCACGCCCCATCAAGGCTATAGCCCTCGATTTTTGGCCATTTTCCGCTGGGGTTTTGGCACTGCCCCAACCTTCGGCGCTAATTTTTGGTGGCTGTGCCCGTGACCTATTTTTTGGCACCACAGGCCGCCCGCAAAGTCTCGGGCCATTCCGGTCAGCGGACGAACCCGCCATGCCCCCACAAAGGCTATAGCCCGCTTTGTTTTTGGCCATTTGGGGGTTTTGGCACAAACTTTGGGTACTAATTTTTGGGCGGCTGTGCCGTGGCCTATTTTTGGCACGGAGGCCGCCACAAATTCTCGGGCCATTCCGAGTGCGGCGGGGAACCCCGCCCCAGCAAGGTATAGCCACCTGCGTTTTTGGCCATTTGGGGTTTTGGCACCCGACCTTCGGATGCTAATTTTTGCGGCTGTTCCCGTGGCCTTTTTGCACTGGAGGCCGTCCCAAAGTCTCGGGCCATCCCGAGTCCGAGCGGATGAACTTCGTTTGCCAACTATTGCCCACCAGTTTTGGCCATTTGGGGTTTTGGCACCTTCCCGACCGTGCCGGGTCCTAATTTTAGGCGCGGCTGTGCCGCCTATTTTTTACACAAGAGGCCGCCCATGCAATGTCTCGTGCCATTCCTAGTCCGGCGGGAACATTTCGCCCCACCACCAAGGCTATAGCCCACCCGATTTTTGGCCATTTCAGCTGGGGTTTTGGCACCGGCCATCAGGGCGCTAATTTTTGACGGCTTTGCCTGTGGCGTATTTTTTACAGGCCGCCCGCAAGTCTCGGGCCATTCCAGTCATGGACGAACCGCCACGCCCCACCAAGGCTATAGCCCACCGATTTTGGCCATTTTTCCGCTGGGGGTTTTGGCACCCGACCCTCGCTAATTTTTGGGCGGCTGTGCCGTTGCCTATTTTGGCACCGGAGGCCGCCCGCAAAGTCTCGGGACATTCGAGGTCTGGCGGACCGAAACTTCGCCAACGCTATAGCCCACCCGATTTTTGGCCATTTTTCAGCTGGGGGGTTTTGGCAACCCGACCATCGGGCGCTAATTTTTGGACGCGGCTGTGCCCGTGGCGTATTTTTGGCACACGGAGGCCGCCCGCAAAGTCTCGGGCCATTCCGAGTCCAGCGGACGAACTTCGCCCATGCCCCCCACAAAGGCTATAGCCCACCTGTTTTTTGGCCATTTGGGGGGTTTTGGCACCCCAAACTTTGGGTACTAATTTTTGGGAGCGGCTGTGCCGTGGCTAACTAGCACACGGAGGCGCCCACAAATTCTGGGCCATTCCGAGTGCGGCGGACGAACTTCGCCCCGCCCCACCAAGTATAGCCCACCGTTTTGGCCATTTGGGGGTTTTGGCACCTGACCTTCGGATGCTAATTTTTTGGTACTGTTCCCGTGGCCTATTTTTGCACGGAGGCCGTCCCCAAATGTCGGGCCATCCCGAGTCCATTGGATGAACTTCGCCCCCACAAGGCTGTGCCCACGGTTTTTGGCCATTTGGGGTTTTGGCACCCGACCGTCGGGTCCTAAGCGGCTGTGGCGTAGCTATTTTGGCACACAGAGGCGCCCGCAATGTCTCGTGCCATTCCTAGTCCGACAGACGAATTCGCCCACGCACCAAGGCTATAGCCCACCGTTCTTTAGCCATTTGGGGGGTTAGGCACCCGACCTTCAGGCGCTTATTTTTGAACACGGCTGTGCCCGTGGCCTATTTTGGCACACGGAGGCGCCCGCAAAGTCTCGGGCCATTCCGAGTCCGAGGCGGACAAACCGCCCGCCCCCACGCGAGGCTATAGCCACCGATTTTGGGCATTTTTCCGCTGGGGGGTTTTGGCACCCCGACCTTCGGGTGCTAATTTATGGGCGCGGCTGTGCCTGTGGCCTATTTTTGGCACACGGAGGCCACCCGTAAAGTCTCGGGCCATTCCGAGTCCGGCGGACGAACTTCGCCCACGCTCCCCACAAAGGCTATAGCCCACCCGTTTTTTGGCCATTTGGGGGGTTTTGGCACCCTGACCTTCGGGCGCTAATTTTTGGGCGTGGCTGTGTCCGTGGCCTATTTTTGGCACACGGAGGCCGCCCGCAAAGTCTCGGGCCATTCCGAGTCCGGCGGACAAACTTCGCCCACGCCCCCCACCAAGGCTATAGCCCACCCGATTTTTGGGCATTTTTCCGCTGGGGGGTTTTGGCACCCCGACCTTCGGGTGCTAATTTATGGGCGCGGCTGTGCCTGTGGCCTATTTTTGGCACACGGAGGCCACCCGTAAAGTCTCGGGCCATTCCGAGTCCGGCGGACGAACTTCGCCCACGCTCCCCACAAAGGCTATAGCCCACCCGTTTTTTGGCCATTTGGGGGGTTTTGGCACCCTGACCTTCAGGCGCTAATTTATGGGCGCGGCTGTGCCTGTGGCCTATTTTTGGCACACGGAGGCCACCCGTAAAGTCTCGGGCCATTCCGAGTCCGGCGGACGAACTTAGCCCACGCTCCCCACCAAGGCTATAGCCCACCCGTTTTTTGGCCATTTGGGGGGTTTTGGCACCCCGACCTTCGGGCGCTAATTTTTAGGCGCGGCTGTGCCCGTGGCCTATTTTTGGCGCACGGAGGCCGCCCAAAAAGTCTCGGGCCATTCCGAGCCGGCGGATGAACTTCGCCCACGCCCCGCAAGGCTATAGCCCCCGTTTTTCGCCATTTGGGGTTTTGGCTTTTGAACTTGTTGCTAATTTTTGGGAGCGGCTGTGCCCGTGGCCTATTTTTTGCACATGGAGGCCGCCCGCAAAGTCTCGCGCCATTCGAGTCCGGACGAACTTCGCCACGCCCCACCAAGGCTCCTAGCCCACCCGTTTTTGGCCATTTGGGGGTTTTGGCCCCCAAAATTCAGTAGCTAATTTTTGGCGGCTGTGCCCGTGGACTATTTTTAACACGGAGGCCGCCCGCAATGTCTCGGGCCATTCCGAGTCCAGCGGGCCGAACTTCCACGCCCCACATAAAAGCTATAGCCCACTGTTTTTGGCCATTTGGGGTTCTGGCACCCCGAACTTCTGTTGCTAAGTTTTGGGAGCGGCTGTGCCCGTGGCCAATTTATGGCACTCGGAGGCCGCCCGCAAAGTCTCGGGCATTCCGAGTCCGAGCGGACGAACCGCCCCCCACCTGAGGCTATAGCGCACCCATTTTTGGCCATTTGGGGGTTTTGGCACCCCGACCT
The DNA here is from genome assembly GCA_030449895.1 of Citrus mangshanensis. NCBI lineage: Eukaryota > Viridiplantae > Streptophyta > Magnoliopsida > Sapindales > Rutaceae > Citrus > Citrus mangshanensis. The sequence continues at coordinate 265,216 of JASUUJ010000216.1, read as the reverse complement.
TCGGGCGCTTATTTTTGGGCGGCTGTGCCCGTGGCCCTGCACACGGAGGCCGCCCGCAAAGTCTCGGGCCATTCCGAGTCTGGCGGACCGAACTTCGCCACGCCCCCACTTGAGGCTATAGCCACCCGTTTTTGGCCATTTGGGGTTTTGGCACCCGAACTTCCGTTGCTAATTTTTGGGTGCGGCTGTGCCGTGGCCTATTTTGGTACGGAGCGCCCGCAATGTCTCGGGCCATTCGAGTCCGGCGGACGAACCGCCTACGCCCCCACCAAGGCTATAGCCAACCCGTTCTTTAGCCATTTGGGGGTTTGGCACCCGACCTTGGGCGCTTATTTTGAAGCGGCTGTACCGTGGCCTATTTTTGGCACACGGAGGCCGCCGCAAATCTCGGGCCATTCCGAGTCCGGCGGACAAACTTACGCCCCACCAAGGCTATAGCCCACCGATTTTTGGCCATTTTCCGCTGGGGGTTTTGGCACTGCCTTGGCGCTTTAATTTTTGGGCGCGGCTGTGCCGTGGCTTTCTTTGGCACACGGAGGCCGCCCGCAAAGTCTCGGGACATTCCGAGTCTGGCGGACGAACCTTACGCCCCCACCAAGGCTATAGCGCACCGATTTTGGCCATTTTTCCGCAGAGGGTTTTGCACCCGACCTTGGCGTAATTTTGGCAGCGGCTGTGCCCGTGACCTTTAGCACCACAGGCGCCACGCAATGTCGGGCCATTCGAATCAAGCGGACGAACTTCGCCCATGCCCAAAAGGCTATAGCTTTGTTTTTGCCATTTGGGGGTTTTGGCACCCCAAACATTGGTTACTAATTTTTGGTGGCTGTGCCCGTGGCCTATTTTTGGCACGGTGGCCACCGCCAAATTCTCGGGCCATTCCGAGTCGGCGGATGAACTTACCCCGCCCCCACCAAGGCTATAGCCACCCGTTTTTGGCCATTTGGGAGTTTTGGCACCCGACCTTCGGATGCTAATTTTTTGGCGCGACTGTGCCCGTGGCTATTTTTGGCCACGGAGGCCGCCCCTAAGTCTCGGGCCATTCGGAGTCCGGACGAACTTCGCCCCCACCGAGGCTATAGCCAGTTTTTGGCCATTTGGGGTTTTGGCACGACCCGGGTCCCTAATTTTTAGTGCGGCTGTGCCCGTGGCTATTTTTGGCACACAGAGGCCGCCGCAAAGTCTCGTGCCATTCCTAGTCCGAGCGGATGAACTTCGCCCACGCCACCTCCAGGCTATAGCCCGCCCGATTTTTGGCCATTTTTCAGCTGGGGTTTTGGCACCCGACCATCGGGCGCTAATTTTTGAGACGGCTGTGCCCGTGGCGTATTTTTACACGGAGGCCGCCCGCAAAGTCTCGGACCATTCGTGTCCAGGCGGATCGCCGACACCCCACCAAGGCTATAGCCCACCGGTTTTTGGCCATTTGGGGTTTTGGCACCCGACCCGGGTCCTAATTTTTAGTGCGGCTGTGCCGTGGCCTATTTTTGGCACACAGAGGCCGCCGCAAGGCTCGTGCCATTCCTAGTCCGAGCGGATGAACTTCGCCCACGCCCCCACCAAGGCTATAGCCCACCGATTTTTGGCCATTTTTCCGCTGGGGTTTTGGCACCCGACCCTCGGGTAGCTAATTTTAGGTGCGGCTGTGCCGTGGCCTATTTTACAGCACCCGGGCCCGCAATGTCTCGTGTCATTCCCAGTCCGGCGAACGAACTTTGCCCACGCCCCCCACCAAGGCTATAGCCCACCCGATTTTTGGCCATTTTTCCGCAGGGGGGTTTTGGCACCTCGACCTTCGGGCGCTAATTTTTGGGCGCGGCTATGCCCGTGGCCTATTTTTGGCACATGGATGCCGCCCGCAAAGTCTCGGGCCATTCCGAGTCGGGCGGACGAACTTCTCCCACGCCCCCCACCAAGGCTATAGCGCACCCGTTTTTTGGCCATTTGGGGGTTTTGGCACCCCGACCTTCGGGCGCTAATTTTTGGGGGCAGCTGTGCCCGTGGCATACTTTTGGCATACGGAGGCCGCCCGCAAAATCTCGGGCCATTCCGAGTCCGGCGGAAGAACTTCGCCCACGCCCCGCACCAAGGCTATAGCCCACCCGTTTTTTGGCCATTTGGGGGGTTTTGGCACCCCGACCTTCGGGTGCTAATTTTTGGACGCGGCTGTGCCCGTGGAATATTTTTGGCACACGGAGGCCACCCGCAAAGTCTCGGGCCATTCCGAGTTCGGCGGACGAATTCGCCCATGCCCCCCACCAAGGCTATAGTGCACCCGTTTTTTGGCCATTTGGGGGGTTTTGGCACCCCGACCTTCGGGCGCTAATTTTTGGGCGCGGCTGTGCCCGTGGCCTATTTTTTGCACACGGAGGCCGCCCGCAAAGTCTCGGGCCATTCCGAGTCCGGCGGACGAACTTCGCCCACGCCCCCCACCAAGGCTATAGCCCACCCGTTTTTTGGCCATTTGGGGGGTTTTGGCACCCCGAACTTCAGTTGCTAATTTTTGGGAGCGGCTGTGCCCGTGGCCTATTTTTGGCACACGGAGGCCGCCCGCAAAGTCTCGGGCCATTCCGAGTCCGGCGGACGAACTTCGCCCACGCCCCCCACCAAGGCTATAGCGCACCCGTTTTTTGGCCATTTGGGGGGTTTTGGCACCCCGACCCTCGGGTTCTAAGTTTTGGGCGCAGCTGTGCCCGTGGCCTATTTGCACGGAGGCCGCCCGCAAAGTCTCGGACCATTACGTGTCCGGCGGACGAACCGACACCCCCACCAAGGCTATAGCCACCCGATTTTTGGCCATTTTCCACTTGGGGGTTTGGCACCCGACCTTGGGCGCTAATTTTTGGGCACGGCTGTGCCATTGGCCTATTTTGGCCACAGCACGGAGGCCGCCTGCGAAGTCTCGGGCCATTCCGAGCCGGCGGATGAACTTCGCCCACGCCCCCCACCAAGGCTATAGCCCACCCGTTTTTGGCCATTTGGGGGTTTTGGCACGAACTTCAGTTGCTAATTTTTGGGAGGCGGCTGTGCCCGTGGCCTGGCACACGGAGGCCGCCATGCAAAGTCTCGCGCCATTCCGAGTCCAGGCGGACGAACTTCGCCACGCCCCCAAGGCTCTAGCCCACCCGTTTTTGGCCATTTGGGGGTTTTGCAAATTCAGTTGCTAATTTTTGGGTGCGGCTGTGCCCGTGGCCTATTTTTGGCACACGGAGGCCGCCCGCAAAGTCTCGGCCCATTCCGAGTTCGGCGGACGAATTCGCCCATGCCCCCCACCAAGGCTATAGTGCACCCGTTTTTTGGCCATTTCGGGGGTTTTGGCACCCCGACCTTCGGCCGCTAATTTTTGGGCGCGGCTGTGCCCGTGGCCTATTTTTTGCACACGGAGGCCGCCCGCAAAGTCTCGGGCCATTCCGAGTCCGGCGGACAAACTTCACCCACGCCCCCCACCAAGGCTATAGCGCACCCGTTTTTTGGCCATTTGGGGGGTTTTGGCACACCAAACTTCAGTTGCTAATTTTTGGGAGCGGCTGTGCCCGTGGCCTATTTTTGGCACACGGAGGCCGCCCGCAAAGTCTCGGGCCATTCCGAGTCCGGCGGACGAACTTCGCCCACGCCCCCCGCCAAGGCTATCGTCCACCCGATTTTTCGCCATTTTTCCGCTGGGGGGTTTTGGCATCCCGACCTTCGGACGATAATTTTTGGGCGCGGCTGTGCCCGTGGCCTATTTTTGGCACACGGAGGCCGCCCGCAAAGCCTCGGGCCATTCCAAGTCCCGAGGACAAACTTCGCCCACGCCCCCCACAAAGGCTATAGCCCACCCGTTTTTTGGCCATTTGGGGGGTTTGGCACCCAGAGTGCTAATTTTTGGGCGCGGCTGTGCCCGTGGCCTATTTTTGGCTCACGGAGGCAGCCCACAAAGTCTCGGGCCATTCTGAACCCGTTTTTGGCCATTTGGGGGTTTTCTAATTTTTGGCGCGGATGTTGGCTATTTTTGGCATTTTGGCACGGAGGCTGCCCCAAGTCTCGGGGCCCACCGTTTTTTGGCCATTTGGGGTTTTGGCACCAACCAGGTGCTAATTTTTAAGCGGCTGTGCCCGTCGCCTATTTTTGGCACACGGAGGCCGCCTGCAAAGTCTCGGGCCATTCCGAGTCCGGCGGATGAACTACGCCCACGCCCCCCACCAAGGCTATAGCCCACCCGTTTTTTGGCCATTTGGGGGGTTTTGGCTCCCCGACCTTTGTGCGCTAATTTTTGGGTGCGGCTGTGCCCGTGGCCTATTTTTTTGGCATACGGAGGCCACCTGCAAAGTCTCGGGCCATTCCGAGTCCGGCGGACGAACTTCGCCCACGCCCCCACAGGCTATAGTCCACCCGATTTTTGGCCATTTTCCGCTGGGGTTTGGCACCACGACCTTGGCGGGCGCTGCGCCGTAGCCTATTTTTTCACCACGGAGGCCGCCTGCAAAGTCTCGGGCCATTCCAAGTCCGGCGGTCAAACTTCGCCCACGCCCCCCACAAAGGCTATAGCCCACCGTTTTGGCCATTTGGGGGTTTGGCACGAACTTGGTGCTAATTTTTAGGCGGCTGTGCCCGTCGCCTATTTTGGCACACGGAGGCCGCCTGCAAGTCTCGGGCCATTCAGTCCGGCGGATGAACTTCGCCCGCCCCCACCAAGGCTATAGCCCACCCGTTTTTGGCCATTTGGGGGGTTTTGGCTCCCCGACCTTCGTGCGCTAATTTTTGGGTGCGGCTGTGCCCGTGGCCTATTTTTGGCATCGGAGGCCACCTACAAAGTCTCGGGCCATTCCGAGTCCGGACGAACCGCCCACGCCAAGGCTATAGCCCACCCGATTTTGGCCATTTTTCAGCTGGGGGTTTTGGCACCCGACCTTCGGGCGCTAATTTTGGAGTGCGGCTGTGCCATGGCCTATTTTTGGCATACGGAGGCCACCTGCAAAGTCTCGGGCCATTCCGAGTCCGAGGACGAACTTCGCCCACGCCCCCACCAAGGCTATAGCCCACCCGTTTTTGGCCATTTGGGGGTTTTGGCACCCCGACCTTCGTGCGCTAATTTTTGGGAGCGGCTGTGCCCCTGGCCTATTATTTAGGAATACGGAGGCCACCTGCAAAGTCTCGGGCCATTCCGAGTCCGGCGGACGAACTTCGCCCACGCCCCCCACCAAGGCTATAGTCCACCCGATTTTTGGCCATTTTTCCGCTGGGGGGTTTTGGCACCACGACCTTCGGGCGCTAATTTTTGGCCGCGGCTGCGCCCGTGGCCTATTTTTGTCACACGGAGGCCGCCCGCAAAGTCTCGGGCCATTCCAAGTCCGGCGGTCAAACTTCGCCCACGCCCCCCACAAAGGCTATAGCCCACCCGTTTTTTGGCCATTTGGGGGGTTTTGGCACCCGAACTTCGGGTGCTAATTTTTGGGCGCGGCTGTGCCCGTCGCCTATTTTTGGCACACGGAGGCCGCCTGCAAAGTCTCGGGCCATTCCGAGTCCGGCGGATGAACTTCGCCCACGCCCCCCACCAAGGCTATAGCCCACACGTTTTTTGGCCATTTGGGGGGTTTTGGCTCCCCGACCTTCGTGCGCTAATTTTTGGGTGCGGCTGTGCCCGTGGCCTATTTTTTTGGCATACGGAGGCCACCTGCAAAGTCTCGGGCCATTCCGAGTCCGGCGGACGAACTTCGCCCACGCCCCACACCAAGGCTATAGCCCACCCGATTTTTGGCCATTTTTCAGCTGGGGGGTTTTGGCACCCCGACCTTCGGGCGCTAATTTTTGGGTGCGGCTGTGCCCGTGGCCTATTTTTTTGGCATACGGAGGCCACCTGCAAAGTCTCGGGCCATTCCGAGTCCGGCGGACGAACTTCGCCCACGCCCCCCACCAAGGCTATAGCCCACCCGTTTTTTGGCCATTTGTGGGGTTTTGGCACCCCGACCTTCGGGCGCTAATTTTTGGGCGCGGCTGTGCCCGTGGCCTATTTTTGGCACACGGAGGCCATCCGCAAAGTCTTGGGCCATCCCAAGTCCGGCGGACGAACATAGCCCACTCCCTCCACAAAGGCTATAGCCCACCCTTTTTTTGGTCATTTGGGGGGTTTTGGCACCCCGAACCTCGGGTGCTAATTTTTGGGCGCGGTTGTTCCCGTGCCCTATTTTTGGCACACGGAGGCCGCCCGCAAAGTCTCGGGCCATTCCGAGTCCGGCGGACGAACTTCGCCCACGCCCCCCACAAAGGCTATAGCCCACCCGTTTTTTGGCCATTTGGGGGGTTTTGGCACCCCGAACATCGGGTTATAATTTTTGGGCGCGGCTATACTTGTGTCCTATTTTTGTCACACGGAGGCCGCCCGCAAAGTCTCGGGCCATTCCGAGTCCGGCGGACGAACTTCGCCCACGCCCCCCACCAAGGCTATAGGCCACCCGATTTTTGGCATTTTTTCCGCTGGGGAGTTTTGGCACCCCGACCTTCGGGCACTAATTTTTGGGCGCGGCTGCGCCCGTGGCCTATTTTTGTCACACGGAGGCTGCCCGCAAAGTCTCGGGCCATTCCGAGTCCGGCGGACGAACTTCGCCCACGCCCCCCACCAAGGCTATAGGCCACCCGATTTTTGGCCTTTTTTCCGCTGGGGAGTTTTGGCACCCCGACCTTCGGGCACTAATTTTTGGGCGCGGCTGTGCCCGTGGAATATTTTTGGTACACGGAGGCCGCCCGCAAAGTCTCGGGTAATTCCGAGTCCGGCGAACGAACTTCGGCTACTCCCCCCACTAAGGCTATAGCCCACCCGTTTTTTGGCCATTTGGGGGGTTTTGGCTCCCCGACCTTCGTGCACTAATTTTTGGGTGCGGCTGTGCCCGTGGCCTATTTTTTTTGCATACGGAGGCCACCTGTAAAGTCTCGGGCCATTCCGAGTCCGGCGGACGAACTTCGCCCACGCCCCCCACCAAGGCTATAGTCCACCCGATTTTTGGCCATTTTTCCGCTGGGGGGTTTTGGCACGCCGACCATCGGGCGCTAATTTTTGGGCGCGGCTGCGCCCGTGGCCTATTTTTGTCACACGGAGGCCGCCCGCAAAGTCTTGGGCCATTCCGAGTCCGGCGGTTAAACTTCGCCCACGCCCCCCACAAAGGCTATAGCCCACCCGTTTTTTGGCCATTTGGGGGGTTTTGGTACCCGAACTTCGAGTGCTAATTTTTGGGCGCGGCTGTGCCCGTGGCCTATTTTTGGCACATGGAGGCCGTCCGCAAAGTCACGGGCCATTCCGAGTCCGGCGGACGGACTTCGCCCACGCCCCCCACCAAGGCTATAGCCCACCCGTTTTTTGGCCATTTGGGGGGTTTTGGCTCCCCGACCTTCGTGCACTAATTTTTGGGTACGGCTGTGCCCGTGGCCTATTTTTTTGGCATATGGAGGCCACCTGCAAAGTCTCAGGCCATTCCCAGTCCGGCGGACGAACTTCGCCCACGCCCCCCACCAAGGCTATAGCCCACCCGTTTTTTGGCTATTTGGGGGGTTTTGGAACCCCGACCTTCGGTTGCTAATGTTTGGGCGTGGCGGTGCCCGTGGCCTATTTTTGGCACACGGAGCCCGCCCGCAAAGTATCGTGCCATTCCGAGTCCGGCGGACGAACTTCAACCACGCCCCCCACCAAGGCTATCGCCCACCCGATTTTTGGCCATTTTTCCGCTGGGGGGTTTTGGCACCCGACCTTGGGCGCTAATTTTTGGGCGCGGCTGCGCCGTAGCCTATTTTTGTCACACGGAGGCCGCCCGTAAAGTCTCGGGCCATTCCGAGGCGGACGAACTTCGCCACGCCCCACCAAGGCTATAGGCCACCCGTTTTTTGGCCTTTTTCGCTGGGAGTTTGGCACCCGACCTTCGGGCACTAATTTTAGGCGCGGCTGTGCCCGTGGCCTCCACAGCACGGAGGCCGCCCGCAAAGTCTCGGGCCATTCCGAGTCCGGCGGACGGACTTCGCCCACGCCCCCCACCAAGGCTATAGCCCACCCGTTTTTTGGCCATTTGGGGGGTTTTGGCTCCCCGACCTTCGTGCGCTAATTTTTGGGTGCGGCTGTGCCCGTGGCCTATTTTTTTGGCATATGGAGGCCACCTGCAAAGTCTCAGGCCATTCCCAGTCCGGCGGACGAACTTCGCCCACGCCCCCCACCAAGGCTATAGCCCACCCGTTTTTTGGCTATTTGGGGGGTTTTGGAACCCCGACCTTCGGTTGCTAATGTTTGGGCGCGGCGGTGCCCGTGGCCTATTTTTGGCACATGGAGCCCGCCCACAAAGTATCGTGCCATTCCGAGTCCGGCGGACGAACTTCACCCACGCCCCCCACCAAGGCTATAGCCCACCCGATTTTTGGCCATTTTTCCACTGGGGGGTTTTGGCACCCCGGCCTTCGGGCGCTAATTTTTGGGCGCGGCTGTGCCCGTGGCCTATTTTTGGCACACGGAGGCCACCCGCAAAGTCTCGGGCCATTCCGAGTCCGGCGGACGGACTTCGCCCACGCCCCCCACCAAGGCTATAGCCCACCCGTTTTTTGGCCATTTGCGGGGTTTTGGCTCCCCGACCTTCGTGCGCTAATTTTTGGATGCGGCTGTGCCCGTGGCCTATTTTTTTGGCATATGGAGGCCACCTGCAAAGTCTCAGGCCATTCCCAGTCCGGCGGACGAACTTCGCCCACGCCCCCCACCAAGGCTATAGCCCACCCGTTTTTTGGCTATTTGGGGGGTTTTGGAACCCCGACCTTCGGATTTGCTAATGTTTGGGCGCGGCGGTGCCGTGGCCTACAGCCACAAAGTATCGTGCCATTCCGAGTCCGTGGACGAACTTCACCACGCCCCCACCAAGGCTATCGCCCAGCCGTTTTTGGGCCTTTTTTCCGCCGGAGGTTTTGACCTTGGTGCTAATTTTTGGGTGGCTGCGCCGTGGCGATTTTGTCACACGGAGGCCGCCCGCAAAGTCTCGGGCCATTCCGAGTCCGGACGAACTTCGCCACGCCCCACCAAGGCTATAGGCCACCAGATTTTTGGCCTTTTTCCGCTGGGGAGTTTGGCACCCGACCTTCGGGCACTAATTTTTGGGCGCGGCTGTGCCCGTGGCCTATTTTGGCACACGGAGGCCACCCGCAAAGTCTCGGGCCATTAGGAGTCCGAGGCGGACGGACTTCGCCCACGCCCCCCACCAAGGCTATAGCCCACCCGTTTTTTGGCCATTTGCGGGGTTTTGGCTCCCCGACCTTCGTGCGCTAATTTTTGGATGCGGCTGTGCCCGTGGCCTATTTTTTTGGCATATGGAGGCCACCTGCAAAGTCTCAGGCCATTCCCAGTCCGGCGGACGAACTACCCCCACCCCCCCCACCACGCCCATAGCCCACCCGTTTTTTGTCTATTTGGGGGGTTTTGGAACCCCGACCTTCGGGTGCTAATGTTTGGGCGCGGCTGCGCCCGTGGCCGATTTTTGGCACAGCCCGCCCACAAAGTGTCGTGCCATTCCGAGTCCGGCGGACGAACTTCACCACGCCCCCACCAAGGCTATCGCCCACCCGATTTTGGCCATTTTCCGCTGGGGTTTTGGCACCCTGACCTTCGGGTGCTAATTTTTGCGCGGCTGCGCCGTGGCGATTTTGTCACACGGAGGCCGCCCGCAAAGTCTCTGGCCATTCCGAGTCCGGCGGACGAACTTCGCCCACGCCCCCCACCAAGGCTATTGGCCACCCGATTTTTGGCCTTTTTTCCGCTGGGGAGTTTTGGCACCCCGACCTTCGGGCACTAATTTTTGGGCGCGGCTGTGCCCGTGGAATATTTTTGGTACACGGAGGCCACCTGCAAAGTCTCGGGCCATTCCGAGTCCAGCGAGCGAACCGGCCCTCCCCACCAAGGCTATAGCCCACCCGTTTTTGGCCATTTGGGGGTTTTGGCTCCCGACCTTCGTGCGCTAATTTTTGGGTGCGGCTGTGCCCGTGGCCTATTTTTCATCACGGAGGCCACCGGCAAAGTCTCGGGCCATTCCGAGGCGGACGAACTTCGCCACGCCCCACCAAGGCTATAGTCCACCCGATTTTGTCCATTTTCCGCTGGGGTTTTGGCACCCGACCTTGGGCGCTAATTTTTGGGCGGCTTCGCCCGTGGCCTATTTTTGTCACCACGGAGGCCGCCCGCAAAGTCTCGGGCCATTCCGAGTCCGGTGACGAACTTCGCCACGCCCCCACAAGGCTATAGCCCACCCGTTTTTGGCTATTTGGGGTTTTGGAACCCGACCTTGTTGCTAATGTTTGGGGCGGCGGTGCCCGTGGCCTATTTTTGGCACATGGAGCCCGCCCACAAAGTATCGTGCCATTCCGAGTCGGCGGACGAACTTCGCCCCCACCAAGGCTATAGCCCACCCGATTTTTGGCCATTTTTCCACTGGGGTTTTGGCACCCGGCCTTCGGGCGCTAATTTTTAGGCGCGGCTGTGCCCGTGGCCTATTTTTGGCACCACGGAGGCCACCCGCAAAAGTCTCGGGCCATTCGAGTCCGAGGCGGACGGACTTCGCCACGCCCCCACCAAGGCTATAGCCCACCCGTTTTTTGGCCATTTGCGGGGTTTTGGCTCCCCGACCTTCGTGCGCTAATTTTTGGATGCGGCTGTGCCCGTGGCCTATTTTTTTGGCATATGGAGGCCACCTGCAAAGTCTCAGGCCATTCCCAGTCCGGCGGACGAACTTCGCCCACGCCCCCCACCAAGGCTATAGCCCACCCGTTTTTTGGCTATTTGGGGGGTTTTGGAACCCCGACCTTCGGTTGCTAATGTTTGGGCGCGGCGGTGCCCGTGGCCTATTTTTGGCACACGGAGCCCGCCCACAAAGTATCGTGCCATTCCGAGTCCGGCGGACGAACTTCACCCACGCCCCCCACCAAGGCTATCGCCCACCCGATTTTTGGCCATTTTTCCGCTGAGGGGCTTAGGCTCCCCGACCTTAGGGGGGTGAGGTTTGGGCGCGGCTGCGCCCGTGGCCGATTTTTGTCACACGGAGGCCGCCCGCAAAGTCTCGGGCCATTCCGAGTCCGGCGGACGAACTTCGCCCACGCCCCCCACCAAGGCTATAGGCCACCCGATTTTTGGCCTTTTTTCCGCTGGGGAGTTTTGGCACCCCGACCTTCGGGCACTAATTTTTGGGCGCGGCTGTGCCCGTGGAATATTTTTGGTACACGGAGGCCGCGCAAAGTCTCGGGTAATTCGAGTCCGGCGAGCGAACCCGGCCCTCCCCCACCAAGGCTATAGCCCACCCGTTTTTGGCCATTTGGGGGTTTTGGCTCCCCGACCTTCGTGCGCTAATTTTTGGGTGCGGCTGTGCCCGTGGCCTATTTTTTTCGCATACGGAGGCCACCGGCAAAGTCTCGGGCCATTCCGAGTCCGGCGGACGAACTTCGCCCACGCCCCCCACCAAGGCTATAGTCCACCCGATTTTTGTCCATTTTTCCGCTGGGGGGTTTTGGCACCCCGACCTTCGGGCGCTAATTTTTGGGCGCGGCTGCGCCCGTGGCCTATTTTTGTCACACGGAGGCCGCCCGCAAAGTCTCGGGCCATTCCGAGTCCGGCGAACGAACTTCGCCCACGCCCCCCAAAAAAGGCTATAGCCCACCCGTTTTTTGGCCATTTGGGGGGTTTTGCCACCCGAACTTCGGGTGCTAATTTTTGGGCGCGGCTGTGCCCGTGGCCTATTTTTGGCACACGGAGGCCGTCCGCAAAGGCTCGGGCCATTCCGAGTCCGGCGGACGAACTTCGCCCACGCCCCCCACCAAGGCTATATACCACCCGATTTTTGGCCATTTGTGGGCTGTTGGCACCCCGACCTTTGGGCGCTATTTTTTTGTCGCGGCTGTGCCCGTGGGCTATTTTTTTGGCATACGTAGGCCTCCCGCAAAGTCTCGGGCCATTCCGAGTCCGGCGGACGAACTTCGCCCACGCCCCCCACCAAGGCTGTAGTCCACCCGATTTTTCGCCATTTTTCCGCTGGTGGGTTTTGGCACCCCGACCTTCGGGTGCAAATTTTAGAGCGGCTGTGCCCGTTGTCTATTTTTGGCACACGGAGGCCGCCCTCAAAGTCTCGGGCCATTCCGAGTCAGGCGAACGAACTTCGCCCACTATCCTAAGGCTATAGCCCACCCGTTTTTGGCCATTTGGGGGTTTTGGCACCCGACCTTCGGGCGCTAATTTTTGTGGCTGTGCCCTTGGCCTGTTTTGGCACACGAAGGCCGCCCGCAAAGTCACGTGCCATTCCGAGTCAGCGGACGAACTTCGCCCACACCCCACCAAGGCTATAGGCCACCCGATTTTTGGCCATTTTCCGCTGGGAGTTTTGGCACCCGATCTTCGGGCACTAATTTTTAGACGCACGGCTGTGCCCGTGGAATATTTTGTACACGGAGGCCGCCCGCAAAGTCTCGGGCCATTCCGAGTCCTGCGAGCGAACCGCCCACTCCCCCACCATGAGGCTATAGCCCACCCGTTTTTGGCCATTTGGGGGTTTTGGCACCCGACCTTGGGTGTTAATTTTTAGGCGCGGCTGTGCCCGTGGCCTATTTTCGTACACAGAGGCTGCCTGCAAATTCTCGGGCCATTCCGAGTCGGTGGACGAACTTCGCCCACCCCCACCAAGGCTATAGCCCACCGTTTTTGGCCATTTGGGGGTTTGGCACCCCGACCTTCGGGCGCTAATTTTTGGGAGCGGCTGTGCCCGTGGACTATTTTTGGCTTCACGGAGGCCACCTGCAAAGTCTCGGGCCATTCCGAGTCCGGCGGACGAACCGCGCCACGCCCCAACAAGGCTATAGTCCACCCGATTTTTGCCATTTTTCCGGTGGGGGTTTTGGCACCCGACCTTGGGCGCTAATTTTTGGGCGCGGCTGTGCCCGTGGAATATCTTTGGAGGCCGCCCGCAAAGTCTCGGGCCATTCCGAGTCCGTGACGAACTTCGCCCCCCCAAGGCTATAGCCCACCCGTTTTTTGGCCATTTGGGGGGTTTTGGCATCCCGACCTTCGGCCGCTAATTTTTGGGCGCGGCTGTGCCCGTGGTATAGTTTTGGCACATGGAAGCCGCCCGCAAAGTCTCGGGCCATTCCGAGTCCGGCGGACTAACTTCGCCCACGCCCCCCACCAAGGCTATAGCCCACCCGATTTTTGGCCATTTTTCCACTGGGGAGTTTTGGCACCCCGACCTTCGGGCACTAATTTTTGGGCGCGGCTGTGCCCGTGGAATATTTTTGGCACACGGAGGCCGCCCACAAAGTCTCGGGCCATTCCGAGTCCGGCGGACTAACTTCGCCCACGCCCCCCACCAAGGCTATAGCCCACACGATTTTTGGCAATTTTTCCGCTGGGGAGTTTTGGCACCCCGACCTTCGGGCACTAATTTTTGGGCGCGGTTGTGCCCGTGGAATATTTTTGGTACACGGAGGCCGGCCGCAAAGTCTCGGGCCATTCCGAGTCCGGCGAACAAACTTCGCCCACTCCCCCCACCGAGGCTATAGCCCACCCGTTTTTGGCCATTTGGGGGGTTTTGGCACCCCGACCTTCGGGCGCTAATTTTTGGGCGCGGGTGTGCCCGTGGCCTATTTTTTGCACACGGAGGCCGCCGGCAAAGTCTCGGGCCATTCCGAGTCCGGCGGACGAACTTCGCCCACGCCCCCCACCAAGGCTATAGCCCACCCGTTTTTTGGCCTTTTGGGGGGTTTTGGCACCCCGACCTTCGGGCGCTAATTTTTGGGCGTGGCTGTACCCGTGGCCTATTTTTTGTACACGGAGGCCGCCCGCAAAGTCTCGGGCCATTACGAGTCCGGCGGACGAACTTCGCCCACGCCCCCCACCAAGGCTATAGCCCACCCGTTTTTTGGCCATTTGGGGGGTTTTGAAACCCCGAACTTTGGGTGCTAATTTTTGGGCGCGGCTGTATGGCCTATTTTTGCACAGAGGCCGCCTGCAAAGTCTCGGGCCATTCCGAGTCTGAGCGGACGAACCGCCACGCCCCCACCAAGGCTATAGCCCACCCGTTTTTGGCCATTTGGGGGTTTTGGAACCCTGACCTTCGGTTGCTAATTTTTGGGCGCGGCTGTGCCCGTGGCCTATTTTTGGCACACGGAGGCCGCCCGCAAAGTATCGTGCCATTCCTAGTCCGGACGAACTTCACCACGCCCCCACAAGGCTATAGCCCACCCGATTTTGGCCATTTTCCAGCTGGGGTTTTGGCACCCCCTTCGGGCGCTAATTTTTGGGCGCGGCTGTGCCGTGGCCACAGCACGGCGGCCGCCCGCAAAGTCTCGGGACATTCCGAGTCTGGCGGACGAACCGCCACGCCCCCACCAAGGCTATAGCCCACCGTTTTTGGCCATTTGGGGGTTTTGGCTCCCCGACGTTGGTGCGCTTATTTTTGGGCGCGTCTGTTCCCGTGGCCTATTTTTTTGACACGGTGGCCGCCCGCAAAGTCTCGGGCCATTGCGAGTCCGGCGGACGAACCACCCCACCAAGGCTATAGCCCACCGTTTTTGGCCATTTGGGGTTTGGCACCCCGACCTTCGGGTGCTAATTTTTGCGGCTGGGCCATTGGCCTATTTTTGGAGGCCGCCCGCAAAGTCTCGTGCCATTCCTAGTCCGACGAACTTCGCACGCCCCCTCAGGATATAGCCCACCGTTTTTGGCCATTTGGGGGTTTTGGCACCCGACCTTCGGGCTCAATTTTTAGGCGCAGCTTTGTCAGTGGCCTATTTTGGCTGCAGTCGCCCGCAAAGTCTCGGGCCATTCCGAGTGGCCGAACTTCGCCACGCCCCACCAAGGCTATTGCCCACCCGTTTTTGGCCATTTGGGGGTTTTGGCACCCCCGGGTGCTAATTTTTGGCGCGGCTGTGCCCGTGGCCTATTTTTGGCACACGGAGGCCGCCCGCAAAGTCTCGGGCCATTCCGAGTCCGGCGGACGAACTTCCCCACGCCCCCCACCAAGGCTATAGCCCACCCGTTTTTTGGCCATTTGGGGGTTTTGGTACCCGGGTGCTAATTTTAGCGCGGCTGTGCCAGTGGCCTATTTTTGGCACAGGCCGCCCGCAAAGTCTCGGGCCATTCCGAGTCAGGCGGACGAACCACGCCCCCACCAAGGCTATAGCCCACCCGTTTTTTGGCCACTTGGGGGGTTTTGGCACCCCGACCTTCGGGCGCAAAATTTTGGGCGCGGCTGTGCCCGTGGCCTATTTTTTTGGCATATGGAGGCCACCCATAAAGTCTCGGGCCATTTCGAGTCCGGCGGACGAACTTCGCCCACGCCCCCCACCAAGGCTATAATAGTCCACCCGATTTTTGGCCATTTTTCCGCTGTGGGGTTTTGGAACCCCAATCTTCGGGCGCTAATTTTTGGGCAAGGCTGTGCCCGTGGCCTATTTTTGGCACACGAAGGCCGCCCGCAAAGTCTCGGGCCATTCCGAGTCAGCGGGGAACGCCCCCCACCAAGGCTATAGCCCACCGGTTTTTGGCCATTTGGGGGTTTTGGCACCCCGACCTTCGGGCGCAAAATTTTGGTCGCGGCTGTGCCCGTGGCCTATTTTTTGGCATATGGAGGCCACCCGCAAAGTCTCGGGCCATTCGAGTCAGCGGACGAACTTCGCCCACGCCCCTCACCAAGGCTATAGTCCACCCGATTTTTGGCCATTTTTCCGCTGGGGGGTTTTGGAACCCCAACCTTCGGGCGCTAATTTTTGGGCGCGGCTGTGACCGTGGCCAATTTTTGTAACACGGAGGACGCCCGCAAAGTCTTGGGCCATTCCAAGTCCCGCGGACAAACTTCGCCCACGCCCCCCACAAAGGCTATAGCCCACCCGTTTTTTGGCCATTTGGGGAGTTTTGGCACCCGAACTTCGGGTGCTAATTTTTGGGCGCGGCTGTGCCCGTGGCCTATTTTTGGTACACGGAGGCCGCCCGCAAAGTCTCGGGCCATTCTGAGTCCGGCGGACGAACTTCGCCCATGCCCCCCACCAAGGCTATAGCCCACCCGTTTTTTGGCCATTTGGGGGGTTTTGGCACCCGAACTTCGGGTGCTAATTTTTGGGCGCGGCTGTGCCCGTGGCCTATTTTTGGCACACGGAGGCCGTCCGCAAAGTCTCGGGCCATTCCGAGTCCGGCGGACGAACTTCGCCCACGCCCCCCACCATGGCTATAGCCCACCCGTTTTTTGGCCATTTGGGGGGTTTTGGCACCCCGACCTTCGGGCGATAATTTTTGGGCGCGGCTGTGACCGTGGCCTATTTTTTTGGCATACGGAGGCCACCCGCAAAGTCTCGGGCCATTCCGAGTCCGGCGGACGAACTTCGCCCACGCCCCCCACCAAGGCCATAGTCCACCCGATTTTTGGCCATTTTTTCGCTGGGGGGTTTTGGCACCCCGACCTTCGGGTGCAAATTTTTGGGCGCGGCTGTGCCAGTGGCCTATTTTTGGCACACGAATGCCGCCCGCAAAGTCTCGGGCCATTCCGAGTCCGGCGGACGAACTTCACCCACGCCCCCCACCAAGGCTATAGCCCACCCGTTTTTTGGCCATTTGGGGGGTTTTGGCACCCTGAACTTCGGGTTATAATTTTTGGGCGCGGCTGTGCCCGTGGCCTATTTTTGGCACACGGAGGCCGCCCGCAAAGTCTCGGGCCATTCCGAGTCCGGCGGACGAACTTCACCCACGCCCCGCACAAAGTCTATAGCCCACCCGTTTTTTGGCCATTTGGGGGGTTTTGGCACCCGAACTTCGGGTGCTAATTTATGGGCGCGGCTGTGCCCGTGGCCTATTTTTGGCACACGGAGGAAGCCCGCAAAGTCTCGGGCCATTCCGAATCCGGCGGACGAACTTCGCCTACGCGCCCCACAAAGGCTATAGCCCACCCGTTTTTTGGCCATTTGGGGGGTTTTGGCACCCCGACCTTCGGGTGCTAATTTTTGGGCATGGCTGTGACCGTGGCCTATTTTTTTAGCATACGGAGGCCACCCGCAAAGTCTCGGGCCATTCCGAGTCCGGCGGACGAACTTCGCCCACGCCCCCCACCAAGGCCATAGTCCACCCGATTTTTGGCTATTTTTTCGCTGGGGGGTTTTGGCACCCCGACCTTCGGGTTATAATTTTTGGGCGCGGCTGTGCCCGTGGCCTATTTTTGGCAGACGGAGGCCGCCCGCAAAGTCTCGTTATATTCCTAGTCCGGCGGACGAACTTCACCCACGCCCCGCACAAAGTCTATAGCCCACCCGTTTTTTGGCCATTTGGGGGGTTTTGGCACCCGAACTTTGGGTGCTAATTTATGGGCGCGGCTGTCCCCGTGGCCTATTTTTGGCACACGGAGGCCGCCCGCAAAGTCTCGGGCCATTCCGAATCCGGCGGATGAACTTCGCCCACGCCCCCCACAAAGGCTATAGCCCACCCGTTTTTTGGCCATTTGGGGGGTTTTGGCACCCCGACCTTCGGGTGCTAATTTTTGGGCGCGGCTGTGCCCGTGGCCTATTTTTGGCACACGGAGGCCGCCCGCAAAGTCTCGTGCAATTCCTAGTCCGGCGGACGAACTTCGCCCACGCCCCCCACCAAGGATATAGCCCACCCGTTTTTTGGCCATTTGGGGGGTTTTGGCACCCCGACCATCGGCCTCTAATTTTTGGGCGCGGCTGTGTCCGTGGCCTATTTTTGGAACACGGAGGCCGCCCACAATGTCTCGGGCCATTCCAAGTCCGGCGGACGAACTTAGCCCACTCCCCCCACAAAGGCTATAGCCCACCCTTTTTTTGGCCATTTGGGGGGTTTTGGCACCCCGAACTTCGGGTGCTAATTTTTGGATGCGGCTATGCCGGTGGCCTATTTTTGGCACACGGAGGCCGCCCGCCAAGTCTCGGGCCATTCCGAGTCCGGCGGACAAACTTCGCCCACGCCCCCCACAAAGGCTATAGCCCACCCGTTTTTGGGCCATTTGGGGGGTTTTGGCACCCTGAACTTCGGGTTATAATTTTTGGGTGCGGCTGTGCCCGTGTCCTATTTTTGGCACACGGAGGCCGCCCGCAAAGTCTTGGGCCATTCCGAGTCCGGCGGACGAACTTCGCCCCCGCCCCCCACCAAGGCTATAGCCCACCCGTTTTTTGGCCATTTGGGGGGTTTTGGCACCCCGACCCTCGGGCGCTAATTTTTGGGCCCGGCTGTGCCCGTGGCCTATTTTTTGCTCACGGAGGCTGCCCGCAAAGTCTCGGGCCATTCCGAGTCCGGCGGACGAACTTCGCCCATGCCCCCCACCAAGGCTATAGCCCACCCGATTTTTGGCCATTTTTCCGCTGCGGGTTTTGGCACCCCGACCTTCGGGTGCGGCTATGCCCGTGGCCTATTTTTGGTACACGGAGGCTGCCCGCAAAGTCTCGGGCCATTCCGAGTCCGGCGGACGAACTTCACCCACGCCCCGCACAAAGTCTATAGCCCACCCGTTTTTTGGCCATTTGGGGGGTTTTGGCACCCGAACTTCGGGTGCTAATTTTTGGGCGCGGCTGTGCCCGTGGCCTATTTTTGGCACACGGAGGCCGCCCGCAAAGTCTCGTGCAATTCCTAGTCCGGCGGACGAACTTCGCCCACGCCCCCCACCAAGGATAAAGCCCACCCGTTTTTTGGCCATTTGGGGGGTTTTGGCACCCCGACCTTCGGGCTCTAATTTTTGGGCGCGGCTGTGTCCGTGGCCTATTTTTGGAACACGGAGGCCGCCCACAAAGTCTCGGGCCATTCCAAGTCCGGCGGACGAACTTAGCCCACTCCCCATAAGGCTATAGCCCACCCGTTTTTGGCCATTCGGGGTTTGGCACCCGACCTTCGGGCTATAATTTTTAGGCGCGGCTGTGTCCGTGGCCTATTTTTGGAACACGGAGCCGCCCAAAAGTCTCGGGCCATTCAAGTCCAGGCGGACGAACTTAGCCCTCCCCCACAAAGGCTATAGCCCACCCTTTTTTGGCCATTTGGGGGTTTTGGCACCCAGACCGGGTGCTAATTTATGGCTGTGCCCGTGGCCTATTTTTGGCACATGGAGGCCGCCCGCAAAGACTCGGGCCATTCCAATTCCGGCGGACGAACTTCGCCCACGCCCCCCACAAAGGCTATAGCCCACCCATTTTTTGGCCAGTTGGGGGGTTTTGGCACCCCGACCTTGGTGCTAATTTTTAGCGGCTGGGCCCGTGGCCTATTTTACAGCACACGGATGCCGCCCGCAAAGTCTCGTACAATTCCTAGTCAGCGGACGAACTTCGCCACGCCCCCACCAAGGATATAGCCCACCCGTTTTTGGCCATTTGGGGGTTTTGGCACCCGACCTTCGGGCTCTAATTTTTGGGCGCGGCTGTGTCCGTGGCCTATTTTTGGAACACGGAGGCCGCCCACAAAGTCTCGGGCCATTCCAAGTCCGGCGGACGAACTTAGCCCACTCCCCCCACAAAGGCTATAGCCCACCCTTTTTTTGGCCATTTGGGGGGTTTTGGCACCCCGAACTTCGGGTGCTAATTTTTGGGGGCGGCTATGCCGGTGGCCTATTTTTGGCACACGGAGGCCGCCCGCCAAGTCTCGGGCCATTCCGAGTCCGGCGGACGAACTTCGCCCATGCCCCCTCAAAGGCTATAGCCCACCCGTTTTTTGGCCATTTGGGGGGTTTTGGCACCCTGAACTTCGGGCTATAATTTTTGGGCGCGGCTGTGCCCGTTGCCTATTTTTGGCACACGGAGGCCGCCCCCAAAGTATCGGGCCATTCCGAGTCCGGCGGACGAACTTCGCCCACGCCCCCCACCAAGGCTATAGCCCTCCCGTTTTTTGGCCATTTGGGGGGTTTTGGCACCCCGACCTTCGGGTGCTAATTTTTGGGCGCGGCTGTGCCCGTGGCATATTTTTGGCACAGTGAGGCCGTCCGCAGAGTCTCGTGCCATTCGTAGTCCGGCGGACGAACTTCGCCCACGCCCCCCACCAAGGCTATAGCCCACCCGTTTTTTGGCCATTTGGGGGGTTTTGAAACCCCGAACTTTGGGTGCTAATTTTTGGGTGCGGCTGTACCCGTGGCCTATTTTTTGCACAGAGAGGCCGCCTGCAAAGTCTCGGGCCATTCCGAGTCTGGCGGACGAACTTCGCCCACGCCCCCCACCAAGGCTATAGCCCACCCGTTTTTTGGCCATTTGGGGGGTTTTGGAACCCTGACCTTCGGTTGCTAATTTTTGGGCGCGGCTGTGCCCGTGGCCTATTTTTGGCACACGGAGGCCGCCCGCAAAGTATCGTGCCATTCCTAGTCCGGCGGACGAACTTCACCCACGCCCCCCACAAAGGCTATAGCCCACCCGATTTTTGGCCATTTTTCCGCTGGGTGGTTTTTCGACCCTGGCCATCGGGAGCTAATTTTTGGGCGCGGCTGTGCCCGTGGCCTTTTTTTGGCACACGGCGGCCGCCCGCAAAGTCTCGGGACATTCCGAGTCTGGCGGACGAACTTCGCCCACGCCCCCCACCAAGGCTATAGCCCACCCGTTTTTTGGCCATTTGGGGGGTTTTGGCTCCCCGACCTTCGTGCGCTAATTTTTGGGCGCGGCTGTACCCGTGGCCTATTTTTTGTACACGGTGGCCGCCCGCAAAGTCTCGGGCCATTGCGAGTCCGGCGGACGAACTTCGCCCACGCCCCCCACCAAGGCTATAGCCCACCCGTTTTTTGGCCATTTGGGGGGTTTTGGCACCCCGAACTTTGGGTGCTAATTTTTGGGCACGGCTGTGCCCGTGGCCTATTTTTCGCACACAGAGGCCGCCTGCAAAGTCTCGGGCCATTCCGAGTCCGGCGGACGAACTTCACCCACGCCCCCCACAAAGGCTATAGCCCACCCGATTTTTGGCCATTTTTCCGCTGGGGGGTTTTGGCACCCCGGCCTTCGGGCGCTAATTTTTGGGCGTGGCTGTGCCCGTGGCCTATTTTTGGCACACGGCGGCCGCCCGTAAAGTCTCGGGACATTCCGAGTCTGGCGGACGAACTTCGCCCACGCCCCCCACCAAGGCTATAGCCCACCCGTTTTTTGGCCATTTGGGGGGTTTTGGCTCCCCGACCTTCGTGCGCTAATTTTTGGGCGCGGCTGTACCCGTGGCCTATTTTTTGTACACGGAGGCCGCCCGCAAAGTCTCGGGCCATTGCGAGTCCGGCGGACGAACTTCGCCCACGCCCCCCACCAAGGCTATAGCCCACCCGTTTTTTGGCCATTTGGGGGGTTTTGGCACCCCGAACTTTGGGTGCTAATTTTTGGGCGCGGCTGTGCCCGTGGCCTATTTTTCGTACACAGAGGCCGCCTGCAAAATCTCGGGCCATTCCGAGTCCGGCGGACGAACGCCACGCCCCCACCAAGGCTATAGCCCACCCGTTTTTGGCCATTTGGGGGTTTGGAACCCGACCTTCGGTTGCTAATTTTTGCGGCTGTGCCCGTACCCTGTTTTTGGCACACGGAGCCGCCCGAAAGTATCGTGCCATTCCTAGTCGGACGAACTTCACGCCCCCACCAAGGCTATAGCCCACCCGATTTTGGGCATTTTCCGCTTGGGGTTTTGGCACCTTGGGTGCTAATTTTTGCGGCTGTGCTCGTGGCCTATTTTTGGCACGGAGGCCGCCCGCATAGTCTCGGGACATTCCGAGTCCGGCGGACGAACCGCCCCCACCAAGGCTATAGCCCACCCGTTTTTTGGCCATTTGGGGGGTTTTGGCTCCCCGACCTTCGTGCGCTAATTTTTGGGTACGGCTGTGCCCGTGGCCTATTTTTTTGGCATACGGAGGCCACCTGCAAAGTCTCGGGCCATTCCGAGTCCGGCGGACGAACTTCGCCCACGCCCCCCACCAAGGCTATAGTCCACCCGATTTTTGGCCATTTTTCCACTGGGGGGTTTTGGCACCCCGACCTTTGGGCGCTAATTTCTGGGCGCGGCTGCGCCCGTGGCCTATTTTTGTCACACGGAGGCCGCCCACAAAACTCGGGCCATTCCGAGTCCGTCGGTCAAACTTCGCCCACGCCCCCCACAAAGGCTATAGCCCACCCGTTTTATGGCCATTTGGGGGGTTTTGGCACCCGAACTTCGGGTACTAATTTTTGGCCGCGGCTGTGCCCGTGGCCTATTTTTGGCACACGGAGGCCGCCCCCAAAGTATCGGGCCATTCCGAGTCCGGCGGACGAACTTCGCCCACGCCCCCCACCAAGGCTATAGCCCTCCCGTTTTTTGGCCATTTGGGGGGTTTTGGCACCCCGACCTTCGGGTGCTAATTTTTGGGCGCGGCTGTGCCCGTGGCATATTTTTGGCACAGTGAGGCCGTCCGCAGAGTCTCGTGCCATTCGTAGTCCGGCGGACGAACTTCGCCCACGCCCCCCACCAAGGCTATAGCCCACCCGATTTTGGGCCATTTTTCCGCTGGGGGGTTTTGGCACCCCGACCTTCGGGCACTAATTTTTGGGCGCGGCTGTGCCCGTGGAATATTTTTGGTACATGGAGGCCGCCCGCAAAGTCTCGGGCAATTCCGAGTCCGGCGAACGAACTTCGGCCACTCCCCCCACCAAGGCTATAGCCCACCCGTTTTTTGGCCATTTGGGGGGTTTTGGCTCCCCGACCTTCGTGCGCTAATTTTTGGGTGCGGCATTGCCCGTGGCCAATTTTTTTGGCATACGGAGGCCACCTGCAAAGTCTCGGGCCATTCCGAGTCCGGCGGACGAACTTCGCCCACGCCCCCCACCAAGGCTATAGTCCACCCGATTTTTGGCCATTTTTCCGCTGGGGGGTTTTGGCGCCCCGACCATCGGGCGCTAATTTTTGGGCACGGCTGCGCCCGTGGCCTATTTTTGTCACACGGAGGCCGCCCGCAAAGTCTCGGGCCATTCCGAGTCCGGCGGTTAAACTTCGCCCACGCCCCCCACAAAGGCTATAGCCCACCCGTTTTTTGACCATTTGGGGGGTTTTGGCTCCCCGACCTTTGGGCGCTAATTTTTGGGCGCGGCTGTGCCCGTGGCCTATTTTTTTGGCATACGATGGCCACCCGCAAAGTCTCGGGCCATTCCGAGTCCGGCGGACGAACTTCGCCCACGCCCCCCACCAAGGCTGTAGTCCACCCGATTTTTCGCCGTTTTTCCGCTGGTGGGTTTTGGCACCCCGACCTTCGGGTGCTAATTTTTGGGCGCGGCTGTGCCCGTGGCCTATTTTTGGCACACGGAGGCCGCCCTCAAAGTCTCGGGCCATTCCGAGTCCGGCGAACGAACTTCGCCCACTCCCCCCACCAAGGCTATAGCCCACCCGTTTTTTGGCCATTTGGGGGGTTTTGGCACCCCGACCTTCGGGCGCTAATTTTTGGGCGCAGCTGTGCCCTTGGCCTGTTTTTGGCACACGAAGGCCGCCCGCAAAGTCACGGGCCATTCCGAGTCAGACGAACTTCGCCACGCCCCCACCAAGGCCCTAGGCCACCCGATTTTTGGCCATTTTCCGCTGGGGAGTTTTGGCACCCGACCTTCGGGCTCTAATTTTTGGGCACGGCTGTGCCCGTGGAATATTTTTTGTACACGGAGGCCGCCCGCAAAGTCTCGGGCCATTCCGAGTCCGGCAGCGAACTTCGCCCCTCCCCACCAAGGCTATAGCCCACCCGTTTTTGGCCATTTGGGGGTTTTGGCACCCGACCTTCGGGTGTTAATTTTTAGGCGCGGCTGTGCCGTGGCCTATTTTCGTACATGGAGGCCGCCTGCAAAGTCTCGGGCCATTCCGAGTCCGGTGGACGAACTTCGCCCGCGCCCCCCACCAAGGCTATATCCCACCCGTTTTTTGGCCACTTGGGGGGTATTGGCACCCCGACCGTCGGGCGCTAATTATTGGGCGCGGCTGTGCCCGTGGCCTATTTTTCGTACATGGAGGCCGACTGCAAAGTCTCGGGCCATTCGAGTCAGCGAGCGAACTTCGCCCCTCCCCACCAAGGCTATAGCCCACCCGTTTTTTGGCCATTTGGGGGGTTTTGGCACCCCGACCTTCGGGCGCTAATTATTGGGCGCGGCTGTACCCGTGGCCTATTTTTTGTGCACGGAGGCCGCCCGCAAAGTCTCGGGCCATTACGAGTCCGGCGGACGAACTTCGCCCACGCCCCCCACCAAGGCTATAGCCCACCCGTTTTTTGGCCACTTGGGGGTTTTGGCACCCGAACTTTGGGTGCTAATTTTTGGGCGCAGCTGTGCCCGTGGCCTACTTTTCGCACACAGAGGCCGCCTGAAAAGTCTCGGGCCATTCCGAGTCCGGCGGACGAACTTCACCCACGCCCCCCACCAAGGCTATAGCCCACCCGTTTTTTGGCCATTTGGGGGGTTTTGGAACCCCGACCTTCGGTTGCTAATTTTTTGGCGTGGCTGTGCCCGTGGCCTATTTTTGGCACACGGAGCCCGCCCGCAAAGTATCGTGCCATTCCTAGTCCGGCGGACGAACTTCACCCACGCCCCCCACCAAGGCTATAGCCCACCCGATTTTTGGCCATTTTTCCGCTGGGGGGTTTTGGCACCCCGGCCTTCGGGCGCTAATTCTTGGGCGCGGCTGTGCCCGTGGCCTAATTTTGGCACACGGAGGCCGCCCGCAAAGTCTCGGGCCATTCCGAGTCCGGCGGACGGACTTCGCCCACGCCCCCCACCAAGGCTATAGCCCACCCGTTTTTTGGCCATTTGGGGGGTTTTGGCTCCCCGACCTTCGTGCGCTAATTTTTGGGTGCGGCTGTGCCCGTGGCCTATTTTTTTGGCATATGGAGGCCACCTCCAATGTCTCAGGCCTTTCCCAGTCCGGCGGACGAACTTCGCCCACGCCCCCCACCAAGTCTATAGTCCACCCGATTTTTGGCCATTTTTCCGCTGGGGGGTTTTGGCACCCCGACCATCGGGCGCTAATTTTTGGGCGCGGCTGCGCCCGTGGCCTATTTTTGTCACACGGAGGCCGCCCGCAAAGTCTCGGGCCATTCCGAGTCCGGCGGTTAAACTTCGCCCACGCCCCCCACAAAGGCTATAGCCCACCCGTTTTTTGGCCATTTGGGGGGTTTTGGTACCCGGGTGCTAATTTTGCGGCTGTGCCGTGGCCTATTTTTGGCACACGGAGGCCGTCCGCAAAGGCTCGGGCCATTCCGAGTCCGGCGGACGAACCGCCACGCCCCCAAGGCTATATCCCACCCGTTTTTTGGCCATTTGGGGGGTTTTGGCTCCCCGACCTTGGGGCGCTAATTTTTGGACGCGGCTGTGACCGTGGCCAATATTTTTGGCAAACGGTGGACACACGCAAAGTCTCGGGCCAGTACGAGGCCGGCGGACGAACCGCCCCCACCAAGGCTGTAGTCCACCCGATTTTTCGCCATTTTTCCGGTGGTGGGTTTTGGCACCCCGACCTTCGGGTGCTAATTTTTGGGCGCGGCTGTGCCCGTGGCCTATTTTTCGTACATGGAGGCCGCCTGCAAAGTCTCGGGCCATTCCGAGTCCGGCGGACGGACTTCGCCCACGCCCCCCACCAAGGCTATAGCCCACCCGTTTTTTGGCCATTTGGGGGGTTTTGGCTCCCCGTCCTTCGTGCGCTAATTTTTGGGTGCGGCTGTGCCCGTGGCCTATTTTTTTGGCATATGGAGGCCACCTGCAAAGTCTCAGGCCATTCCCAGTCCGGCGGACGAACTTCGCCCACGCCCCCCACCAAGGCTGTAGCCCACCCGTTTTTTGGCTATTTGGGGGGTTTTGGAACCCCGACCTTCGGTTGCTAATGTTTGGGCGTGGCGGTGCCCGTGGCCTATTTTTGGCACACGGAGCCTGCCCGCAAAGTATCGTGCCATTCCGAGTCCGGCGGACGAACTTCACCCACGCCCCCCACCAAGGCTATAGCCCACCCGATTTTTGGCCATTTTTCCGCTGGGGGGTTTTGGCACCCCGGCCTTCGGGCGCTAATTTTTGGGAGCGGCTGTGCCCATGGCCTATTTTCTGCACACGGAGGCCACCCGCAAAGTCTCGGGCCATTCCGAGTCCGGCGGACGGACTTCGCCCACGCCCCCCACCAAGGCTATATAGCCCACCCGTTTTTTGGCCATTTGGGGGGTTTTGGCTCCCCGACCTTCGTGCGCTAATTTTTGGGTGCGGCTGTGCCCGTGGCCTATTTTTTTGGCATATGAAGCCACCTGCAAAGTCTCAGGCTATTCCCAGTCCGGCGGACGAACTTCGCCCACGCCCCCCACCAAGGCTATAGACCACCCGTTTTTTGGCTATTTGGGGGGTTTTGGAACCCCGACCTTCGGTTGCTAATGTTTGGGCGTGGCGGTGCCCGTGGCCTATTTTTGGCACACGGAGCCCGCCCGCAAAGTATCGTGCCATTCCGAGTCCGGCGGACGAACTTCACCCACGCCCCCCACCAAGGCTATAGCCCACCCGATTTTTGGCCATTTTTCCGCTGGGGGGTTTTGGCACCCCGACCTTCGGGCGCTAATTTTTGGGCGCGGCTGTGCCCGTGGCCTATTTTTGGCACACGGAGACCGCCCGCAAAGTCTCGGGCCATTCCGAGTCCGGCGGACAAACTTCGCCCCCGCCCCCCACAAAGTCTATAGCCCACCCGTTTTTTGGCCATTTGGGGGGTTTTGGCACCCAAACTTCGGGTGCTAATTTTTGGGCGCGGCTGCGCCCGTGGCCTATTTTTGGCACACGGAGGCCGCCCGCAAAGTCTCGGGCCATTCCGAGTCCGGCAGACGAACTTCGCCCACGCCCCCCACCAAGGCTATAGCCCACCCGTTTTTTGGCCATTTGGGGGGTTTTGGCACCCCGACCTTCGGGTGCTAATTTTTGGGCGCGGCTGGGCCCGTGGCCTATTTTTGGCACACGGAGGCCGCCCGCAAAGTCTCGTGCCATTCCTAGTCCGGCGAACGAACTTCGCCCACGCCCCCCTCCAAGGATATAGCCCACCCGTTTTTTGGCCATTTGGGGGGTTTTGGCACCCCGACCTTCGGGCTCGAATTTTTGGGCGCAGCTTTGTCAGTGGCCTATTTTTGGCACACGAAGGTCGCCCGCAAAGTCTCGGGCCATTCCGAGTCCGGCGGACGAACTTCGCCCACGCCCCCCACCAAGGCTATTGCCCACCCGTTTTTTGGCCATTTGGGGGGTTTTGGCACCCGAACTTCGGGTGCTAATTTTTGGGCGCGGCTGTGCCCGTGGCCTATTTTTGGCACACGGAGGCCGCCCGCAAAGTCTCGGGCCATTCCGAGTCCGGCGGACGAACTTCCCCCACGCCCCCCACCAAGGCTATAGCCCACCCGTTTTTTGGCCATTTGGGGGGTTTTGGCACCCGAACTTCGGGTGCTAATTTTTGGGCGCGGCTGTGCCAGTGGCCTATTTTTGGCACACGAAGGCCGCCCGCAAAGTCTCGGGCCATTCCGAGTCCGGCGGACGAACTTCGGCCACGCCCCCCACCAAGGCTATAGCCCACCCGTTTTTTGGCCACTTGGGGGGTTTTGGCACCCCGACCTTCGGGCGCAAAATTTTGGGCGCGGCTGTGCCCGTGGCCTATTTTTTTGGCATATGGAGGCCACCCATAAAGTCTCGGGCCATTTCGAGTCCGGCGGACGAACGCCCCCACCAAGGCTATAGTCCACCCGATTTTTGGCCATTTTTCCGCTGTGGGGTTTTGGAACCCCAATCTTCGGGCGCTAATTTTTGGGCAAGGCTGTGCCCGTGGCCTATTTTTGGCACACGAAGGCCGCCCGCAAAGTCTCGGGCCATTCCGAGTCCGGCGGACGAACCGCCACGCCCCCACCAGGCTATAGCCACAGTTTTTGGCCATTTGGGGGTTTTGGCACCCGACCTTCGGGCGCAAAATTTTAGTGGCTGTGCCCGTGGCCTATTTTTTTGGCATATGGAGGCCACCCGCAAAGTCTCGGGCCATTCCGAGTCCGGCGGACGAACTTCGCCCACGCCCCTCACCAAGGCTATAGTCCACCCGATTTTTGGCCATTTTTCCGCTGGGGGGTTTTGGAACCCCAACCTTCGGGCGCTAATTTTTGGGCGCGGCTGTGTCCGTGGCCTATTTTTGGCACACGGAGGCCGCCCGCAAAGTCTCGGGCCATTCCAAGTCCCGCGGACAAACTTCGCCCACGCCCCCCACAAAGGCTATAGCCCACCCGTTTTTTGGCCATTTGGGGAGTTTTGGCACCCGAACTTCGGGTGCTAATTTTTGGGCGCGGCTGTGCCCGTGGCCTATTTTTGGTACACGGAGGCCGCCCGCAAAGTCTCGGGCCATTCTGAGTCCGGCGGACGAACTTCGCCCATGCCCCCCACCAAGGCTATAGCCCACCCGTTTTTTGGCCATTTGGGGGGTTTTGGCACCCGAACTTCGGGTGCTAATTTTTGGGCGCGGCTGTGCCCGTGGCCTATTTTTGGCACACGGAGGCCGTCCGCAAAGTCTCGGGCCATTCCGAGTCCGGCGGACGAACTTCGCCCACGCCCCCCACCATGGCTATAGCCCACCCGTTTTTTGGCCATTTGGTGGGTTTTGGCACAACGACCTTCGGGCGATAATTTTTGGGCGCGGCTGTGACCGTGGCCTATTTTTTTGGCATACGGAGGCCACCTGCAAAGTCTCGGGCCATTCCGAGTCCGGCGGACGAACTTCGCCCACGCCCCCCACCAAGGCCATAGTCCACCCGATATTTGGCCATTTTTTCGCTGGGGGGTTTTGGCACCCCGACCTTCGGGTGCAAATTTTTGGGCGCGGCTGTGCCAGTGGCCTATTTTTGGCACACGAATGCCGCCCGCAAAGTCTCGGGCCATTCCGAGTCCGGCGGACGAACTTCACCCACGCCCCCCACCAAGGCTATAGCCCACCCGTTTTTTGGCCATTTGGGGGGTTTTGGCACCCTGAACTTCGGGTTATAATTTTTGGGCGCGGCTGTGCCCGTGGCCTATTTTTGGCACACGGAGGCCGCCCGCAAAGTCTCGGGCCATTCCGAGTCCGGCGGACGAACTTCACCCACGCCCCGCACAAAGTCTATAGCCCACCCGTTTTTTGGCCATTTGGGGGGTTTTGGCACCCGAACTTCGGGTGCTAATTTATGGGCGCGGCTGTGCCCGTGGCCTATTTTTGGCACACGGAGGAAGCCCGCAAAGTCTCGGGCCATTCCGAATCCGGCGGACGAACTTCGCCTACGCGCCCCACAAAGGCTATAGCCCACCCGTTTTTTGGCCATTTGGGGGGTTTTGGCACCCCGACCTTCGGGTGCTAATTTTTGGGCACGGCTGTGACCGTGGCCTATTTTTTTAGCATACGGAGGCCACCCGCAAAGTCTCGGGCCATTCCGAGTCCGGCGGACGAACTTCGCCCACGCCCCCCACCAAGGCCATAGTCCACCCGATTTTTGGCTATTTTTTCGCTGGGGGGTTTTGGCACCCCGACCTTCGGGTTATAATTTTTGGGCGCGGCTGTGCCCGTGTCCTATTTTTGGCACACGGAGGCCGCCCGCAAAGTCTTGGGCCATTCCGAGTCCGGCGGACGAACTTCGCCCTCGCCCCCCACCAAGGCTATAGCCCACCCGTTTTTTGGCCATTTGGGGGGTTTTGGCACCCCGACCATCGGGTGCTAATTTTTGGGCGCGGCTGTGCCCGTGGCCTATTTTTGGCAGACGGAGGCCGCCCGCAAAGTCTCGTTATATTCCTAGTCCGGCGGACGAACTTCACCCACGCCCCGCACAAAGTCTATAGCCCACCCGTTTTTTGGCCATTTGGGGGGTTTTGGCACCCGAACTTTGGGTGCTAATTTATGGGCGCGGCTGTCCCCGTGGCCTATTTTTGGCACACGGAGGCCGCCCGCAAAGTCTCGGGCCATTCCGAATCCGGCGGATGAACTTCGCCCACGCCCCCCACCAAGGATAAAGCCCACCCGTTTTTTGGCCATTTGGGGGGTTTTGGCACCCCGACCTTCGGGCTCTAATTTTTGGGCGCGGCTGTGTCCGTGGCCTATTTTTGGAACACGGAGGCCGCCCACAAAGTCTCGGGCCATTCCAAGTCCGGCGGACGAACTTAGCCCACTCCCCCCGCAAAGGCTATAGCCCACCCGTTTTTTGGCCATTCGGGGGGTTTTGGCACCCCGACCTTCGGGCTATAATTTTTGGGCGCGGCTGTGTCCGTGGCCTATTTTTGGAACACGGAGGCCGCCCAAAAAGTCTCGGGCCATTCCAAGTCCGGCGGACGAACTTAGCCCACTCCCCCCACAAAGGCTATAGCCCACCCTTTTTTTGGCCATTTGGGGGGTTTTGGCACCCGAACTTCGGGTGCTAATTTATGGGCGCGGCTGTGCCCGTGGCCTATTTTTGGCACATGGAGGCCGCCCGCAAAGTCTCGGGCCATTCCAAATCCGGCGGACGAACTTCGCCCACGCCCCCCACAAAGGCTATAGCCCACCCGTTTTTTGGCCATTTGGGGGGTTTTGGCACCCCGACCTTCGGGTGCTAATTTTTGGGCGCGGCTGTGCCCGTGGCCTATTTTTGGCACACGGATGCCGCCCGCAAAGTCTCGTACAATTCCTAGTCCGGCGGACGAACTTCGCCCACGCCCCCCACCAAGGATATAGCCCACCCGTTTTTTGGCCATTTGGGGGGTTTTGGCACCCCGACCTTCGGGCTCTAATTTTTGGGCGCGGCTGTGTCCGTGGCCTATTTTTGGAACACGGAGGCCGCCCACAAAGTCTCGGGCCATTCCAAGTCCGGCGGACGAACTTAGCCCACTCCCCCCACAAAGGCTATAGCCCACCCTTTTTTTGGCCATTTGGGGGGTTTTGGCACCCCGAACTTCGGGTGCTAATTTTTGGGGGCGGCTATGCCGGTGGCCTATTTTTGGCACACGGAGGCCGCCCGCCAAGTCTCGGGCCATTCCGAGTCCGGCGGACGAACTTCGCCCATGCCCCCTCAAAGGCTATAGCCCACCCGTTTTTTGGCCATTTGGGGGGTTTTGGCACCCTGAACTTCGGGCTATAATTTTTGGGCGCGGCTGTGCCCGTGTCCTATTTTTGGCACACGGAGGCCGCCCGCAAAGTCTTGGGCCATTCCGAGTCCGGCGGACGAACTTCGCCCTCGCCCCCCACCAAGGCTATAGCCCACCCGTTTTTTGGCCATTTGGGGGGTTTTGGCACCCCGACCCTCGGGCGCTAATTTTTGGGCCCGGCTGTGCCCGTGGCCTATTTTTTGCACACGGAGGCTGCCCGCAAAGTCTCGGGCCATTCCGAGTCCGGCGCACGAACTTCGCCCATGCCCCCCACCAAGGCTATAGCCCACCCGATTTTTGGCCATTTTTCCGCTGCGGGTTTTGGCACCCCGACCTTCGGGTGCGGCTATGCCCGTGGCCTATTTTTGGCATACGGAGGCTGCCCGCAAAGTCTCGGGCCATTCCGAGTCCGGCGGAGGAACTTCGCCCACGCCCCCCACCAAGGCTATAGCCCACCCATTTTTTGGCCATTTGGGGGGTTTTCGTACCCCGAACTTCGTGTGCTAATTTTTGGACGCAGCTTTGCCCGTGGCCTATTTTTGGTACACGGAGGCCGCCCGCCAAGTCTCGGGCCATTCCGAGTCCGGCGGACGAACTTCTCCCACGCCCCCCACCAAGGCTATAGCCCACCCGTTTTTTGGCCATTTTTCCGCTGGGGGGTTTTGGCACCCCGACCTTCGTGCACTAATTTTTGGGCGTGGCTATGCCCGTGGCCTATTTTTGGCACACGGAGGCCGCCCGCAAAGTCTCGGGCCATTCCGAGTCCGGCGGACGAACTTTGCCCACGCCCCCCACCAAGGCTATAGCCCACCCATTTTTTGGCCATTTGGGGGGTTTTCGTACCCCGAACTTCGGGTGCTAATTTTTGGATACGGCTTTGCCCGTGGCCTATTTTTGGCACACGGAGGCCGCCCGCCAAGTCTCGGGCCATTCCGAGTCCGGCGGACGAACTTCGCCCACACCCCCCACCAAGGCTATAGCCCACCCGATTTTTGGCCATTTTTCCGCTGGGGGGTTTTGGCACCCCGACCTTCGGGCACTAATTTTTGGACACGGCTTTGCCCGTGGCCAATTTTTGGAACACGGAGGCCGCCCGCCAAGTCTCGGGCCATTCCGAGTGCGGCGGACGAACTTCGCCCACACCCCCCACCAAGGCTATAGCCCACCCGATTTTTGGCCATTTTTCCGCTGGGGGGTTATGGCACCCCGACCTTCGGGCACTAATTTTTGGGCGTGGCTATGCCCGTGGCCTATTTTTGGCACACGGAGGCTGCCCGCAAAGTCTCGGGCCATTCCGAGTCCGGCGGACGAACTTCGCCCACGCCCCCCACCAAGGCTATAGCCCACCCGATTTTTGGCCATTTTTCCGCTGGGGGTTTTTAGCACCCCGACCTCCGGGTACGGCTATGTCCGTGGCCTATTTTTGGTACACGGAGGCCACCCGCAAAGTCTTGGGCTATTCCGAGTCCGGCGGACGAACTTCGCCCACGCCCCCCACCAAGGCTATAGCCCACCCGCTTTTTGGCCATTTGGGGGGTTTTGGCACCCCGAACCTCGGGTGCTAATTTTTGGGTGCGGCTTTGCCCGTGGCCTATTTTTGGCACACGGAGGCCGCCCGCCAAGTCTCGGGCCATTCCGAGTCCGGCGGACGAACTTCGCCCACACCCCCCACCAAGGCTATAGCCCACCCGATTTTTGGCCATTTTTCCGCTGGGGGGTTTTGGCACCCCGACATTCGGGCACTAATTTTTGGACGCGGCTTTGCCCGTGGCCTATTTTTGGAACACGGACGCCGCCCGCCAAGTGTCGGGCCATTCCGAGTCCGGCGGACGAACTTCGCCCACACCCCCCACCAAGGCTATAGCCCACTCGATTTTTGGCCATTTTTCCGATGGGGGGTTTTGGCACCCCGACCTTCGGGTGCGGCTATGCCCGTGGCCTATTTTTGGCACACGGAGGCTGCCCGCAAAGTCTTGGGCCATTCCGAGTCCGGCGGACGAACTTCGCCCACGCCCCCCACCAAGGCTATAGCCCACCCATTTTTTGGCCAATTGGGGGGTTTTCGTACCCCAAACTTCGTGTGCTAATTTTTGGATGCGGCTTTGCCCGTGGCCTATTTTTGGTACACGGAGGCCGCCCGCCAAGTCTCGGGCCATTCCGAGTCCGGCGGACGAACTTCGCCCACACCCCCCACCAAGGCTATAGCCCACCCGATTTTTGGCCATTTTTCCGCTGGGGGGTTTTGGCACTCCGACCTTCGGGCACTAATTTTTGGACGCGGCTTAGCCCGTGGCCTATTTTTGGAACACTGAGGCCGCCCGCCAAGTCTCGGGCCATTCCGAGTCCGGCGGACGAACTTCGCCTACACCCCCCACCAAGGCTATAGCCCACCCGATTTTTGGCCATTTTTCCGCTGGGGGGTTATGGCACCCCGACCTTTGGGCACTAATTTTTGGGCGTGGCTATGCCCGTGGCCTATTTTTGGCACACGGAGGCTGCCCGCAAAGTCTCGGGCCATTCCGAGTCCGGCGGACGAACATCGCCCACGCCCCCCACCAAGGCTATAGCCCACCCGATTTTTGGCCATTTTTCCGCTGGGGGGTTTTGGCACCCCGACCTTCGGGCACTAATTTTTGGGCGTGGCTACGCCCGTGGCCTATTTTTGGCACACGGAGGCCGCCCGCAAAGTCTCGGGCCATTCCGAGTCCGGCGGACGAACTTCGCCCACACCCCCCACCAAGGCTATAGCCCACCCGATTTTTGGCCATTTTTCCGCTGGGGGGTTTTGGCACCTCGACATTCGGGCACGAATTTTTGGACGCGGCTTTGCCCGTGGCCTATTTTTGGAACACGGAGGCCGCCCGCCAAGTCTCGGGCCATTCCGAGTCCGGCGGACGAACTTCGCCCACACCCCCCACCAAGGCCATAGCCCACCCGATTTTTGGCCATTTTTCCGCTGGGGGGTTTTGTTACCCCGACCTTCGGGTGCGGCTATGCCCGTGGCCTATTTTTGGCACACGGAGGCTGCCCGCAAAGTCTCGGGCCATTCCGAGTCCGGCGGACGAACTTCGCCCACGCCCCCCACCAAGGCTATAGCCCACCCGATTTTTGGCCATTTTTCCGCTGGGGGGTTTTGGCACCCCGACCTTCGGGCACTAATTTTTGGGCGTGGCTATGCCCGTGGCCTATTTTTGGCACACGGAGGCCGCCCGCAAAGTCTCGGGCCATTCCGAGTCCGGCGGACGAACTTCGCCCACGCCCCCCACCAAGGCTATAGCCCACCCATTTTTTGGCCATTTGGGGGGTTTTCCTACCCCGAACTTCGGGTGCTAATTTTTTGACGCAGCTTTGCCCGTGGCCTATTTTTGGCACACGGAGGCCGCCCGCCAAGTCTCGGGCTATTCCGAGTCCGGCGGACGAACCTTGCCCACACCCCCCACCAAGGCTATAGCCCACCCGATTTTTGGCCATTTTTCCGCTGGGGGGTTTTGGCACCCCGACCTTCGGGCACTAATTTTTGGACGCGGCTTTGCCCGTGGCCTATTTTTGGAACACGGAGGCCGCCCACCAAGTCTCGGGCCATTCCGAGTCCGGCGGACGAACTTCGCCCACACCCCCCACCAAGGCTATAGCCCACCCGATTTTTGGCCATTTTTCCGCTGGGGGGTTTTGGCACCCCGACCTTCGGGCACTAATTTTTGGGCGTGGCTATGCCCGTGGCCTAATTTTGGCACACGGAGGCTGCCTGCAAAGTCTCGGGCCATTCCGAGTCCGGCGGACGAACTTCGCCCATGCCCCCCACCAAGGCTACAGCCCACCCGATTTTTGGCCATTTTTCCGCTGGGGGTTTTTGGCACCCCGACCTCCGGGTGCGGCTATGTCCGTGGCCTAGTTTTGGCACACGGAGGCCGCCCGCAAAGTCTTGGGCTATTCCGAGTCCGGCGGACGAACTTCGCCCACGCCCCCCACCAAGGCTATAGCCCACCCGCTTTTTGGCCATTTGGGGGGTTTTGGCACCCCACACCTCGGGTGCTAATTTTTGGGCGCGGCTTTGTCCGTGGCCTATTTTTGGCACACGGAGGCCGCCCGCCAAGTCTCGGGCCATTCCGAGTCCGGCGGACGAACTTCGCCCACACCCCCCACCAAGGCTATAGCCCACCCGATTTTTGGCCATTTTTCCGCTGGGGGGTTTTGGCACCCCGACCTTCGGGCGCTAATTTTTGGGCACGGCTATGCCCGTGGCCTATTTTTGGCACACGGAGGCCGCCCGCAAAGTCTTGGGCCAAACCGAGTCCGGCGGACGAATTTCGCCCACGCCCCCCACCAAGGCTATAGCCCACCCGTTTTTTGGCCATTTGGGGGGTTTTGGCACCCCGAACTTCGGGTGCTAATTTTTGGGCACAACTTTGCCGGTGGCCTATTTTTGGCACACGGAGGCCGTCCGCCAAGTCTCGGGCCATTCCGAGTCCGGCGGACGAACTTCGCTCACGCCCCCCACCAAGGCTTTAGCCCACCCGATTTTTGGCCATTTTTCCGCTGGGGGGTTTTGGCACCCCGACCTTCGGGCACTAATTTTTGGGCGTGGCTATGCCCGTGGCCTATTTTTGGCACACGGAGGCTGCCTGCAAAGTCTCGGGCCATTCCGAGTCCGGCGGACGAACTTCGCCCATGCCCCCCACCAAGGCTATAGCCCACCCGATTTTTGGCCATTTTTCCGCTGGGGGGTTTAGGCACCCCGACCTTTGGGTACGGCTATGCCCGTGGCCTATTTTCGGCACACGGAGGCTGCCCGCAAAGTCTTGGGCCATTCCGAGTCCGGCGGACGAACTTCGCCCACGCCCCCCACCAAGGCTATAGCCCACCCGCTTTTTGGCCATTTGGGGGGTTTTGGCACCCCGAACTTCGGGTGCTAATTTTTGGGCGTGGCTTTGTCCGTGGCCTATTTTTGGCACATGGAGGCCGCCCGCCAAGTCTCAGGCCATTCCGAGTCCGGCGGACGAACTTCGCCCACCCCCCCCACCAAGGCTATAGCCCACCCGATTTTTGGCCATTTCTCCGCTAGGGGGTTTTGGCACCCCGACCTTCGGGCGCTAATTTTTGGGCGCTGCTATGCCCGTGGCCTATTTTTGGTACACGGAGGCCACCCGCAAAGTCTCGGGCCAATCCGAGTCCGGCGAACGAACTTCGCCCACGCCCCCCACCAAGCTATAGCCCACCCGTTTTTTGGCCATTTGGGGGGTTTTGGCACCCCGAACTTCGGGTTCTAATTTTTGGGCGCGGCTTTACCGGTGGCCTATTTTTGGCACACGGAGGCCGCCCGCCAAGTCTCGGGCCATTCCGAGTCCGGCGGACGAACTTCGCCCACGCCCCCCACCAAGGCTGTAGCCCACCCGTTTTTTGGCCATTTGGGGGGTTTTGGCACCCCGTACTTCGGGTGCTAATTTTTGGGCGCGGCTTTGTCCGTGGCCTATTTTTGGCACACGGAGGCCACCCGCCAAGTCTCGGGCAATTCCGAGTCCGGTGGACGAACTTCGCCCACGCCCTCCACCAAGGCTATAGCCCACCCGATTTTTGTCCATTTTTCCGCTGGGGGGTTTTGGCACCCAGACCTTTGGGTGCTAATTTTTGGGCGCGGCTATGCCTGTGGCCTATTTTTGCCACACGGAGGCCGCCCCCATAGTCTAGTGCCATTCGGAGTCCGGCGGACGAATTTCGCCCACGCCCCCCACCAAGGCTATAGCCCACCCGTTTTTTGGCCATTTGCGGGGTTTTGGCACCCCGTACTTCGGGCGCTAATTTTTGGGCGCGGCTGTGCAGGTGGCCTATTTTTGGCACACGGAGGCCACCCCCTAAGTCTCGGGCCATTCCGAGTCCGGCGGACGAACTTCGCCCACGTCCCCCACCAAGGCTATAGCCCACCCGATTTTTGGCCGTTTTTCCGCAGGGGGGTTTTGGCACCCCGACCTTCGGGCGCTAATTTTTGGGTACGGCTGTGCCGGTGGCCTATTTTTGGCACACGGAGGCCACCCCCTAAGTCTCGGAACATTCCGAGTCCGGCGGACGAACTTCGCCCACGTCCCCCACCAAGGCTATAGCCCACCCGTTTTTTGGCCATTTGGGGGGTTTTAGCACCCCGACTTTCGGGTACTAATTTTTGGGCGCGGCTGTGCCCTTGCCTATTTTTGGCACATGGAGGCCGCCCGCAAAGTCTCGTGCCATTCCTAGTCCGGCGGACGAACTTCGCCCACGCCCCCCACCAAGGCTATAGCCCACCCGTTTTTTGGCCATTTCGGGGGTTTTTGCACCCCGACTTTCGGGTGCTAATTTTTTGGCGCGGCTGTGCCCGTGACCTATTTTTAGTACATGGAGGCTGCCCGTAAAGTCTTGTGCCATTCCTAGTCTGGCGGACGAACTTCGCCCACGCCCCCCACCAAGGCTATAGCCCACCCGATTTTTGGCCATTTTTCCGCAGGGGGGTTTTGGCACCCCGACCTTCGGGCGCTAATTTTTGGGTACGGCTGTGCCGGTGGCCTATTTTTGGCACACGGAGGCCACCCCCTAAGTCTCGGAACATTCCGAGTCCGGCGGACGAACTTCGCCCACGTCCCCCACCAAGGCTATAGCCCACCCGTTTTTTGGCCATTTGGGGGGTTTTAGCACCCCGACTTTCGGGTACTAATTTTTGGGCGCGGCTGTGCCCTTGCCTATTTTTGGCACACGGAAGCCGCCCCCAAAGTCTCGGGCCATTCCGAGTCCGGCGGACGAACTTCGCCCATGCCCCCCACCAAGGCTATAGCCCACCCGTTTTTTGGCCATTTGGGAGGTTTTGGCTCCCCGACCTTCGGGGCCTAATTTTTGGGCGCGGCTGTGCCGGTGGCCTATTTTTGGCACACGGAGGCCACCCCCTAAGTCTCGGGCCATTCCGAGTCCGGCGGACGAACTTCGCCCATGCCCCCCACCAAGGCTATAGCCCACCCGTTTTTTGGCCATTTGGGAGGTTTTGGCTCCCCGACCTTCGGGGCCTAATTTTTGGGCGCGGCTGTGCCGGTGGCCTATTTTTGGCACACGGAGGCCACCCCCTAAGTCTCGGGCCATTCCGAGTCCGGCGGACGAACTTCGCCCACGTCCCCCACCAAGGCTATAGCCCACCCGTTTTTTGGCCATTTGGGGGTTTTAGCACCCCCACTTTCGGGTACTAATTTTTTGGCGCGGCTGTGCTCGTGGCCTATTTTTGGCACACGGAGGCCGTCCACAAAGTCTTGTGCCATTCCTAGTCTGGCGGACGAACTTCGCCCACGCCCCCCACCAAGGCTATAGCCCACCCGATTTTTGGCCATTTTTCCGCAGGGGGGTTTTGGCACCCCGACCTTCGGGCGCTAATTTTTGGGCGCGGCTGTGCCGGTGTCCAATTTTTGGCACACGGAAGCCGCCCCCAAAGTCTCGGGCCATTCCGAGTCCGGCGGACGAACTTCGCCCACGCCCCCCACCAAGGCAATAGCCCACCCGTTTTTTGGCCATTTTTCCGCTGGGTGGTTTCGGCATCCCGACCTTCGGGCGTTAATTTTAGGGCGCGGCTGTGCCCGTGGCCTATTTTTGGCACATGGAGGCCGCCCGCAATGTCTCGGGCCATTCCGATTGCGGCGGACGAACTTCGCCCACGCCCCCCACCAAGGCTATTGCCCACCCGTTTTTTGGCCATTTGGGGGGTTTTGGCACCCCGACCTTCGGGTGCTAATTTTTGGGCGCGGCTGTGCCCATGGCCTATTTTTGGCACACGGAGGCCGCCCGCAAAGTCTCGGGCGATTCCGAGTCCGGCGGACCAACTTCGCCCACGCCCCCCACCAAGGCTATAGCCCACCCGTTTTTTGGCCATTTGGGGGGTTTTGGCACCCGAACTTCGGGTGCTAATTTTTGGGCGCGGCTGTGCCCGTGGCCTATTTTTGGCACACGGAGGCCGGCCGCAAAATCTCGGGCCATTCCGAGTCCGGCGGACCAACTTCGCCCACGCCCCCCACCAAGGCTATAGCCCACCCGTTTTTTGGCCATTTGGGGGGTTTTGGCACCCGAACTTCGGGTGCTAATTTTTGGGCGCGGCTGTGCCCGTGACCTATTTTTGGCACAGGGAGGCCGACCGCAAAATCTCGGGCCATTCCGAGTCCGGCGGAAAAACTTCGCCCACGCCCCCCACCAAGGCTATAGCCCACCCGTTTTTTGGCCATTTGGGGGGTTTTGGCACCCCAACCTTCGGGCACTAATTTTTGGGCGCGGCGGTGCCCGTGGAATATTTTTGGTACACGGAGGCCGCCCGCAAAGTCTCGGGCCATTCCGAGTCCGGCGAACGAACTTCGCCCACTCCCCCCACCAAGGCTATAGCCCACCCGTTTTTTGGCCATTTGGCGGCTTTTGGCACCCCGACCTTCGGGCGCTAATTTTTGGGCGCGGCTGTGCCCGTGGAATATCTTTGGCAAACGGAGGCCGGCCGCAAAATCTCGGGCCATTCCGAGTCCGGCGGACCAACTTCGCCCACGCCCCCCACCAAGGCTATAGCCCACCCGTTTTTTGGCCATTTGGGGGGTTTTAGCACCCCGACTTTCGGGTACTAATTTTTGGGCGCGGCTGTGCCCTTGCCTATTTTTGGCACACGGAAGCCGCCCCCAAAGTCTCGGGCCATTCCGAGTCCGGCGGACGAACTTCGCCCATGCCCCCCACCAAGGCTATAGCCCACCCGTTTTTTGGCCATTTGGGGGGTTTTGGCACCCCGACCTTCGGGCACTAATTTTTGGGCGCGGCGGTGCCCGTGGAATATTTTTGGTACACGGAGGCCGCCCGCAAAGTCTCGGGCCATTCCGAGTCCGGCGAACGAACTTCGCCCACTCCCCCCACCAAGGCTATAGCCCACCCGTTTTTTGGCCATTTGGCGGCTTTTGGCACCCCGACCTTCGGGCGCTAATTTTTGGGCGCGGCTGTGCCCGTGGAATATCTTTGGCAAACGGAGGCCGCCCGCAAAGTCTCGGGCCATTCCGAGTCCGGCGAACGAACTTCGCCCACGCCCCTCACCAAGGCTATAGCCCACCCGTTTTTTGGCCATTTGGGGGGTTTTGGCATCCCGACCTTCGGCCGCTAATTTTTGGGCGCGGCTGTGCCCGTGGAATATTTTTGGCACACGGAGGCCGCCCGCAAAGTCTCGGGCCATTCCGAGTCCGGCGGACTAACTTCGCCCACGCCCCCCACCAAGGCTATAGCCCACCCGATTTTTGGCCATTTTTCCGCTTGGGAGTTTTGGCACCCCGACCTTCGGGCACTAATTTTTGGGCGCGGTTGTGCCCGTGGAATATTTTTGGTACACGGAGGCCGGCCGCAAAGTCTGGGGCCATTCCGAGTCCGGCGAACAAACTTCGCCCACTCCCCCCACCAAGGCTATAGCCCATCCGTTTTTGGCCATTTGGGGGGTTTTGGCACCCCGACCTTCGGGTGCTAATTTTTGGGCACGGCTGTGCCCGTGGCCTATTTTTTGCACACGGAGGCCACCGGCAAAGTCTCGGGCCATTCCGAGTCCGGCGGACGAACTTCGCCCACGCCCCCCACCAAGGCTATAGCCCACCCGTTTTTTGGCCTTTTGGGGGGTTTTGGCACCCCGACCTTCGGGCGCTAATTTTTGGGCGTGGCTGTACCCGTGGCCTATTTTTTGTACACGGAGGCCGCCCGCAAAGTCTCGGGCCATTACGAGTCCGGCGGACGAACTTCGCCCACGCCCCCCACCAAGGCCATAGCCCACCCGTTTTTTGGCCATTTGGGGGGTTTTGAAACCCCGAACTTTCGGTCTTAATTTTTGGGCGCGGCTGTACCCGTGGCCTATTTTTCGCACAGAGAGGCCGCCTGCAAAGTCTCGGCCCATTCCGAGTCTGGCGGAAGAACTTCGCCCACGCCCCCCACCAAGGCTATAGCCCACCCGTTTTTTGGCCATTTGGGGGGTTTTGGAACCCTGACCTTCGGTTGCTAATTTTTGGGCGCGGCTGTGCCCGTGGCCTATTTTTGGCACACAGAGGCCGCCCGCAAAGTATCGTGCCATTCCTAGTCCGGCGGACGAACTTCACCAACGCCCCCCACAAAGGCTATAGCCCACCCGATTTTTAGCCATTTTTCCGCTGGGGGGTTTTGGCACCCCGGCCTTCGGCCGCTAATTTTTGGGCGCGGCTGTGCCCGTGGCCTATTTTTGGCACACGGAGGCCGCCCACAAAGTCTCGGGACATTCCGAGTCTGGCGGAGTAACTTCGCCCACGCCCCCCACCAAGGCTATAGCCCACCCGTTTTTTGGCCATTTGGGGGGTTTTGGCTCCCCGACCTTCGTGCGCTAATTTTTGGGCGCGGCTGTACCCGTGGCCTATTTTTTGTACACGGAGGCCACCCGCAAAGTCTCGGGCCATTGCGAGTCCGGACGAACTCGCCACGCCCCCCACCAAGGCTATAGCCCACCCGTTTTTTGGCCATTTGGGGGGTTTTGGCACCCCGAACTTTGGGTGCTAATTTTTGGGCGCGGCTGTGCCCGTGGCCTATTTTTCGTACACAGAGGCCGCCTGCAAAGTCTCGGGCCATTCCGAGTCCGGCGGACGAACTTCGCCCACGCCCCCCACCAAGGCTATAGCCCACCCGTTTTTTGGCCATATGGGGGGTTTTGGAGCCCCGACCTTGGGTTGCTAATTTTTTTGCGCGGCTGTGCCCGTACCCTGTTTTTGGCACACGGAGGCCGCCCGCAAAGTATCGTGCCATTCCTAGTCCGGCGGACGAACTTCACCCACGCCCCCCACCAAGGCTATAGCCCACCCGATTTTTGGCCATTTTTCCGCTGGGGGGTTTTGGCACCCCGGCCTTCGGGTGCTAATTTTTGGGCGCGGCTGTGCTCGTGGCCTATTTTTGGCACACGGAGGCCGCCCGCATAGTCTCGGGACATTCCGAGTCCGGCGGACGAACTTCGCCCACGCCCCCCACCAAGGCTATAGCCCACCCGTTTTTTGGCCATTTGGGGGGTTTTGGCTCCCCGACCTTCGTGCGCTAATTTTTGGGTGCGGCTGTGCCCGTGGCCTATTTTTTTGGCATACGGAGGCCACCTGCAAAGTCTCGGGCCATTCCGAGTCCGGCGGACGAACTTCGCCCACGCCCCCCACCAAGGCTATAGTCCACCCGATTTTTGGCCATTTTTCCGCTGGGGGGTTTTGGCACCCCGACCTTCGGGCGCTAATTTCTGGGCGCGGCTGCGCGCGTGGCCTATTTTTGTCACACGGAGGCCGCCCACAAACTCGGGCCATTCCGAGTCCGGCGGTCAAACTTCGCCCACGCCCCCCACAAAGGCTATAGCCCACCCGTTTTATGGCCATTTGGGGGGTTTTGGCACCCGAACATCGGGTACTAATTTTTGGCCGCGGCTGTGCCCGTGGCCTATTTTTGGCACACGGAGGCCGCCCGCAAAGGCTCGGGCCATTCCGAGTCCGGCGGACGAACTTCGCCCATGCCCCCCACCAAGGCTATAGCCCACCCATTTTTTGGCCATTTGGGGGGTTTTGGCACCCCGACCTTGGGGCGC
The DNA here is from genome assembly GCA_030449895.1 of Citrus mangshanensis. Classification (NCBI taxonomy): domain Eukaryota; kingdom Viridiplantae; phylum Streptophyta; class Magnoliopsida; order Sapindales; family Rutaceae; genus Citrus; species Citrus mangshanensis. The sequence goes on along the minus strand of JASUUJ010000216.1, from coordinate 222,612 downwards.
TAATTTTTGGACGCGGCTGTGCCAGTGGCCTATTTTTTTGGCATACGAAGGCCACCCGCAAAGTCTCGGGCCATTCCGAGTCCGGCGGACGAACTTCGCCCACGCCCCCCGCCAAGGCTATCGTCCACCCGATTTTTCGCCATTTTTCCGCTGGGGGGTTTTGGCACCCCGACCTTCGGGCGATAATTTTTGGGTGCGGCTGTGCCCGTCGCCTTTTTTTGGCACACGGAGGCCGCCCGCAAAGTCTCGGGCCATTCCAAGTCCCGCGGACAAACTTCGCCCACGCCCCCCACAAAGGCTATAGCCCACCCGTTTTTTGGCCATTTGGGGGGTTTTGGCACCCGAACTTCGGGTGCTAATTTTTGGGCGCTGCTGTGCCTGTGGCCTATTTTTGGCACACGGAGGCCGCCCGCAAAGTCTCGGGCCATTCCGAGTCCGGCGGACGAACTTCGCCCTCGCCCCCCACCAAGGCTATAGCCCACCCGTTTTTTGGCCAGTTGGGGGGTTTTGGCTCCCCGACCTTCGTGCGCTAATTTTTGGGTGCGGCTGTGCCCGTGGCCTATTTTTTTGGCATACGGAGGCCACCTGCAAAGTCTCGGGCCATTCCGAGTCCGGCGGACGAACTTCGCCCACGCCCCCCACCAAGGCTATAGTCCACCCGATTTCTGGCCATTTTTCCGCTGGGAGGTTTTGGCACCACGACCTTCGGGTGCTAATTTTTGGGCGCGGCTGCACCCGTGGCCTATTTTTGTCACACGGAGGCCGCCCGCAAAGTCTCGGGCCATTCCAAGTCCGGCGGTCAAACTTCGCCCACGCCCTACAAAGGCTATAGCCCACCCGTTTTTGGCCATTTGGGGTTTTGGCACCAACTTGGTGCTAATTTTTTGCTGTGCCCGTCGCATATTTTTGGCACACGGAGGCCGCCCGCAAAGTCTCGGGCCATTCCACCTCCGGCTCTCTAACTCCGCCCACGCCCCCCACCAAGGCTATAGCCCACCCGTTTTTTGGCCATTTGGGGGGTTTTGGCTCCCCGACCTTCGTGCGCTAATTTTTGGGTGCGGCTGTGCCCGTGGCCTATTTTTTTGGCATACAGAGGCCACCTGCAAAGTCTCGGGCCATTCCGAGTGCGGCGGACGAACTTCGCCCACGCCCCACACCAAGGCTATAGCCCACCCGATTTTTGGCCATTTTTCCGCTGGGGGGTTTTGGCACCCCGACCTTCGGGCACTAATTTTTGGGCGCGGCTATTCCCGTGGCCTATTTTTGGCACACGGAGGCCGCCCCCAAAGTATCGGGCCATTCCGAGTCCGGCGGACGAACTTCGCCCACGCCCCCCACCAAGGCTATAGCCCACCCGTTTTTTGGCCATTTGGGGGGTTTTGGCACCCCGACCTTCGGGTGCTAATTTTTGGGCGCGGCTGTGCCCGTGGCATATTTTTGGCACAGTGAGGCCGTCCGCAAAGTCTCGTGCCATTCGTAGTCCGGCGGACGAACTTCGCCCACGCCCCCCACCAAGGCTATAGCCCACCCGATTTTTGGCCATTTTTCCGCTGGGGGGTTTTGGCACCCCGGCCTTCGGGCGCTAATTTTTGGGTGCGGCTGTGCCCGTGGCCTATTTTTGGCACACGGAGGCCGCCCGCAAAGTCTCGGGCATTACGAGTCCGGCGGACGAACTTCGCCCACGCCCCCCACCAAGGCTATAGCCCACCCGTTTTTTGGCCATTTGGGGGGTTTTGGCACCCCGACCTTTGGGCGCTAATTTTTGGGCGCGGCTGTGCCCGTGGCCTATTTTTGGTACACGGAGGCCACCCGCAATGTCTCGGGCCATTCCGAGTCCGGCGGACGAACTTTGCCCACGCCCCCCACAAAGGCTATAGCCCACCCGTTTTTTGGCCATTTGGGGGGTTTTGGCACCCCGAACTTCGGGCGCTAATTTTTGGGCGCGGCTGTGCCCTTGGCCTGTTTTTGGCACACGAAGGCCGCCCGCAAAGTCACGGGCCATTCCGAGTCCGGCGGACTAACTTCGCCCACGCCCCCCACCAAGGCTATAGCCCACCCGATTCTTGGCCATTTTTCCGCTGGGGAGTTTTGGCACCCCGACCTTCGGGCACTAATTTTTGGGCGCGGCTGTGCCCGTGGAATATTTTTGGTACACGGAGGCCGCCCGCAAAGTCTCGGGCAATTCCGAGTCCGGCGAACGAACTTCGGCCACTCCCCCCACCAAGGCTATAGCCCACCCGTTTTTTGGCCATTTTGGGGGTTTTGGCTCCCCGACCTTCGTGCGCTAATTTTTGGGTGCGGCTGTGCCCGTGGCCTATTTTTTTGGCATACGGAGGCCACCTGCAAAGTCTCGGGCCATTCCGAGTCCGGCGGACGAACTTCGCCCACGCCCCCCACCAAGGCTATAGTCCACCCGATTTTTGGCCATTTTTCCGCTGGGGGGTTTTGGCACCCCGACCATCGGGCGCTAATTTTTGGGCGCGGCTGCGCCCGTGGCCTATTTTTGTTACACGGAGGCCGCCCGCAAAGTCTCGGGCCATTCCGAGTCCGGCGGACGAACTTCGCCCACGCCCCCCACCAAGGCTATAGCCCACCCGTTTTTTGGCCATTTGGGGGGTTTTGGCTCCCCGACCTTCGTGCGCTAATTTTTGGGTGCGGCTGTGCCCGTGGCCTATTTTTTTGGCATACGGAGGCCACCTGCAAAGTCTCGGGCCATTCCGAGTCCGGCGGACGAACTTCGCCCACCCCCCCCACCAAGGCTATATCCCACCCGTTTTTTGGCCATTGGGGGGTTTTGGCACCCCGACCTTTGGGCGCTAATTTTTGGACGCGGCTGTGCCCGTGGCCTATTTTTTTGGCATACGAAGGCCACCCGCAAAGTCTCGGGCCATTCCGAGTCCGGCGGACGTACTTCGCCCACGCCCCCCACCAAGGCTGTAGTCCACCCGATTTTTCGCCATTTTTCCGCTGGTGGGTTTTGGCACCCCGACCTTCAGGTGCTAATTTTTGCGGCTGCGCCGTGGCCTATTTTTGGCACGGAGGCCGCCTCAAAGTCTCGGGCCATTCCGAGTCCGGCGAACGAACTCGCCCACTCTCCCACCAAGGCTATAGCCCACCCGCTTTTGGTCATTTGGGGTTTTGGCACCCCGACCTTCGGGCGCTAATTTTTGGCCGCGGCTGTGCCCTTGGTCTGTTTTTGGCACACGAAGGCCGCCCGCAAAGTCACGGGCCATTCCGAGTCCGGCGGACGGACTTCGCCCACGCCCCCCACCAAGGCTATAGCCCACCCGTTTTTTGGCCATTTGGGGGGTTTTGGCTCCCCGACCTTCGTGCGCTAATTTTTGGGTGCGGCTGTGCCCGTGGCCTATTTTTTTGGCATACGGAGGCCACCTGCAAAGTCTCGGGCCATTCCGAGTCCGGCGGACGAACTTCGCCCACCCCCCCCACCAAGGCTATATCCCACCCGTTTTTTGGCCATTGGGGGGTTTTGGCACCCCGACCTTTGGGCGCTAATTTTTGGACGCGGCTGTGCCCGTGGCCTATTTTTTTGGCATACGAAGGCCACCCGCAAAGTCTCGGGCCATTCCGAGTCCGGCGGACGTACTTCGCCCACGCCCCCCACCAAGGCTGTAGTCCACCCGATTTTTCGCCATTTTTCCGCTGGTGGGTTTTGGCACCCCGACCTTCAGGTGCTAATTTTTGGGCGCGGCTGCGCCCGTGGCCTATTTTTGGCACACGGAGGCCGCCCTCAAAGTCTCGGGCCATTCCGAGTCCGGCGAACGAACTTCGCCCACTCCCCCCACCAAGGCTATAGCCCACCCGTTTTTTGGCCATTTGGGGGGTTTTGGCACCCCGACCTTCGGGCGCTAATTTTTGGCCGCGGCTGTGCCCTTGGTCTGTTTTTGGCACACGAAGGCCGCCCGCAAAGTCACGGGCCATTCCGAGTCCGGCGGACGGACTTCGCCCACGCCCCCCACCAAGGCTATAGCCCACCCGTTTTTTGGCCATTTGGGGGGTTTTGGCTCCCCGACCTTCGTGCGCTAATTTTTGGGTGCGGCTGTGCCCGTGGCCTATTTTTTTGGCATATGGAGGCCACCTGCAAAGTCTCAGGCCATTCCCAGTCCGGCGGACGAACTTCGCCCACGCCCCCCACCAAGGCTATAGCCCACCCGTTTTTTGGCTATTTGGGGGGTTTTGGAACCCCGACCTTCGGTTGCTAATGTTTGGGCGTGGCGGTGCCCGTGGCCTATTTTTGGCACACGGAGCCCGCCCGCAAAGTATCGTGCCATTCCGAGTCCGGCGGACGAACTTCACCCACGCCCCCCACCAAGGCTATAGCCCACCCGATTTTTGGCCATTTTTCCGCTGGGGGGTTTTGGCACCCCGACCTTCGGGCGCTAATTTTTGGGCGCGGCTGCGCCCGTGGCCTATTTTTGTCACACGGAGGCCGCCCGCAAAGTCTCGGGCCATTCCGAGTCCGGCGGACGAATCTCGCCACGCCCACTCAAGGCTATAGGCCACCCGATTTTTGGCCTTTTTCCGCTGGGAGTTTTGGCACCCGACCTTCGGGCTCTAATGTTTGGGCGCGGCTGTGCCCGTGGCCTATTTTTGGCACACGGAGGCCGCCCGCAAAGTCACGGGCCATTCCGAGTCCGCGGACGGACTTCGCCACGCCCACCAAGGCTATAGCCCACCCGCTTTTGGCCATTTGGGGGTTTTGGCTCCCGACCTTCGTGCGTTAATTTTTGGGTGCGGCGGTGCCCGCGGCCTATATTTTTGGCATATGGAGGCCACCAGCAAAGTCTCCGGCCATTCCCTGGCCGGCGGTCGACCATCGCCCACGCCCCCCACCAAGGCTATAGCCCACCCGTTTTTTGGCTATTTGGGGGGTTTTGGAACCCCGACCTTCGGTTGCTAATGTTTGGGCGCGGCGGTGCCCGTGGCCTATTTTTGGCAAAGGAGCCCGCCCACAAAGTATCGTGCCATTCCGAGTCCGGCGGACGAACTTCACCCACGCCCCCCACCAAGGCTATAGCCCACCCGATTTTTGGCCATTTTTCCGCTGGGGGGTTTTGGCACCCCGGCCTTCGGGCGCTAATTTTTGGGCGCGGCTGTGTCCGTGGCCTATTTTTGGCACACGGAGGCCGCCCGCAAAGTCTCGGGCCATTCCGAGTCCGGCGGACGGACTTCGCCCACGCCCCCCACCAAGGCTATAGCCCACCCGTTTTTTGGCCATTTGCGGGGTTTTGGCTCCCCGACCTTCGTGCGCTAATTTTTGGGTGCGGCTGTGCCCGTGGCCTATTTTTTTGGCATATGGAGGCCACCTGCAAAGTCTCAGGCCATTCCCAGTCCGGCGGACGAACTTCGCCCACGCCCCCCACCAAGGCTATAGCCCACCCGTTTTTTGGCTATTTGGGGGGTTTTGGAACCCCGACCTTCGGTTGCTAATGTTTGGGCGCGGCGGTGCCCGTGGCCTATTTTTGGCACACGGAGCCCGCCCACAAAGTATCGTGCCATTCCGAGTCCGGCGGACGAACTTCACCCACGCCCCCCACCAAGGCTATCGCCCACCCGATTTTTGGCCATTTTTCCGCTGGGGGGTTTTGGCACCCCGACCTTCGGGCGCTAATTTTTTGGGCGCGGCTGCGCCCGTGGCCTATTTTTGTCACACGGAGGCCGCCCGCAAAGTCTCGGGCCATTCCGAGTCCGGCGGACGAACTTCGCCCACGCCCCCCACCAAGGCTATAGGCCACCCGATTTTTGGCCTTTTTTCCGCTGGGGAGTTTTGGCACCCCGACCTTCGGGCACTAATTTTTGGGCGCGGCTGTGCCCGTGGAATATTTTTGGTACACGGAGGCCGCCCGCAAAGTCTCGGGTAATTCCGAGTCCGGCGAACGAACTTCGGCCACTCCCCCCACCAAGGCTATAGCCCACCCGTTTTTTGGCCATTTGGGGGGTTTTGGCTCCCCGACCTTCGTGCGCTAATTTTTGGGTGCGGCTGTGCCCGTGGCCTATTTTTTTCGCATACGGAGGCCACCGGCAAAGTCTCGGGCCATTCCGAGTCCGGCGGACGAACTTCGCCCACGCCCCCCACCAAGGCTATAGTCCACCCGATTTTTGTCCATTTTTCCGCTGGGGGGTTTTGGCACCCCGACCTTCGGGCGCTAATTTTTGTGCGCGGCTGCGCCCGTGGCCTATTTTTGTCACACGGAGGCCGCCCGCAAAGTCTCGGCCCATTCCGAGTCCGGCGGTTAAACTTCGCCCACGCCCCCCACAAAGGCTATAGCCCACCCGTTTTTTGGCCATTTGGGGTTTTGCCACCCGAACTTCGGGTGCTAATTTTTGCGCGGCTGTGCCCGTGGCATATTTTTGGCTCACTGAGGCCTACCGCACAGGCTCGGGGCATTCCGAGTCCGGCGGACTAACTTCGCCCACGCCCGCCAACAAGGCTATATCCCACCCGTTTTTTGGCCATTTGGGGGGTTTTGGCACCCCGACCTTTGGGCGCTAATTTTTGGACGCGGCTGTGCCCGTGGCCTATTTTTTTGGCATACGAAGCCCACCCGCAAAGTCTCGGGCCATTCCGAGTCCGCGGACGAACCCACGCCCCACCAAGGCCGTAGTCCACCCGATTTTTCGCCATTTTTCCGCTGGTGGGTTTTGGCACCCCGACCTTCGGGTGCGAATTTTTGGACGCGGCTGTGCCCGTGGCCTATTTTTGGCACACGGAGGCCGCCCTCAAAGTCTCGGGCCATTCCGAGTCCGGCGAACGAACTTCGCCCACTCCCCTCACCAAGGCTATAGCCCACCCGTTTTTTGGCCATTTGGGGGGTTTTGGCACCCCGACCTTCGGGCGCTAATTTTTGGGCGCGGCTGTGCCCTTGGCCTGTTTTTGGCACACGAAGGCCGCCCGCAAAGTCACGTGCCATTCCGAGTCCAGCGGACGAACTTCGCCCACACCCCCCACCAAGGCTATAGGCCACCCGATTTTTGGCCATTTTTCCGCTGGGGAGTTTTGGCACCCCGACCTTCGGGCACTAATTTTTGGGCACGGCTGTGCCCGTGGAATATTTTTTGTACACGGAGGCCGCCCGCAAAGTCTCGGGCCATTCCGAGTCCGGCGAACGAACTTCGCCCACTCCCCCCACCAAGGCTATAGCCCACCCGTTTTTTGGCCATTTGGGGGGTTTTGGCACCCCGACCTTCGGGTGTTAATTTTTGGGCGCGGCTGTGCCCGTGGCCTATTTTTCGTACACGGAGGCTGCCTGCAAATTCTCGGGCCATTCCGAGTCCGGTGGACGAACTTCGCCCACGCCCCCCACCAAGGCTATAGCCCACCCGTTTTTTGGCCATTTGGGGGGTTTTGGCACCCCGACCTTCGGGCGCTAATTTTTGGGTGCGGCTGTGCCCGTGGCCTATTTTTTTGGCTTACGGAGGCCACCTGCAAAGTCTCGGGCCATTCCGAGTCCGGCGGACGAACTTCGCGCACGCCCCCCAACAAGGCTATAGTCCACCCGATTTTTTGCCATTTTTCCGGTGGGGGGTTTTGGCACCCCGACCTTCGGGCGCTAATTTTTGGGCGCGCCTGTGCCCGTGGAATATCTTTGGCAAACGGAGGCCGCCCGCAAAGTCTCGGGCCATTCTGAGTCCGGCGAACGAACTTCGCCCACGCCCCCCACCAAGGCTATAGCCCACCCGTTTTTTGGCCATTTGGGGGGTTTTGGCATCCCGACCTTCGGCCGCTAATTTTTGGGCGCGGCTGTGCCCGTGGAATATTTTTGGCACACGGAAGCCGCCCGAAAGTCTCGGGCCATTCCGAGTCTGGCAGACTAACTTCGCCCACGCCCCCCACCAAGGCTATAGCCCACCCGATTTTTGGCCATTTTTCCGCTGGGGAGTTTTGGCACCCCGACCTTCGGGCACTAATTTTTGGGTGCGGCGGTGCCCGTGGAATATTTTTGGTACACGGAGGCTGCCCGCAAAGTCTCGGGCCATTCCGAGTCCGGCGAACGAACTTCGCCCACTCCCCCCACCAAGGCTATAGCCCACCCGTTTTTTGGCCATTTGGCGGGTTTTGGCACCCCGACCTTCGGGCGCTAATTTTTGGGCGCGGCTGTGCCCGTGGAATATCTTTGGCAAACGGAGGCCGCCCGCAAAGTCTCGGGCCATTCCGAGTCCGGCGAACGATTTTCGCCCACGCCCCCCACCAAGGCTATAGCCCACCCGTTTTTTGGCCATTTGGGGGGTTTTGGCATCCCGACCTTCGGCCGCTAATTTTTGGGCGCGGCTGTGCCCGTGGAATATTTTTGGCACACGGAGGCCGCCCGCAAAGTCTCGGGCCATTCCGAGTCCGGCGGACTAACTTCGCCCACGCCCCCCACCAAGGCTATAGCCCACACGATTTTTGGCAATTTTTCCGCTGGGGAGTTTTGGCACCCCGACCTTCGGGCACTAATTTTTGGGCGCGGTTGTGCCCGTGGAATATTTTTGGTACACGGAGGCCGGCCGCAAAGTCTCGGGCCATTCCGAGTCCGGCGAACAAACTTCGCCCACTCCCCCCACCGAGGCTATTGCCCACCCGTTTTTGGCCATTTGGGGGGTTTTGGCACCCCGACCTTCGGGCGCTAATTTTTGGGCGCGGCTGTGCCCGTGGCCTATTTTTTGTACACGGAGGCCGCCGGCAAAGTCTCGGGCCATTCCGAGTCCGGCGGACGAACTCGCCACGCCCACCAAGGCTATAGCCCACCCGTTTTTGTGCCCTGTGGGGGGTTTTGGCACCCCGACCTTCGGGCGCTAATTTTTGGGCGTGGCTGTACCCGTGGCCTATTTTTTGTACACGGAGGCCGCCCGCAAAGTCTCGGGCCATTACGAGTCCGGCGGACGAACTTCGCCCACGCCCCCCACCAAGGCTATAGCCCACCCGTTTTTTGGCCATTTGGGGGGTTTTGAAACCCCGAACTTTGGGTGCTAATTTTTGGGCGCGGCTGTACCCGTGGCCTATTTTTCGCACAGAGAGGCCGCCTGCAAAGTCTCGGGCCATTCCGAGTCTGGCGGACGAACTTCGCCCACGCCCCCCACCAAGGCTATAGCCCACCCGTTTTTTGGCCATTTGGGGGGTTTTGGAACCCTGACCTTCGGTTGCTAATTTTTGGGCGCGGCTGTGCCCGTGGCCTATTTTTGGCACACGGAGGCCGCCCGCAAAGTATCGTGCCATTCCTAGTCCGGCGGACGAACTTCACCCACGCCCCCCACAAAGGCTATAGCCCACCCGATTTTTGGCCATTTTTCCGCTGGGGGGTTTTGGCACCCCGGCCTTCGGGCGCTAATTTTTGGGCGCGGCTGTGCCCGTGGCCTATTTTTGGCACACGGCGGCCGCCCGCAAAGTCTCGGGACATTCCGAGTCTGGCGGACGAACTTCGCCCACGCCCCCCACCAAGGCTATAGCCCACCCGTTTTTTGGCCATTTGGGGGGTTTTGGCTCCCCGACCTTCGTGCGCTAATTTTTGGGCGCGGCTGTACCCGTGGCCTATTTTTTGTACACGGAGGCCGCCCGCAAAGTCTCCGGCCATTGCGAGTCCGGCGGACGAACTTCGCCCACGCCCCCCACCAAGGCTATAGCCCACCCGTTTTTTGGCCATTTGGGGGGTTTTGGCACCCCGAACTTTGGGTGCTAATTTTTGGGCGCGGCTGTGCCCGTGGAATATTTTTGGCACACGGAGGCCGCCCGCAAAGTCTCGGGCCATTCCGAGTCCGGCGGACTAACTTCGCCCACGCCCCCCACCAAGGCTATAGCCCACACGATTTTTGGCAATTTTTCCGCTGGGGAGTTTTGGCACCCCGACCTTCGGGCACTAATTTTTGGGCGCGGTTGTGCCCGTGGAATATTTTTGGTACACGGAGGCCGGCCGCAAAGTCTCGGGCCATTCCGAGTCCGGCGAACAAACTTCGCCCACTCCCCCCACCGAGGCTATAGCCCACCCGTTTTTGGCCATTTGGGGGGTTTTGGCACCCCGACCTTCGGGCGCTAATTTTTGGGCGCGGGTGTGCCCGTGGCCTATTTTTTGCACACGGAGGCCGCCGGCAAAGTCTCGGGCCATTCCGAGTCCGGCGGACGTCTCGCCCCCACCAAGGCTATAGCCCACCCGCTTTTGGCCTTTTGGGGGTTTTGGCACCTTGCTAATTTTTGGGCGTGGCTGTACCGTGGCCTAATTTTTGTACACGGAGGCCGCCCGCAAAGTCTCGGGCCATTGAGTCCGGCGGACGAACTCGCCCACGCCCACCAAGGCTATAGCCCACCCGCTTTTGGCCATTTGGTGGGTTTTGAAACCCCGAACTTTGGGTGCTAATTTTTGGGCGCGGCTGTACCCGTGGCCTATTTTTCGCACAGAGAGGCCGCCTGCAAAGTCTCGGGCCATTCCGAGTCTGGCGGACGAACTTCGCCCACGCCCCCCACCAAGGCTATAGCCCACCCGTTTTTTGGCCATTTGGGGGGTTTTGGAACAATGACCTACGGTTGATAATTTTGGGCGCTGCTGCTGTGCCTGTTTGGCACACGGAGGCCGCCCGCAAAGTATCGTGCCATTCCTAGTCCGGCGGACGAACTTCACCCACGCCCCCCACAAAGGCTATAGCCCACCCAATTTTTGGCCATTTTTCCGCTGGGGGGTTTTGGCACCCCGGCCTTCGGGCGCTAATTTTTGGGCGCGGCTGTGCCCGTGGCCTATTTTTAGCACACGGCGGCCGCCCGCAAAGTCTCGGGACATTCCGAGTCTGGCGGACGAACTTCGCCCACGCCCCCCACCAAGGCTATAGCCCACCCGTTTTTTGGCCATTTGGGGGGTTTTGGCTCCCCGACCTTCGTGCGCTAATTTTTGGGCGCGGCTGTACCCGTGGCCTATTTTTTGTACACGGAGGCCGCCCGCAAAGTCTCGGGCCATTGCGAGTCCGGCGGACGAACTTCGCCCACGCCCCCCACCAAGGCTATAGCCCACCCGTTTTTTGGCAATTTGGGGGATTTTGGCACCCCGAACTTTGGGTGCTAATTTTTGGGCGCGGCTGTGCCCGTGGCCTATTTTTCGCACACAGAGGCCGCCTGCAAAGTCTCGGGCCATTCCGAGTCCGGCGGACGAACTTCGCCCACGCCCCCCACCAAGGCTATAGCCCACCCGTTTTTTGGCCATTTGGGGGGTTTTGGAACCCCGACCTTCGGTTGCTAATTTTTTTGCGCGGCTGTGCCCATACCCTGTTTTTGGCACACGGAGGCCGCCCGCAATGTATCGTGCCATTCCTAGTCCGGCGGACGAACTTCACCCACGCCCCCCACCAAGGCTATAGCCCACCCGATTTTTGGCCATTTTTCCGCTTGGGGGTTTTGGCACCCCGGCCTTCGGGTGCTAATTTTTGGGCGCGGCTGTGCTCGTGGCCTATTTTTGGCACACGGAGGCCGCCCGCATAGTCTCGGGACATTCCGAGTCCGGCGGACGAACTTCGCCCACGCCCCCCACCAAGGCTATAGCCCACCCGTTTTTTGGCCATTTGGGGGGTTTTGGCTCCCCGACCTTCGTGCGCTAATTTTTGGGTACGGCTGTGCCCGTGGCCTATTTTTTTGGCATACGGAGGCCACCTGCAAAGTCTCGGGCCATTCCGAGTCCGGCGGACGAACTTCGCCCACGCCCCCCACCAAGGCTATAGTCCACCCGATTTTTGGCCATTTTTCCACTGGGGGGTTTTGGCACCCCGACCTTTGGGCGCTAATTTCTGGGCGCGGCTGCGCCCGTGGCCTATTTTTGTCACACGGAGGCCGCCCACAAAACTCGGGCCATTCCGAGTCCGGCGGTCAAACCGCCACGCCCACAAAGGCTATAGCCCACCCGTTTTATGGCCATTTGGGGTTTTGGCACCCAACGGGTACTAATTTTTGGCCGCGGCTGTGCCCGTGGCCTATTTTTGGCACACGGAGGCCGCCCGCAAAGGCTCGGGCCATTCCGAGTCCGGCGGACGAACTTCGCCCACGCCCCCCACCAAGGCTATGGCCCACCCATTTTTTGGCCATTTGGGGGGTTTTGGCACCCCGACCTTTGGGCGCTAATTTTTGGACGCGGCTGTGCCCGTGGCCTATTTTTTTGGCATACGAAGGCCACCCGCAAAGTCTCGGGCCATTCCGAGTCCGGCGGACGAACTTCGCCCACGCCCCCCACAAAGGCTATAGCCCACCCGTTTTTTGGCCATTTGGGGGGTTTTGGCACCCGAACTTCGGGTGCTAATTTTTGGGCGCGGCTGTGCCCGTGGCCTATTTTTGGCACACGGAGGCTGCCCGCAAAGTCTCGGGCCACTCCGAGTCCGGCGGACAAACTTCGCCCACGCCCCCCACAAAGGCTATAGCCCACCCGTTTTTTGGCCATTTGGGGGGTTTTGGCACCCGAACTTCGGGTGCTAATTTTTTGGCGCTGCTGTGCCCGTGGCCTATTTTTGGCAGACGGAGGCCGCCCGCAAAGTCTCGGGCCATTCCGAGTCCGGCGGACGAACTTCGCCCTCGCCCCCCACCAAGGCTATAGCCCACCCGTTTTTTGGCCATTTGGGGGGTTTTGGCTCCCCGACCTTCGTGCCCTAATTTTTGGGTACGGCTGTGCCCGTGGCCTATTTTTTTGGCATACGGAGGCCACCTGCAAAGTCTCGGGCCATTCCGAGTCCGGCGGACAAACTTCGCCCACGCCCCCCACCAAGGCTATAGTCCACCCGATTTCTGGCCATTTTTCCGCTGGGGGGTTTTGGCACCACGACCTTCGGGTGCTAATTTTTGGGCGCGGCTGCACCCGTGGCCTATTTTTGTCACACGGAGGCCGCCCGCAAAGTCTCGGGCCATTCCAAGTCCGGCGGTCAAACTTCGCCCACGCCCCCCACAAAGGCTATAGCCCACCCGTTTTTTGGCCATTTGGGGGGTTTTGGCACCCCGACCTTCGGGCGCTAATTTTTGGGCTCGGCTGTGCCCGTGGCCTATTTTTGGCACACGGAGGCCGCCCGCAAAGTCTCGGGCCATTCCAAGTCCCGCGGACAAACTTCGCCCACGCCCCCCACAAAGGCTATAGCCCACCCGTTTTTTGGCCATTTGGGGGGTTTTGGCACCCGAACTTCGGGTGCTAATTTTTGGGCGCGGCTGTGCCCGTGGCCTATTTTTGGCACACGGAGGCAGCCCGCAAAGTCTCGGGCCATTCTGAGTCCGGCGGACGAACTTCGCCCACGCCCCCCACCAAGGCTATAGCCCACCCGTTTTTTTGGCCATTTGGGGGGTTTTGGCACCCCGACCTTCGGGCGCTAATTTATGGGCGCGGATGTGCCCGTGGCCTATTTTTGGCACACGGAGGCTGCCCGCAAAGTCTCGGGCCATTCCGAGTCCGGCGGACGAACTTCGCCCTCGCCCCCCACCAAGGCTATAGCCCACCCGTTTGTTGGCCATTTGGGGGGTTTTGGCACCCGAACTTCGGGTGCTAATTTTTGGGCGCGGCTGTGCCCGTCGCCTATTTTTGGCACACGGAGGCCGCCCCCAAAGTCTCGGGCCATTCCGAGTCCGACGGATGAACTACGCCCACGCCCCCCACCATGGCTATAGCCCACCCGTTTTTTGGCCATTTGGGGGGTTTTGGCTCCCCGACCTTCGTGCGCTAATTTTTGGGTGCGGCTGTTCCCGTGGCCTATTTTTTTGGCATACGGAGGCCACCTGCAAACTCTCGGGCCATTCCGAGTCCGCCGGACGAACTTCGCCCACGCCCCCCACCAAGGCTATAGTCCACCCGATTTTTGGCCATTTTTCCGCTGGGGGGTTTTGGCACCACGACCTTCGGGCACTAATTTTTGGCCGCGGCTGCGCCCGTGGCCTATTTTTGTCACACGGAGGCCGCCCGCAAAGTCTCGGGCCATTCCAAGTCCGGCGGTAAAACTTCGCCCACGCCCCCCACAAAGGCTATAGCCCACCCGTTTTTTGGCCATTTGGGGGGTTTTGGCACCCGAACTTCGGGTGCTAATTTTTGGGCGCGGCTGTGCCCGTCGCCTATTTTTGGCACACGGAGGCCGCCCGCAAAGTCTCGGGCCATTCCGAGTCCGGCGGATGAACTTCGCCCACGCCCCCCACCAAGGCTATAGCCCACCCGTTTTTTGGCCATTTGGGGGGTTTTGGCTCCCCGACCTTCGTGCGCTAATTTTTGGGTGCGGCTGTGCCCGTGGCCTATTTTTTTGGCATACGGAGGCCACCTGCAAAGTCTCGGGCCATTCCGAGTCCGGCGGACGAACTTCGCCCACGCCCCCCACCAAGGCTATAGCCCACCCGATTTTTGGCCATTTTTCAGCTGGGGGGTTTTGGCACCCCGACCTTCGGGCGCTAATTTTTGGGTGCGGCTGTGCCCGTGGCCTATTTTTTTGGCATACGGAGGCCACCTGCAAAGTCTCGGGCCATTCCGAGTCCGGCGGACGAACTTCGCCCACGCCCCCCACCAAGGCTATAGCCCACCCGTTTTTTCGCCATTTGTGGGGTTTTGGCACCCCGACCTTCGGGCGCTAATTTTTGGGCGCGGCTGTGCCCGTGGCCTATTTTTGGCACACGGAGGCCATCCGCAAAGTCTTGGGCCATTCCAAGTCCGGCGGACGAACATAGCCCACTCCCCCCACAAAGGCTATAGCCCACCCTTTTTTTGGTCATTTGGGGGGCTTTGGCACCCCGAACCTCGGGTGCTAATTTTTGGGCGCGGTTGTTCCCGTGGCCTATTTTTGGCACACGGAGGCCGCCCGCAAAGTCTCGGGCCATTCCGAGTCCGGCGGACGAACTTCGCCCACGCCCCCCACAAAGGCTATAGCCCACCCGTTTTTTGGCCATTTGGGGGGTTTTGGCACCCCGAACATCGGGTTATAATTTTTGGGCGCGGCTATACCCGTGTCCTATTTTTGGTACACGGAGGCCGCCCGCAAAGTCTCGGGCCATTCCGAGATCGGCGGACGAACTTCGCCCACGCCCCCCACCAAGGCTATAGCCCACCCGATTTTTGGCCATTTTTCCGCTGGGGGGTTTTGGCACCCCGGCCTTCGGGCACTAATTTTTGGGCACGGCTATGCCCGTGGCCTATTTTTGGCACACGGAGGCCGCCCGCAAAGTCTCGGGCCATTCCGAGTTCGGCGGACGAACTTCGCCCACACCCCCCGCCAAGGCTATAGCCCACCCGATTTTTGGCCATTTTTCCGCTGGGGGGTTTTGGCACCCCGACCTTCGGGCACTAATTTTTGGGTGCGGCTATTCCCGTGGCCTATTTTTGGCACACGGAGGCCGCCCCCAAAGTATCGGGCCATTCCGAGTCCGGCGGACGAACTTCGCCCACGCCCCCCACCAAGGCTATAGCCCACCCGTTTTTTGGCCATTTGGGGGGTTTTGGCACCCCGACCTTCGGGTGCTAATTTTTGGGCGCGGCTGTGCCCGTGGCATATTTTTGGCACAGTGAGGCCGTCCGCAAAGTCTCGTGCCATTCGTAGTCCGGCGGACGAACTTCGCCCACGCCCCCCACCAAGGCTATAGCCCACCCGATTTTTGGCCATTTTTCCGCTGGGGGGTTTTGGCACCCCGACCTTCGGGCACTAATTTTTGGGTGCGGCTGTGCCCGCGGCCTATTTTTGGCACACGGAGGCTGCCCGCAAAGTCTCGGGCATTACGAGTCCGGCGGACGAACTTCGCCCACGCCCCCCACAAAGGCTATAGCCCACCCGTTTTTTGGCCATTTGGGGGGTTTTGGCACCCCGACCTTTGGGCGCTAATTTTTGGGCGCGGCTGTGCCCGTGGCCTATTTTTGGTACACGGAGGCCACCCGCAATGTCTCGGGCCATTCCGAGTCCGGCGGACGAACTTTGCCCACGCCCCCCACAACGGCTATAGCCCACCCGTTTTTTGGCAATTTGGGGGGTTTTGGCACCCCGAACTTCGGGCGCTAATTTTTGGGCGCGGCTGTGCCCTTGGCCTGTTTTTGGCACACGAAGGCCGCCCGCAAAGTCACGGGCCATTCCGAGTCCGGCGGACTAACTTCGCCCACGCCCCCCACCATGGCTATAGCCCACCCGATTTTTGGCCATTTTTCCGCTGGGGAGTTTTGGCACCCCGACCTTCGGGCACTAATTTTTGGGCGCGGCTGTGCCCGTGGAATATTTTTGGTACACGGAGGCCGCCCGCAAAGTCTCGGGTAATTCCGAGTCCGGCGAACGAACTTCGGCCACTCCCCCCACCAAGGCTATAGCCCACCCGTTTTTTGGCCATTTGGGGGGTTTTGGCTCCCCGACCTTCGTGCACTAATTTTTGGGTGCGGCTGTGCCCGTGGCCTATTTTTTTTGCATACGGAGGCCACCTGCAAAGTCTTGGGCCATTCCGAGTCCGGCGGACGAACTTCGCCCACGCCCCCCACCAAGGCTATAGTCCACCCGATTTTTGGCCATTTTTCCGCTGGGGGGTTTTGGCACCCCGACCATCGGGCGCTAATTTTTGGGCGCGGCTGCGCCCGTGGCCTATTTTTGTCACACGGAGGCCGCCCGCAAAGTCTCGGGCCATTCCGAGTCCGGCGGTTAAACTTCGCCCACGCCCCCCACAAAGGCTATAGCCCACCCGTTTTTTGGCCATTTGGGGGGTTTTGGTACCCGAACTTCGGGTGCTAATTTTTGGGCGCGGCTGTGCCCGTGGCCTATTTTTGGCACACGGAGGCCGTCCGCAAAGGCTCGGGCCATTCCGAGTCCGGCGGACGAACTTCGCCCACGCCCCCCACCAAGGCTATATCCCACCCGTTTTTTGGCCATTTGGGGGGTTTTGGCTCCCCGACCTTTGGGCGCTAATTTTTGGACGCGGCTGTGCCCGTGGCCTATTTTTTTGGCATACGATGGCCACCCACAAAGTCTCAGGCCATTCCGAGTCCGGCGGACGAACTTCGCCCACGCCCCCCACCAAGGCTGTAGTCCACCCGATTTTTCGCCATTTTTCCGCTGGTGGGTTTTGGCACCCCGACCTTCGGGTGCTAATTTTTGGGCGCGGCTGTGCCCGTGGCCTATTTTTGGCACACGGAGGCCGCCCTCAAAGTCTCGGGCCATTCCGAGTCCGGCGAACGAACTTCGCCCACTCCCCCCACCAAGGCTATAGCCCACCCGTTTTTTGGCCATTTGGGGGGTTTTGGCACCCCGACCTTCGGGCGCTAATTTTTGGGCGCGGCTGTGCCCTTGGCCTGTTTTTGGCACACGAAGGCCGCCCGCAAAGTCACGGGCCATTCCGAGTCCAGAGGACGAACTTCGCCCACGCCCCCCACCAAGGCCATAGGCCACCCGATTTTTGGCCATTTTTCCGCTGGGGAGTTTTGGCACCCCGACCTTCGGGCACTAATTTTTGGGCACGGCTGTGCCCGTGGAATATTTTTTGTACACGGAGGCCGCCCGCAAAGTCTCGGGCCATTCCGAGTCCGGCGAACGAACTTCGCCCACTCCCCCCACCAAGGCTATAGCCCACCCGTTTTTTGGCCATTTGGGGGGTTTTGGCACCCCGACCTTCGGGTGTTAATTTTTGGGCGCGGCTGTGCCCGTGGCCTATTTTTCGTACATGGAGGCCGCCTGCAAAGTCTCGGGCCATTCCGAGTCCGGTGGACGAACTTCGCCCGCGCCCCCCACCAAGGCTATAGCCCACCCGTTTTTTGGCCACTTGGGGGGTTTTGGCACCCCGACCTTCGGGCGCTAATTATTGGGCGCGGCTGTGCCCGTGGCCTATTTTTCGTACATGGAGGCCGACTGCAAAGTCTCGGGCCATTCCGAGTCCGGCGAACGAACTTCGCCCACTCCCCCCACCAAGGCTATAGCCCACCCGTTTTTTGGCCATTTGGGGGGTTTTGGCACCCCGACCTTCGGGCGCTAATTATTGGGCGCGGCTGTACCCGTGGCCTATTTTTTGTACACGGAGGCCGCCCGCAAAGTCTCGGGCCATTGCGAGTCCGGCGGACGAACTTCGCCCACGCCCCCCACCAAGGCTATAGCCCACCCGTTTTTTGGCCACTTGGGGGTTTTGGCACCCCGAACTTTGGGTGCTAATTTTTGGGCGCAGCTGTGCCCGTGGCCTACTTTTCGCACACAGAGGCCGCCTGAAAAGTCTCGGGCCATTCCGAGTCCGGCGGACGAACTTCACCCACGCCCCCCACCAAGGCTATAGCCCACCCGTTTTTTGGCCATTTGGGGGGTTTTGGCTCCCCGACCTTCGTGCGCTAATTTTTGGGTGCGGCTGTGCCCGTGGCCTATTTTTTTGGCATATGGAGGCCACCTGCAAAGTCTCAGGCCATTCCCAGTCCGGCGGACGAACTTCGCCCACGCCCCCCACCAAGGCTATAGTCCACCCGATTTTTGGCCATTTTTCCGCTGGGGGGTTTTGGCACCCCGACCATCGGGCGCTAATTTTTGGGCGCGGCTGCGCCCGTGGCCTATTTTTGTCACACGGAGGCCGCCCGCAAAGTCTCGGGCCATTCCGAGTCCGGCGGTTAAACTTCGCCCACGCCCCCCACAAAGGCTATAGCCCACCCGTTTTTTGGCCATTTGGGGGGTTTTGGTACCCGAACTTCGGGTGCTAATTTTTGGACGCGGCTGTGCCCGTTGCCTATTTTTTTGGCATACGATGGCCACCCGCAAAGTCTCGGGCCATTCCGAGTCCGGCGGACGAACTTCGCCCACGCCCCCCACCAAGGCTGTAGTCCACCCGATTTTTCGCCATTTTTCCGCTGGTGGGTTTTGGCACCCCGACCTTCGGGTGCTAATTTTTGGGCGCAGCTGTGCCCGTGGCCTATTTTTGGCACACGGAGGCCGCCCTCAAAGTCTCGGGCCATTCCGAGTCCGGCGAACGAACTTCGCCCACTCCCCCCACCAAGGCTATAGCCCACCCGTTTTTTGGCCATTTGGGGGGTTTTGGCACCCCGACCTTCGGGCGCTAATTATTGGGCGCGGCTGTACCCGTGGCCTATTTTTTGTACACGGAGGCCGCCCGCAAAGTCTCGGGCCATTGCGAGTCCGGCGGACGAACTTCGCCCACGCCCCCCACCAAGGCTATAGCCCACCCGTTTTTTGGCCACTTGGGGGTTTTGGCACCCCGAACTTTGGGTGCTAATTTTTGGGCGCAGCTGTGCCCGTGGCCTACTTTTCGCACACAGAGGCCGCCTGAAAAGTCTCGGGCCATTCCGAGTCCGGCGGACGAACTTCACCCACGCCCCCCACCAAGGCTATAGCCCACCCGTTTTTTGGCCATTTGGGGGGTTTTGGAACCCCGACCTTCGGTTGCTAATTTTTGGGCGTGGCTGTGCCCGTGGCCTATTTTTGGCACACGGAGCCCGCCCGCAAAGTATCGTGCCATTCCTAGTCCGGCGGACGAACTTCACCCACGCCCCCCACCAAGGCTATAGCCCACCCGATTTTTGGCCATTTTTCCGCTGGGGGGTTTTGGCACCCCGGCCTTCGGGCGCTAATTCTTGGGCGCGGCTGTGCCCGTGGCCTAATTTTGGCACACGGAGGCCGCCCGCAAAGTCTCGGGCCATTCCGAGTCCGGCGGACGGACTTCGCCCACGCCCCCCACCAAGGCTATAGCCCACCCGTTTTTTGGCCATTTGGGGGGTTTTGGCTCCCCGACCTTCGTGCGCTAATTTTTGGGTGCGGCTGTGCCCGTGGCCTATTTTTTTGGCATATGGAGGCCACCTGCAAAGTCTCAGGCCATTCCCAGTCCGGCGGACGAACTTCGCCCACGCCCCCCACCAAGGCTATAGTCCACCCGATTTTTGGCCATTTTTCCGCTGGTGGGTTTTGGCACCCCGACCATCGGGCGATAAGTTTTGTGAGCGGCTGCGCCCTATTTTGTCACACGGAGGCCGCCCGCAAAGTCTCGGGCCATTCCGAGTCCGGCGGTTAAACTTCGCCCACGCCCCCCACAAAGGCTATAGCCCACCCGTTTTTTGGCCATTTGGGGGGTTTTGGTACCCGAACTTCGGGTGCTAATTTTTGGGCGCGGCTGTGCCCGTGGCCTATTTTTGGCACACGGAGGCCGTCCGCAAAGGCTCGGGCCATTCCGAGTCCGGCGGACGAACTTCGCCCACGCCCCCCACCAAGGCTGTAGTCCACCCGATTTTTCGCCATTTTTCCGCTGGTGGGTTTTGGCACCCCGACCTTCGGGTGCTAATTTTTGGGCGCGGCTGTGCCCGTGGCCTATTTTTGGCACACGGAGGCCGCCCTCAAAGTCTCGGGCCATTCCGAGTCCGGCGAACGAACTTCGCCCACTCCCCCCACCAAGGCTATAGCCCACCCGTTTTTTGGCCATTTGGGGGGTTTTGGCACCCCGACCTTCGGGCGCTAATTTTTGGGCGCGGCTGGGCCCTTGGCCTGTTTTTGGCACATGAAGGCCGCCCGCAAAGTCATGGGCCATTCCGAGTCCAGAGGACGAACTTCGCCCGCGCCCCCCACCAAGGCCATAGGCCACCCGATTTTTGGCCATTTTTCCGCTGGGGAGTTTCGGCACCCCGACCTTCGGGCACTAATTTTTGGGCACGGCTGTGCCCGTGGAATATTTTTTGTACACGGAGGCCGCCCGCAAAGTCTCGGGCCATTCCGAGTCCGGCGAACGAACTTCGCCCACTCCCCCCACCAAGGCTATAGCCCACCCGTTTTTTGGCCATTTGGGGGGTTTTGGCACCCCGACCTTCGGGTGATAATTTTTGGGCGCGGCTGTGCCCGTGGCCTATTTTTCGTACATGGAGGCCGCCTGCAAAGTCTCGGGCTATTCCGAGTCCGGCGAACGAACTTCGCCCACTCCCCCCACCAAGGCTATAGCCCACCCGTTTTTTGGCCATTTGGGGGGTTTTGGCACCCCGACCTTCGGGCGCTAATTATTGGGCGCGGCTGTACCCGTGGCCTATTTTTTGTACACGGAGGCCGCCCGCAAAGTCTCGTTCCATTGCGAGTCCGGCGGACGAACTTCGCCCACGCCCCGCACCAAGGCTATAGCCCACCCGTTTTTTGGCCACTTGGGGGTTTTGGCACCCCGAACTTTGGGTGCTAATTTTTGGGCGCAGCTGTGCCCGTGGCCTACTTTTCGCACACAGAGGCCGCCTGAAAAGTCTCGGGCCATTCCGAGTCCGGCGGACGAACTTCACCCACGCCCCCCACCAAGGCTATAGCCCACCCGTTTTTTGGCCATTTTTCCGCTGGGGGGTTTTGGCACCCCGGCCTTCGGGCGCTAATTTTTGGGAGCGGCTGTGCCCGTGGCCTATTTTCTGCACACGGAGGCCGCCCGCAAAGTCTCGGGCCATTCCGAGTCCGGCGGACGGACTTCGCCCACGCCCCCCACCAAGGCTATAGCCCACCCGTTTTTTGGCCATTTGGGGGGTTTTGGCACCCCGACCTTCGGGCGCTAATTATTGGGCGCGGCTGTACCCGTGGCCTATTTTTTGTACACGGAGGCCGCCCGCAAAGTCTCGTTCCATTGCGAGTCCGGCGGACGAACTTCGCCCACGCCCCGCACCAAGGCTATAGCCCACCCGTTTTTTGGCCACTTGGGGGTTTTGGCACCCCGAACTTTGGGTGCTAATTTTTGGGCGCAGCTGTGCCCGTGGCCTACTTTTCGCACACAGAGGCCGCCTGAAAAGTCTCGGGCCATTCCGAGTCCGGCGGACGAACTTCACCCACGCCCCCCACCAAGGCTATAGCCCACCCGTTTTTTGGCCATTTTTCCGCTGGGGGGTTTTGGCGCCCCGGCCTTCGGGCGCTAATTTTTGGGAGCGGCTGTGCCCGTGGCCTATTTTCTGCACACGGAGGCCGCCCGCAAAGTCTCGGGCCATTCCGAGTCCGGCGGACGGACTTCGCCCACGCCCCCCACCAAGGCTATAGCCCACCCGTTTTTTGGCCATTTTTCCGCTGGGGGGTTTTGGCACCCCGGCCTTCGGGCGCTAATTTTTGGGAGCGGCTGTGCCCGTGGCCTATTTTCTGCACACGGAGGCCGCCCGCAAAGTCTCGGGCCATTCCGAGTCCGGCGGACGGACTTCGCCCACGCCCCCCACCAAGGCTATAGCCCACCCGTTTTTTGGCCATTTGGGGGGTTTTGGCACCCCGAACTTTGGGTGCTAATTTTTGGGTGCAGCTGTGCCCGTGGCCTACTTTTCGCACACAGAGGCCGCCTGAAAAGTCTCGGGCTATTCCGAGTCCGGCGGACGAACTTCACCCACGCCCCCCACCAAGGCTATAGCCCACCCGTTTTTTGGCCATTTGGGGGGTTTTGGAACCCCGACCTTCGGTTGCTAATTTTTTGGCGTGGCTGTGCCCGTGGCCTATTTTTGGCACACGGAGCCCGCCCGCAAAGTATCGTGCCATTCCTAGTCCGGCGGACGAACTTCACCCACGCCCCCCACCAAGGCTATAGCCCACCCGTTTTTTTGCCATTTGGGGGGTTTTGGCACCCCGAACTTCGGGTGCAAATTTTTGGGCGCGGCTGTGCCCGTGGCCTATTTTTGGCACACGGAGGCCACCCGCAAAGTCTCGGGCCATTCCGAGTCCGGCGGACGAACTTCACCCACGCCCCCCACCAAGGCTATAGCCCACCCGTTTTTTGGCCATTTGGGGGGTTTTGGCACCCCGACCTTCGGGCGCTAATTTTTGGGCGCGGCTATGCCCGTGGCCTATTTTTAGCACACGGAGGTCGCCCGCAAAGTCTCGGGCCATTCCGAGACCGGCGGACGAACTTCGCCCACGCCCCCCACCAAGGCTATAGCCCACCTGTTTTTTGGCCATTTGGGGGGTTTTGGCACCCCGACCTTCGGGCACTAATTTTTGGGCGTGGCTGTGCCCATGGCCTATTTTTGGCACACGGAGGCCACCCGCAAAGTCTCGGGCCATTCCGAGTCCGGCGGACGAACTTCGCCCACGCCCCCCACCAAGGCTATAGCCCACCCGATTTTTGGCCATTTTTCCGCTGGGGGGTTTTGGCACCCCGACCTTCGGGCCCTAATTTTTGGGCGCGGCTATGCCCGTGGCCTATTTTTGGCACACGGAGGCCGCCCGCAAAGTCTAGGGCCATTCCGAGTCCGGCGGACGAACTTCGCCCACGCCTCCAACCAAGGCTATAGGCCACCCGATTTTTGGCCATTTTTCCGCTGGGGGGTTTTGGCACCTCGACCTTCGGGCGCTAATTTTTGGGCACGGCTGTGCCCGTGTCCTATTTTGGCACAAGGAGGCCCCCCGCAAAGTCTTGGGCCATTCGGAGTCCGGCGGACGAACTTCGCCCACGCCCCCCACCAAGGCTATAGCCCACCTGATTTTTGGCCATTTGGGGGGTTTTGGCGCCCCGACCTTCGGGCGCTAATTTTTGGGCGCGGCTGTGCACGTGGCCTATTTTTCGTACATGGAGACCGCCTGCAAAGTCTCAGGCCATTCCGAGTCCGGCGGACGAACTTCGCCCACGCCCCCCACCAAGGCTATAGCCCACCCGTTTTTTGGCCATTTGGGGGGTTTTGGCACCCCGACCTTCGGGCGCTAATTTTTTGGCGTGGCTGTGCCCGTGGCCTATTTTTCGCACACGGAGGTCGCCCGCAAAGTCTCGGGCCATTCCGAGTCCGGCGGACGAACTTCGCCCACGCCCCCCACCAAGGCTATAGCCCACCTGATTTTTGGCCATTTGGGGGGTTTTGGCACCCCGACCTTCGGGCGCTAATTTTTGGGCGCGGCTGTGTCCGTGGCCTATTTTTGGCACACGGAGGCCGCCCGCAAAGTCTCGTGCCAATCCTAGACCGGCGGACGAACTTCGCCCATGCCCCCCACCAAGGCTATAGCGCACCCGATTTTTGGCCATTTTTCCAAAGGGGGGTTTTGGCACCCCGACCTTCGGGTGCTAATTTTACGGCGAGGCTGTGTCCGTGGCCTATTTTTGGCACACGGAGGCCGCCCGAAAAGTCTCGGGCCATTCCGAGTACGGTGGACGAACTTCGCCCACGCCCCCCACCAAGGCTATAGCCCACCCGTTTTTTGGCCATTTGGGGGGTTTTGGCACCTCGACCTTCGAGCGCTAATTTTTGGGCGCGGCTGAGCCCGTGGCCTATTTTTGGCACACGGAGGCCGCACGCAAAGTCTCGGGCCATTCCGAGTCCGGCGGACGAACTTCGCCCATGCCCCCCACCAAGGTTATAGCCCACCCGTTTTTTGGCCATTTGGGGGGTTTTGGCACCCCGACCTTCGGGCGCTAATTTTTAGGCGCGGATATGCCCGTGGCCTATTTTTGGCACACGGAGGCCGCACGCAAAGTCTCGGGCCATACCGAGTCCGGCGGACGAACTTCGCCCACGCCCCCCACCAAGGCTATAGCCCACCTGATTTTTGGCCATTTGGGGGGTTTTGGCACCCCGACCTTCGGGCGCTAATTTTTGGGCGCGGCTGTGTCCGTGGCCTATTTTTGGCACACGGAGGCCGCTAGCAAAGTCTCGTGCCATTCCTAGTCCGGCGGACGAACTTCGCCCACGCCCCCCACCAAGGCTATAGCGCACCCGATTTTTGGCCATTTTTCCGCCGGGGGGTTTTGGCACCCCGACCTCCGGGCGCTAAGTTTTGGGCGCGGCTATGCCCGTGGCCTATTTTTGGCACACGGAGGCTGCCCGCAAAGTCTCGGGCCATTCCGAGTCCGGCGGACGAACTTCGCCCACCCCCCCCGCCAAAGCTATAGCCCACCCGTTTTTTGGCCACTTGGGGGGTTTTGGCACCCCGACCTTCGGGCGCTAATTTTTTGGTGCAGATGTGTCCGTGGCCTATTTTTGGCACACGGAGGCCGTCCTCTAAGTCTCGGGCCATTCCGAGTCCGGCGGACGAACTTCGCACACGCCCCCCACCAAGGCTATAGCCCACCCGATTTTTGGCCATTTTTCTGCTGGGGGGTTTTGGCACCCCGACCTTCGGGCGCGGCTGTGCCCGTGGCTTATTTTTGGCACACGGAGGCCGCCCGCAAAGTCTCGTGCCATTCCGAGTCCGGCGGACGAACTTCGCCCACGCCCCCCACCAAGAATATAGCCCACCCGATTTTTGGCCATTTTTCCGCTGGGGGGTTTTGGCACCCCGACCTTCGGGCCCTAATTTTTGGGCGCGGCGCTATAGCCCACCCGTTTTTTGGCCATTTGTGGGGTTTTGGCACCCCGAACTTCGGGCGCTAATTTTTCGGCGCGGCTGTGCCCGTGGCCTAATTTTGGCACGCGGAGGCCACCCGCAAAGTCTCGGGCCATTCCGAGTCAGGCGGACGAACGTCACCCACGCCCCCCGCCAAGGCTATAGCCCACCCGATTTTTGGCCATTTTTCCGCTGGGGGCTTTTGGCACCCCGACCTCCGGGCGCTAATTTTTGGGCGCGGCTATGCCCGTGGCCTATTTTTGGCACACGGAGGCCGCACGCAAAGTCTCGGGCCATTCCGAGTCCGGCGGACGAACTTCGCCCACGCCCCCCACCAAGGCTATAGCCCACCTGATTTTTGGCCATTTGGGGGGTTTTGGCACCCCGACCTTCGGGCGCTAATTTTTTGGCGCGGCTGTGCCCGTGGCCTATTTTTGGCGCACGGAGGCTGCCCGCAAAGTCTCGTGCCGTTCCTAGTCCGGCGGACGAACTTCGCCCACGCCCCCCACCAAGGCTATAGCGCACCCGATTTTTGGCCATTTTTCCGCAGGGGGGTTTTGGCACCCCGACCTTCGGGTGCTAATTTTTGGGCGCGGCTGTGCCCTTGTCCTATTTTTGGCACATGGAGGCCTCACGCAAAGTCTCGGGCCAATCCTAGTCCGGCGGACGAACTTCGCCCACGCCCCCCACCAAGGCTATAGCGCACCCGATTTTTGGCCATTTTTCCGCAGGGGGGTTTCGGCACCCCGACCTTCGGGTGCTAATTTTACGGCGCGGCTGTGTCCGTGGCCTATTTTTGGCACACGGAGGCCGCCCTAAAAGTCTCGGGCCATTCCGAGTCCGGTGGACGAACTTCGCCCACGCCCCCCACCAAGGCTATAGCCCACCCGTTTTTTGGCTATTTGGGGGGTTTTGGCACCCCGACCTTCGGGCGCTAATTTTTGGGCGCGGCTGTGCCCGTGGCCTATTTTTGGCACACGGAGGCCGCCCGCAAAGTCTCGGGCCATTCCGAGTCCGGCGGACGAACTTCGCCCACGCCCCCCACCAAGGCTATAGCCCACCCGTTTTTTGGCCATTTGGGGGGTTTTGGCACCCCGACCTTCGGGCGCTAATTTTTGGGCGCGGCTGAGCCCGTGGCCTATTTTTGGCACACGGAGGCCGCACGCAAAGTCTCTGGCCATTCCGAGTCCGGCGGACGAACTTCGCCCACGCCCCCCACCAAGGTTATAGCCCACCCGTTTTTTGGCCATTTGGGGGGTTTTGGCACCCCGACCTTCGGGCGCTAATTTTTGGGCGCGGCTGTGTCCGTGGCCTATTTTTGGAACACGGAGGCCGCCCGCAAAGTCTCGTGCCATTCCTAGACCGGCGGACGAACTTCACCCACGCCCCCCACCAAGGCTATAGCGCACCCGATTTTTGGCCATTTTTCCGCAGGGGGGTTTTCGCACCCCGACCTCCGGGCGCTAATTTTTGGGCGCGGCTATGCCCGTGGCCTATTTTGGCACACGGAGGCTGCCCGCAAAGCCTCGGGCCATTCCGAGTCCGGCGGACGAACTTCGCCCACCCCCCCCGCCAAAGCTATAGCCACCCGTTTTTTGGCCATTTGGGGGGTTTTGGCACCCCGACCTTCGGGCGCTAATTTTTTGGTGCGGCTGTGTCCGTGGCCTATTTTTGGCACACGGAGGCCGTCCTCTAAGTCTCGGGCCATTCCGAGTCCGGCGGACGAACTTCGCACACGCCCCCCACCAAGCCTATAGCCCACCCGATTTTTGGCCATTTTTCCGCTGGGGGGTTTTGGCACCCCGACCTTCGGGCGCGGCTGCGCCCGTGGCCTATTTTTGGCACACGGAGGCCGCCCGCAAAGTCTCGTGCCATTCCGAGTCCGGCGGACGAACTTCACCCACGCCCCCCACCAAGGCTATTGCCCACCCGATTTTTGGCCATTTTTCCGCTGGGGGGTTTTGGCACCCCGACCTTCGGGCCCTAATTTTTGGGCGCAGCGCTAGAGCCCCCCCGTTTTTTGGCCATTTGTGGGGTTTTGGCACCCCGAACTTCGGGCGCTAATTTTTGGGCGCGGCTGTGCCCGTGGCCTATTTTTGGCACGCGGAGGCCACCCGCAAAGTCTCGGGCCATTCCGAGTCAGTCGGACGAACGTCGCCCACGCCCCCCGCCAAGGCTATAGCCCACCCGATTTTTTGCCATTTTTCCGCTGGGGGCTTTTGGCACCCCGACCTCCGGGCGCTAATTTTTCGGCGCGGCTATGCCCGTGGCTTATTTTTGGCACACGGAGGCTGCCCACAAAGTCTCGGGCCATTCCGAGTCCGGCGGACGAACTTCGCCCACGCCCCCCTCCAAAGCTATAGCCCACCCGTTTTTTGGCCATTTGGGGGGTTTTGGCACCCCGAGCTTCGGGCACTAATTTTTGGGTGCGGCTGTGCCCGTGGCCTATTTTTGGCACACGGAGGCCGTCCTGTAAGTCTCGGGCCATTCCGAGTCCGGCGGACGAACTTCGCCCACGCCCCCCACTAAGGCTATAGCCCACCCGTTTTTTGGCCATTTGGGGGGTTTTGGTACCCCGAACTTCGGGTGCTAATTTTTGGGCGCGGCTGTACCCGTGGCCTATTTTTGGCTCACAGAGGCCGCCCGCAAAGTCTCGGGCCATTCTGAGTCCGGCGGACGAACTTCGCCCACGCCCCCCGCAAAGGCTATAGCCCACCCGTTTTTTGGCCATTTGGGGGGTTTTGGTACCCCGAACTTCAGGTGCTAATTTTTGGGTGCGGCTGTGCCCGTGGCCTATTTTTGGCACACGGAGCCCCTCCTCTAAGTCTCGGGCCATTCCGAGTCCGGCGGACGAACTTCGCTCACGCCCCCCACCAAGGCTATAGCCCACCCGTTTTTTGGCCATTTGGGGGGTTTTGGCACCCCGACCTTCGGGCGCTAATTTTTGGGCGCGGCTGTGCCCGTGGCCTAATTTTTGGGCGTGGCTGTGCCCATGGCCTATTTTTGGCACACGGAGGCTGCCCTCAAAGTCTCGGGCCATTCCGAGTCCGGCGGACGAACTTCACCCACGCCCCCCACCAAGGCTATAGCCCACCCGATTTTTGGCAATTTTTCCGCTGGGGGGTTTTGGCACCCCGACCTTCGGGCACTAATTTTTGGGCGCGTCTATGCCCGTGGCCTATTTTTGGCACACGGAGGCCGCCCCCAAAGTCTCGGGCCATTCCGAGTCCGGCGGACGAACTTCGCCTAAGCCCCCCACCAAGGCTATAGCCCACCCGATTTTTGGCAATTTTTCCGCTGGGGGGTTTTGGCACCCCGACCTTCGGGCGCTAATTTTTGGGCGCGGTTATGCCCGTGGCCTATTTTTGGCACACGGAGGCCGCCCCCAAAGTCTCGGGCCATTCCGAGTGCGGCGGACGAACTTCGCCCACCCCCCCCACCAAGGCTATAGCCCACCCGTTTTTTGGCCATTTGGGGGGTTTTGGTACCCCGACCTTCGGGTGCTAATTTTTGGGCGCGGCTGTGCCCGTGGCCTATTTTTTGCACATGGAGGCTGCCCGTAAAGTCTCGGGCCATTCCAAGTCCGGCGGACGAACTTCGCCCACGCCCCCCACCAAGGCTATAGCCCACCCGATTTTTGGCCATTTTGCCGTTGGGGGGTTTTGGCACCCCGACCTTCGGGCGCTAATTTTTGGGCGCGGCTATGCCCGTGGCCTATTTTTGGTACACAGAGGCCGCCCCCAAAGTCTCGGGCCATTCCGAGTCCGGCGGACAAACTTCGCCCACGCCCCCCACCAAGGCTATAGCCCACCCGTTTTTTGGCGATTTGGGGGGTTTTGGCACCCCGACCTTCGGGTACTAATTTTTGGGCGCGGCTGTGCCCGTGGCCTATTTTTTGCACATGGAGGCCGCCCGTAAAGTCTCGGGCCATTCCAAGTCCGGCGGACGAACTTCGCCCACGCCCCCCACCAAGGCTATAGCCCACCCGATTTTTGGCCATTTTGCCGCTGGGTGGTTTTGGCACCCCGACCATCGTGCGCTAATTTTTGGGCGCGGCTATGCCCGTGGCCTATTTTTGGCACACGGAGGCCGCCCGAAAAGTCTCGGGCCATTCCGAGTCCGGCGGACGAACTTCGCCCACGCCCCCCACCAAGGCTATAGCCCACCCGATTTTTGGCCATTTTTCCGCTGGGGGGTTTTGGCACCCCGACCTTCGGGCGCTAATTTTTGGGCGCGGCTGTGCCCGTGGCCTAGTTTTGGCACACGGAGGCTGCCCGCAAAGTCTCAGGCCATTCCGTGTCCGGCGGACGAACATCGCCCATGCCCCCCACCAAGGCTAAAGCCCACCCGTTTTTTGGCCATTAGGGGGGTTTTGGCACCCCGACCTTCGGGCGCTAATTGTTGTGCGCGGCTGTGCCCGTGGCCTATTTTTGGCACACGGAGGCCGCCGCAAAGTCTCGGGCCATTCCGAGTCCGGCGGACGAACTTCGCCCACGCCCCCCACCAAGGCTATAGCCCACCCGTTTTTTGGCCATTTGGGGGGTTTTGGCACCCCGACCTTCGGGCGCTAATTTTTGGGCGCGGCTGTGCCCGTGGCCTAATTTTTGGGCGCGGCTGTGCCCATGGCCTGTTTTTGGCTCACGGAGGCCGCCCCCAAAGTCTCGGGCCATTGCGTGTCCGGCGGACGAACTTCGCCCACGCCCCCCACCAAGCCTATAGCCCACCCGATTTTTGGCCATTTTTCCGCTGGGGGGTTTTGGCACCCCGACCTTCGGGCGCTAATTTTTGGGCGCGGCTATGCCCGTGGCCTATTTTTGGCACACGGAGGTCGCCCCCAAAGTCTCGGGCCATTCCGAGTCCGGCGGACGAACTTCGCCCACGCCCCCCACCAAGGCTATAGCCCACCCGTTTTTTGGACATTTAAGGGGTTTTGGCACCCCGACCATCGTGTGCTAATTTTTGGGCGCGGCTATGTCCGTGGCCTATTTTTGGCACACGGAGGCCGCCCGAAAAGTCTCGGGCCATTCCGAGTGCGGCGGATGAACTTCGCCCACGCCCCCCACCAAGGCTATAGCCCACCCGATTTTTGGCCATTTTTCCGCTGGGGGGTTTTGGCACCCCGACCTTCGGGCGCTAATTTTTGGGCGCGGCTGTGCCCGTGGCCTAGTTTTGGCACACGGAGGCTGCCCGCAAAGTCTCAGGCCATTCCGTGTCCGGCGGACGAACATCGCCCATGCCCCCCACCAAGGCTAAAGCCCACCCGTTTTTTGGCCATTAGGGGGGTTTTGGCACCCCGACCTTCGGGCGCTAATTGTTGTGCGCGGCTGTGCCCGTGGCCTATTTTTGGCACACGGAGGCCGCCCGCAAAGTCTCGGGCCATTCCGAGTCCGGCGGACGAACTTCGCCCACGCCCCCCACCAAGGCTATAGCCCACCCGTTTTTTTGGCCATTTGGGGGGTTTTGGCACCCCGACCTTCGGGCGCTAATTTTTGGGCGCGGCTGTGCCCGTGGCCTAATTTTTGGGCGCGGCTGTGCCCATGGCCTGTTTTTGGCTCACGGAGGCCGCCCCCAAAGTCTCGGGCCATTGCGTGTCCGGCGGACGAACTTCGCCCACGCCCCCCACCAAGCCTATAGCCCACCCGATTTTTGGCCATTTTTCCGCTGGGGGGTTTTGGCACCCCGACCTTCGGGCGCTAATTTTTGGGCGCGGCTATGCCCGTGGCCTATTTTTGGCACACGGAGGTCGCCCCCAAAGTCTCGGGCCATTCCGAGTCCGGCGGACGAACTTCGCCCACGCCCCCCACCAAGGCTATAGCCCACCCGTTTTTTGGACATTTAAGGGGTTTTGGCACCCCGACCATCTGGTGCTAATTTTTGGGCGCGCCTGTGCCCGTGGCCTATTTTTTTCACACGGAGGCCGTCCGCAAAGTCTCGGGCCATTCCGAGTCTGGCGGATGAACTTCGCCCACGCCCCCCACCAAGGCTATAGCCCACCCGATTTTTGGCCATTTTTCCGCTGGGGGGTTTTGGTACCCCGACCTTCGGGTGCTAATTTTTGTTCGCGGCTGTGCCCGTGGCCTAGTTTTGGCACTAGGAGGCTGCCCGCAATGTCTCGGGCCATTCCGAGTCCGGCGGACTAACTTCGCCCACGCCCCCCACCAAGGCTATAGCCCACCCGTTTTTTGGCCATTTGGGGGGTTTTGGCACCCCGACCTTCGGGCGCTAATTGTTGGGCGCAGCTATGCCCGTGGCCTATTTTTGGCACACGGAGGCCGCCCGCAAAGCCAAGGGCCATTCCGAGTCCAGCGGACGAACTTCGCCCACGCCCCCCGCCAAGGCTATAGCCCACCCGTTTTTTGGCCATTTGGGGGGTTTTGGCACCCCGACCTTCGGGTGCTAATTGTTGGTCGCGGCTATCTCCGTGGCCTATTTTTGGCACACGGAGGCCGCCCGCAAAGTCTCGGACCATTCCGAGTCCGGCGGACGAACTTCACCCACGCCCCCCACCAAGGCTATAGCCCACCCGATTTTTGGCCATTTTTCCGCTGGGGGGTTTTGGCACCCCGACCTTCGGGCACTTATTTTTGAGCGCGGTTGTGCCCGTGGCCTATTTTTGGCACACGGAGGCCGCCCGTAAAGTCTCGTGCCATTCCGAGTCCGGCGGACGAACTTCGCCCACGGCCCCCACCAAGGCTATAGCCCACCCGTTTTTTGGCCATTTGGGGGGTTTTGGCACCCCGAACTTCGGGTGCTAATTTTTGGACGCGGCTGTGCCCGTGGCGTATTTTTTGCACACGGAGGCCAACCGCAAAGTCTCGGGCCATTCCTAGTGCGGCGGACGAACTTCGCCCACGCCCCCCACCATGGCTATAGCCCACCCGTTTTTTGGCCATTTGGGGGGTTTTGGCACCCCTAACTTCGGGCGCTAATTTTTGGACGCGGCTGTGTCCGTGGCCTATTTTTGGCACTCGGAGGCCGCCCGCAAAGTCTCGGGCCATTCCGAGTCCGGCGGACGAACTTCGCCCACGCCCCCCACCAAGGCTATAGGCCACCCGATTTTTGGCCTTTTTTCCGCTGGGGAGTTTTGGCACCCCGACCTTCGGGCACTAAATTTTGGGCGCGGCTGTGCCCGTGGAATATTTTTGGTACACGGAGGCTGCCCGCAAAGTCTCGGGCAATTCCGAGTCCGGCGGACGAACTTCGCCCACGGCCCCCACCAAGGCTATAGCCCACCCGTTTTTTGGCCATTTGGGGGGTTTTGGCACCCCGACCTTCGGGCGCTAATTTTTGGGCGCGGCTGTGCCCTTGGCCTTTTTTTGGCACACGAAGGCCGCCCGCAAAGTCACGGGCCATTCCGAGTCCAGAGGACGAACTTCGCCCACGCCCCCCACCAAGGCCATAGGCCACCCGATTTTTGGCCATTTTTCCGCTGGGGAGTTTTGGCACCCCGACCTTCGGGCACTAATTTTTGGGCACGGCTGTGCCCGTGGAATATTTTTTGTACACGGAGGCCGCCCGCAAAGTCTCGGGCCATTCCGAGTCCGGCGAACGAACTTCGCCCACTCCCCCCACCAAGGCTATAGCCCACCCGTTTTTTGGCCATTTGGGGGGTTTTGGCACCCCGACCTTCGGGTGCTAATTTTTGGACGCGGCTGTGCCCGTGGCCTATTTTTTTGGCATACGATGGCCACCCACAAAGTCTCAGGCCATTCCCAGTCCGGCGGACGAACTTCGCCCACGCCCCCCACCAAGGCTATAGTCCACCCGTTTTTTGGCCATTTGGGGGGTTTTGGCACCCCGACCATCGGGCGCTAATTTTTGGGCGCGGCTGCGCCCGTGGCCTATTTTTGTCACACGGAGTCCGCCCGCAAAGTCTCGGGCCATTCCGAGTCCGGCGGTTAAACTTCGCCCACGCCCCCCACAAAGGCTATAGCCCACCCGTTTTTTGGCCATTTGGGGGGTTTTGGTACCCGAACTTCGGGTGCTAATTTTTGGGCGCGGCTGTGCCCGTGGCCTATTTTTGGTACACGGAGGCCGTCCGCAAAGGCTCGGGCCATTCCGAGTCCGGCGGACGAACTTCGCCCACGCCCCCCACCAAGGCTATATCCCACCCGTTTTTTGGCCATTTGGGGGGTTTTGGCTCCCCGACCTTTGGGCGCTAATTTTTGGACGCGGCTGTGCCCGTGGCCTATTTTTTTGGCATATGGAGGCCACCTGCAAAGTCTCAGGCCATTCCCAGTCCGGCGGACGAACTTCGCCCACGCCCCCCACCAAGGCTATAGTCCACCCGATTTTTGGCCATTTTTCCGCTGGGGGTTTTGGCACCCCGACCATCGGGCGCTAATTTTTGGGCGCGGCTGCGCCCGTGGCCTATTTTTGTCACACGGAGGCCGCCCGCAAAGTCTCGGGCCATTCCGAGTCCGGCGGTTAAACTTCGCCCACGCCCCCCACAAAGGCTATAGCCCACCCGTTTTTTGGCCATTTGGGGGGTTTTGGCACCCCGACCTTCGGGTGTTAATTTTTGGGCGTGGCTGTGCCCGTGGCCTATTTTTCGTACATGGAGGCCGCCTGCAAAGTCTCGGGCCATTCCGAGTCCGGTGGACGAACTTCGCCCACGCCCCCCACCAAGGCTATAGCCCACCCGTTTTTTGGCCACTTGGGGGTTTTGGCACCCCGAACTTTGGGTGCTAATTTTTGGGCGCAGCTGTGCCCGTGGCCTACTTTTCGCACATAGAGGCCGCCTGAAAAGTCTCGGGCCATTCCGAGTCCGGCGGACGAACTTCACCCACGCCCCCCACCAAGGCTATAGCCCACCCGTTTTTTGGCCATTTGGGGGGTTTTGGAACCCCGACCTTCGGTTGCTAATTTTTGGGCGTGGCTGTGCCCGTGGCCTATTTTTGGCACACGGAGCCCGCCCGCAAAGTATCGTGCCATTCCTAGTCCGGCGGACGAACTTCACCCACGCCCCCCACCAAGGCTATAGCCCACCCGATTTTTGGCCATTTTTCCGCTGGGGGGTTTTGGCACCCCGGCCTTCGGGCGCTAATTCTTGGGCGCGGCTGTGCCCGTGGCCTAATTTTGGCACACGGAGGCCGCCCGCAAAGTCTCGGGCCATTCCGAGTCCGGCGGACGGACTTCGCCCACGCCCCCCACCAAGGCTATAGCCCACCCGTTTTTTGGCCATTTGGGGGGTTTTGGCTCCCCGACCTTCGTGCGCTAATTTTTGGGTGCGGCTGTGCCCGTGGCCTATTTTTTTGGCATATGGAGGCCACCTGCAAAGTCTCAGGCCATTCCCAGTCCGGCGGACGAACTTCGCCCACGCCCCCCACCAAGGCTATAGTCCACCCGATTTTTGGCCATTTTTCCGCTGGGGGGTTTTGGCACCCCGACCATCGGGCGCTAATTTTTGGGCGCGGCTGCGCCCGTGGCCTATTTTTGTCACACGGAGGCCGCCCGCAAAGTCTCGGGCCATTCCGAGTCCGGCGGTTAAACTTCGCCCACGCCCCCCACAAAGGCTATAGCCCACCCGTTTTTTGGCCATTTGGGGGGTTTTGGTACCCGAACTTCGGGTGCTAATTTTTGGGCGCGGCTGTGCCCGTGGCCTATTTTTGGTACACGGAGGCCGTCCGCAAAGTCTCGGGCCATTCCGAGTCCGGCGGACGAACTTCGCCCACGCCCCCCACCAAGGCTGTAGTCCACCCGATTTTTCGCCATTTTTCCGCTGGTGGGTTTTGGCACCCCGACCTTCGGGTGCTAATTTTTGGGCGCGGCTGTGCCCGTGGCCTATTTTTGGCACACGGAGGCCGCCCTCAAAGTCTCGGGCCATTCCGAGTCCGGCGAACGAACTTCGCCCACTCCCCCCACCAAGGCTATAGCCCACCCGTTTTTTGGCCATTTGGGGGGTTTTGGCACCCCGACCTTCGGGTGCTAATTATTGGGCGCGGCTGTACCCGTGGCCTATTTTTTGTACACGGAGGCCGCCCGCAAAGTCTCGGGCCATTGCGAGTCCGGCGGACGAACTTCGCCCACGCCCCCCACCAAGGCTATAGCCCACCCGTTTTTTGGCCACTTGGGGGTTTTGGCACCCCGAACTTTGGGTGCTAATTTTTGGGCGCAGCTGTGCCTGTGGCCTACTTTTCGCACACAGAGGCCGCCTGAAAAGTCTCGGGCCATTCCGAGTCCGGCGGACGAACTTCACCCACGCCCCCCACCAAGGCTATAGCCCACCCGTTTTTTGGCCATTTGGGGGTTTTGGAACCCGACCTTCGGTTGCTAATTTTTGGGCGTGGCTGTGCCCGTGGCCTATTTTTGGCACACGGAGCCCGCCAAAGTATCGTGCCATTCCTAGTCCGGCGGACGAACTTCACCCACGCCCCCCACCAAGGCTATAGCCCACCCGATTTTTGGCCATTTTTCCGCTGGGGGGTTTTGGCACCCCGGCCTTCGGGCGCTAATTCTTGGGCGCGGCTGTGCCCGTGGCCTAATTTTGGCACACGGAGGCCGCCCGCAAAGTCTCGGGCCATTCCGAGTCCGGCGGACGGACTTCGCCCACGCCCCCCACCAAGGCTATAGCCCACCCGTTTTTTGGCCATTTGGGGGGTTTTGGCTCCCCGACCTTCGTGCGCTAATTTTTGGGTGCGGCTGTGCCCGTGGCCTATTTTTTTGGCATATGGAGGCCACCTGCAAAGTCTCAGGCCATTCCCAGTCCGGCGGACGAACTTCGCCCACGCCCCCCACCAAGGCTATAGTCCACCCGATTTTTGGCCATTTTTCCGCTGGGGGGTTTTGGCACCCCGACCATCGGGCGCTAATTTTTGGGCGCGGCTGCGCCCGTTGCCTATTTTTGTCACACGGAGGCCGCACGCAAAGTCTCGGGCCATTCCGAGTCCGGCGGTTAAACTTCGCCCACGCCCCCCACAAAGGCTATAGCCCACCCGTTTTTTGGCCATTTGGGGGGTTTTGGTACCCGAACTTCGGGTGCTAATTTTTGGGCGCGGCTGTGCCCGTGGCCTATTTTTGGCACACGGAGGCCGCCCGCAAAGTCTCGGGCCATTCCGAGTCCGGCGGACGGACTTCGCCCACGCCCCCCACCAAGGCTATAGCCCACCCGTTTTTTGGCCATTTGGGGGGTTTTGGCTCCCCGACCTTCGTGCGCTAATTTTTGGGTGCGGCTGTGCCCGTGGCCTATTTTTTTGGCATATGGAGGCCACCTGCAAAGTCTCAGGCCATTCCCAGTCCGGCGGACGAACTTCGCCCACGCCCCCCACCAAGGCTATAGTCCACCCGATTTTTGGCCATTTTTCCGCTGGGGGGTTTTGGCACCCCGACCATCGGGCGCTAATTTTTGGGCGCGGCTGCGCCCGTGGCCTATTTTTGTCACACGGAGGCCGCACGCAAAGTCTCGGGCCATTCCGAGTCCGGCGGTTAAACTTCGCCCACGCCCCCCACAAAGGCTATAGCCCACCCGTTTTTTGGCCATTTGGGGGGTTTTGGTACCCGAACTTCGGGTGCTAATTTTTGGGCGCGGCTGTGCCCGTGGCCTATTTTTGGCACACGGAGGCCGTCCGCAAAGGCTCGGGCCATTCCGAGTCCGGCGGACGAACTTCGCCCACGCCCCCCACCAAGGCTATATCCCACCCGTTTTTTGGCCATTTGGGGGGTTTTGGCTCCCCGACCTTTGGGCGCTAATTTTTGGAGGCGGCTGTGCCCGTGGCCTAATTTTTTGGCATACGATGGCCACCCGCAAAGTCTCGGGCCATTCCGAGTCCGGCGGACGAACTTCGCCCACGCCCCCCACCAAGGCTGTAGTCCACCCGATTTTTCGCCATTTTTCCGCTGGTGGGTTTTGGCACCCCGACCTTCGGGTGCTAATTTTTGGGCGCGGCTGTGCCCGTGGCCTATTTTTGGCACACGGAGGCCGCCCTCAAAGTCTCGGGCCATTCCGAGTCCGGCGAACGAACTTCGCCCACACCCCCACCAAGGCTATAGCCCACCCGTTTTTTGGCCATTTGGGGGGTTTTGGCACCCCGACCTTCGGGTGCTAATTTTTGGGCGCGGCTGTGCCCGTGGCCTATTTTTGGCACACGGAGGCCGTCCGCAAAGGCTCGGGCCATTCCGAGTCCGGCGGACGAACTTCGCCCACGCCCCCCACCAAGGCTATATCCCACCCTTTTTTTGGCCATTTGGGGGGTTTTGGCACCACGACCTTCGGGCGCTAATTATTGGGCGCGGCTGTACCCGTGGCCTATTTTTTGTACACGGAGGCCGCCCGCAAAGTCTCGTTCCATTGCGAGTCCGGCGGACGAACTTCGCCCACGCCCCGCACCAAGGCTATAGCCCACCCGTTTTTTGGCCACTTGGGGGTTTTGGCACCCCGAACTTTGGGTGCTAATTTTTGGGCGCAGCTGTGCCCGTGGCCTGTTTTTGGCACATGAAGGCCGCCCGCAAAGTCACGGGCCATTCCGAGTCCAGAGGACGAACTTCGCCCACGCCCCCCACCAAGGCCATAGGCCACCCGATTTTTGGCCATTTTTCCGCTGGGGAGTTTTGGCACCCCGACCTTCGGGCACTAATTTTTGGGCACGGCTGTGCCCGTGGAATATTTTTTGTACACGGAGGCCGCCCGCAAAGTCTCGGGCCATTCCGAGTCCGGCAAACGAACTTCGCCCACACCCCCCACCAAGGCTATAGCCCACCCGTTTTTTGGCCATTTGGGGGGTTTTGGCACCCCGACCTTCGGGTGTTAATTTTTGGGCGCGGCTGTGCCCGTGGCCTATTTTTCGTACATGGAGGCCGCCTGCAAAGTCTCGGGCCATTCCGAGTCCGGTGGACGAACTTCGCCCGCGCCCCCCACCAAGGCTATAGCCCACCCGTTTTTTGGCCACTTGGGGGGTTTTGGCACCCCGACCTTCGGGCGCTAATTATTGGGCGCGGCTGTGCCCGTGGCCTATTTTTCGTACATGGAGGCCGCCTGCAAAGTCTCGGGCTATTCCGAGTCCGGCGAACGAACTTCGCCCACTCCCCCCACCAAGGCTATAGCCCACCCGTTTTTTGGCCATTTGGGGGGTTTTGGCACCCCGACCTTCGGGCGCTAATTATTGGGCGCGGCTGTACCCGTGGCCTATTTTTTGTACACGGAGGCCGCCCGCAAAGTCTCGTTCCATTGCGAGTCCGGCGGACGAACTTCGCCCACGCCCCGCACCAAGGCTATAGCCCGCCCGTTTTTTGGCCACTTGGGGGTTTTGGCACCCCGAACTTTGGGTGCTAATTTTTGGGCGCAGCTGTGCCCGTGGCCTACTTTTCGCACACAGAGGCCGCCTGAAAAGTCTCGGGCCATTCCGAGTCCGGCGGACGAACTTCACCCACGCCCCCCACCAAGGCTATAGCCCACCCGTTTTTTGGCCATTTGGGGGGTTTTGGAACCCCGACCTTCGGTTGCTAATTTTTGGGCGTGGCTGTGCCCGTGACCTATTTTTCGCACATGGAGCCCGCCCGCAAAGTATCGTGCCATTCCTAGTCCGGCGGACGAACTTCACCCACGCCCCCCACCAAGGCTATAGCCCACCCGATTTTTGGCCATTTTTCCGCTGGGGGGTTTTGGCACCCCGGCCTTCGGGCGCTAATTCCTTGGCGCGGCTGTGCCCGTGGCCTAATTTTGGCACACGGAGGCCGCCCGCAAAGTCTCGGGCCATTCCGAGTCCGGCGGACGGACTTCGCCCACGCCCCCCACCAAGGCTATAGCCCACCCGTTTTTTGGCCATTTGGGGGGTTTTGGCTCCCCGACCTTCGTGCGCTAATTTTTGGGTGCGGCTGTGCCCGTGGCCTATTTTTTTGGCATATGGAGGCCACCTGCAAAGTCTCAGGCCATTCCCAGTCCGGCGGACGAACTTCGCCCACGCCCCCCACCAAGGCTATAGCCCACCCGTTTTTTGGCTATTTGGGGGGTTTTGGAACCCCGACCTTCGGTTGCTAATGTTTGGGCGTGGCGGTGCCCGTGGCTTATTTTTGGCACACGGAGCCCGCCCGCAAAGTATCGTGCCATTCCGAGTCCTGCGGACGAACTTCACCCACGCCCCCCACCAAGGCTATAGCCCACCCGATTTTTGGCCATTTTTCCGCTGGGGGGTTTTGGCACCCCGGCCTTCGGGCGCTAATTTTTGGGAGCGGCTGTGCCCGTGGCCTATTTTCTGCACACGGAGGCCGCCCGCAAAGTCTCGGGCCATTCCGAGTCCGGCGGACGGACTTCGCCCACGCCCCCCACCAAGGCTATAGCCCACCCGTTTTTTGGCCATTTGGGGGGTTTTGGCTCCCCGACCTTCGTGCGCTAATTTTTGGGTGCGGCTGTGCCTGTGGCCTATTTTTTGGCATATGAAGGCCACCTGCAAAGTCTCAGGCCATTCCCAGTCCGGCGGACGAACTTCGCCCACGCCCCCCACCAAGGCTATAGACCACCCGTTTTTTGGCTATTTGGGGGGTTTTGGAACCCCGACCTTCGGTTGCTAATGTTTGGACGTGGCGGTGCCCGTGGCATATTTTTGGCACACGGAGCCCGCCCGCAAAGTATCGTGCCATTCCGAGTCCGCCGGACGAACTTCACCCACGCCCCCCACCAAGGCTATAGCCCACCCGATTTTTGGCCATTTTTCCGCTGGGGGGTTTTGGCACCCCGACCTTCGGGCGCGGCTGTGCCCTTGGCCTGTTTTTGGCACACGAAGGCCGCCCGAAAAGTCATGGGCCATTCCGAGTCCAGAGGACGAACTTCGCCCACGCCCCCCACCAAGGCCATAGGCCACCCGATTTTTGGCCATTTTTCCGCTGGGGAGTTTTGGCACCCCGACCTTCGGGCACTAATTTTTGGGCACGGCTGTGCCCGTGGAATATTTTTTGTACACGGAGGCCGCCCGCAAAGTCTCGGGCCATTCCGAGTCCGGCGAACGAACTTCGCCCACTCCCCCCACCAAGGCTATAGCCCACCCGTTTTTTGGCCATTTGGGGGGTTTTGGCACCCCGACCTTCGGGTGTTAATTTTTGGGCGCGGCTGTGCCCGTGGCCTATTTTTCGTACATGGAGGCCGCCTGCAAAGTCTCGGGCCATTCCGAGTCCGGTGGACGAACTTCGCCCGCGCCCCCCACCAAGGCTATAGCCCACCCGTTTTTTGGCCACTTGGGGGGTTTTGGCACCCCGACCTTCGGGCGCTAATTATTGGGCGCGGCTGTGCCCGTGGCCTATTTTTCGTACATGGAGGCCGCCTGCAAAGTCTCGGGCTATTCCGAGTCCGGCGAACGAACTTCGCCCACTCCCCCCACCAAGGCTATAGCCCACCCGTTTTTTGGCCATTTGGGGGGTTTTGGCACCCCGACCTTCGGGCGCTAATTATTGGGCGCGGCTGTACCCGTGGCCTATTTTTTGTACACGGAGGCCGCCCGCAAAGTCTCGGGCCATTGCGAGTCCGGCGGACGAACTTCGCCCACGCCCCCCACCAAGGCTATAGCCCACCCGTTTTTTGGCCACTTGGGGGTTTTGGCACCCCGAACTTTGGGTGCTAATTTTTGGGCGCAGCTGTGCCCGTGGCCTACTTTTCGCACACAGAGGCCGCCTGAAAAGTCTCGGGCCATTCCGAGTCCGGCGGACGAACTTCACCCACGCCCCCCACCAAGGCTATAGCCCACCCGTTTGTTGGCCATTTGGGGGTTTGGAACCCCGACCTTCGGTTGCTAATTTTTTGGCGTGGCTGTGCCCGAGGCCTATTTTTGGCACACGGAGCCCGCCCGCAAAGTATCGTGCCATTCCTAGTCCGGCGGACGAACTTCACCCACGCCCCCCACCAAGGCTATAGCCCACCCGTTTTTTTGCCATTTGGGGGGTTTTGGCACCCCGAACTTCGGGTGCAAATTTTTGGGCGCGGCTGTGCCCGTGGCCTATTTTTGGCACACGGAGGCCACCCGCAAAGTCTCGGGCCATTCCGAGTCCGGCGGACGAACTTCACCCACGCCCCCCACCAAGGCTATAGCCCACCCGTTTTTTGGCCATTTGGGGGGTTTTGGCACCCCGACCTTCGGGCGCTAATTTTTGGGCGCGGCTATGCCCGTGGCCTATTTTTGGCACACGGAGGTCACCCGCAAAGTCTCGGGCCATTCCGAGTCCGGCGGACGAACTTCGCCCACGCCCCCAACCAAGGCTATAGCCCACCTGTTTTTTGGCCATTTGGGGGGTTTTGGCACCCCGACCTTCGGGCACTAATTTTTGGGCGTGGCTGTGCCCATGGCCTATTTTTGGCACACGGAGGCCACCCGCAAAGTCTCGGGCCATTCCGAGTCCGGCGGACGAACTTCGCCCACGCCCCCCACCAAGGCTATAGCCCACCCGATTTTGGGCCATTTTTCCGCTGGGGGGTTTTGGCACCCCGACCTTCGGGCGCTAATTTTTGGGCGCGGCTGTGCCCGTGGCCTATTTTTGGCACACGGAGGCTACCCGCAAAGTCTCGGGCCATTCCAAGTCCGGCGGACGAACTTCGCCCACGCCCCCCACCAAGGCTGTAGCCCACCCGATTTTTGGCCATTTTTTCGCTGGGGGGTTTTGGCACCCTGACCTTCGGGCGCTACTTTTTGGGCGCGGCTATGCCCGTGGCCTATTTTTGGCACACGGAGGCCGCCCGCAATGTCTAGGGCCATTCCGAGTCCGGCGGACGAACTTCGCCCACGCCCCCCACCAAGGCTATACCCCACCCGATTTTTGGCCATTTTTCCGCTGGGGGGTTTTTGCACCCCGACCTTCGGGCGCTAATTTTTTGGCGTGGCTGTGCCCGTGGCCTATTTTTGGCACACGGAGGCCACCCGCAAAGTCTCGGGCCATTCCGAGTCCGGCGGACGAACTTCGCCCACGCCCCCACCAAGGCTATAGCCCACCCGATTTTTGGCCATTTTTCCGCTGGGAGGTTTTGGCACCCCGACCTTCGGGCCCTAATTTTTGGGCGCGGCTATGCCCGTGGCCTATTTTTGGCACACGGAGGCCGCCCGCAAAGTCTATGGCCATTCCGAGTCCGGCGGACGAACTTCGCCCACGCCCCCAACCAAGGCTATAGGCCACCCGATTTTTGGCCATTTTTCCGCTGGGGGGTTTTGGCACCTCGACCTTCGGGCGCTAATTTTTGGGCACGGCTGTGCCCGTGTCCTATTTTGGCACAAGGAGGCCCCCCGCAAAGTCTCGGGCCATTCGGAGTCCGGCGGACGAACTTCGTCCACGCCCCCCACCAAGGCTATAGCCCACCTGATTTTTGGCCATTTGGGGGGTTTTGGCACCCCGACCTTCGGGCGCTAATTTTTGGGCACGGCTGTGTCCGTGGCCCATTTTTTGTACACGGAGGTCGCCCGCAAAGTCTCAGGCCATTCCGAGTCCGGCGGACGAACTTCGCCCACGCCCCCCACCAAGGCTATAGCCCACCCGTTTTTTGGCCATTTGGGGAGTTTTGGCACCCCGACCTTCGGGCGCTAATTTTTTGGCGTGGCTGTGCCCGTGGCCTATTTTTCGCACACGGAGGTCGCCCGCAAAGTCTCGGGCCAATCCGAGTCCGGCGGACGAACTTCGCCCACGCCCCCCACCAAGGCTATAGCCCACCCGATTTTTGGCCATTTTTCTGCTGGGGTGTTTTGGCACCCCGACCTTCGGGCACTAATTTTTGGGCACGGCTGTGTCCGTGGCCCACTTTTTGTACACGGAGGCCACCCGCAAAGTCTCGGGCCATTCCGAGTCCGGCGGACGAACTTCGCCCACGCCCCCACCAAGGCTATAGCCCACCCGATTTTTGGCCATTTTTCCGCTGGGAGGTTTTGGCACCCCGACCTTCGGGCCCTAATTTTTGGGCACGGCTGTGCCCGTGTCCTATTTTGGCACAAGGAGGCCGCCCGCAAAGTCTCGGGCCATTCGGAGTCCGGCGGACGAACTTCGCCCACGCCCCCCACCAAGGCTATAGCCCACCTGATTTTTGGCCATTTGGGGGGTTTTGGCTCCCCGACCTTCGGGCGCTAATTTTTGGGCGCGGCTGTGTCCGTGGCCTATTTTTTGCACACGGAGGTCGCCCGCAAAGTCTCGGGCCATTCCGAGTCCGGCGGACGAACTTCGTCCACGCCCCCCACCAAGGCTATAGCCCACCCGTTTTTTGGCCATTTGGGGGGTTTTGGCACCCAAACTTCGGGCGCTAATTTTTCGGCCCGGCTGTGCCCGTACCCTATTTTTGGCACTCAGA
The DNA here is from genome assembly GCA_030449895.1 of Citrus mangshanensis. Classification (NCBI taxonomy): domain Eukaryota; kingdom Viridiplantae; phylum Streptophyta; class Magnoliopsida; order Sapindales; family Rutaceae; genus Citrus; species Citrus mangshanensis. The sequence goes on along the minus strand of JASUUJ010000216.1, from coordinate 179,216 downwards.
GGCCGTCCGCAAAGTCTCGGGCCATTCCGAGTCCGGCGGACGAACTTCGCCCACGCCCCCCACCAAGGCTATAGCCCACCCGATTTTTGGCCATTTTTCCGCTGGGAGGTTTTGGCACCCCGACCTTCGGGCCCTAATTTTTGGGCACGGCTGTGCCCGTGTCCTATTTTGGCACAAGGAGGCCGCCCGCAAAGTCTCGGGCCATTCGGAGTCCGGCGGACGAACTTCGCCCACGCCCCCCACCAAGGCTATAGCCCACCTGATTTTTGGCCATTTGGGGGGTTTTGGCTCCCCGACCTTCGGGCGCTAATTTTTGGGCGCGGCTGTGTCCGTGGCCTATTTTTTGCACACGGAGGTCGCCCGCAAAGTCTCGGGCCATTCCGAGTCCGGCGGACGAACTTCGTCCACGCCCCCCACCAAGGCTATAGCCCACCCGTTTTTTGGCCATTTGGGGGGTTTTGGCACCCAAACTTCGGGCGCTAATTTTTCGGCCCGGCTGTGCCCGTACCCTATTTTTGGCACTCAGAGGCCGTCCGCAAAGTCTCGGGCCATTCCGAGTCCGGCGGACGAACTTCGCCCACGCCCCCCACCAAGGCTATAGCCCACCCGATTTTTGGCCATTTTTCCGCTGGGGGGTTTTGGCACCCCGACCTTCGGGCACTAATTTTTGGGCGCGGCTGTGTCCGTGGCCTATTTTTGGCACACGGAGGCCTCCCGCAAAGTCTCGGGCCATTCCGAGTCCGGCGGACGAACTTCGCCCACGCCGCCCACCAAGGCTATAGCCCACCCGTTTTTTGGCCATTTGGGGGGTTTTGGTACCCCGACCTTCGGGCGCTAATTTTTAGGCGCGGATATGCCCGTGGACTATTTTTGGCACACGGAGGCCGCACGCAAAGTCTCGGGCCATTCCGAGTCCGGCGGACGAACTTCGCCCACGCCCCCCACCAAGGCTATAGCCCACCTGATTTTTGGCCATTTGGGGGGTTTTGGCACCCCGACCTTCGGGCGCTAATTTTTGGGCGCGGCTGTGCCCGTGGCCTATTTTTGGCACACGGAGGCCGCCCGCAAAGTCTCGGGCCATTCCGAGTGCGACGGATGAACTTCGCCCATGCCCCCCACCAAGGCTATAGCCCACCCGTTTTTTGGCCATTTGGGGGTTTTGGTACCCGACCTTGGGCGCTAATTTTTGCGGCTGTGCCCGTGGCCTATTTGGCACACGGAGGCCGCCTGCAAAGTCTCGGGCCATTCGAGTCCGGCGGACGAACCGCCCCCCACCAAGGCTATAGCCCACCCGATTTTTGGCCATTTTTCCGCTGGGGGTTTTGGCACCCGACCTTCGGGCACTAATTTTTAGCGGCTATGCCTGTGGTCTATTTTTGGCACCACGGAGGCCACCCGCAAAGTCTCGGGCCATTCCGAGTCCGCCACGCCCCCACCTAGGCTATAGCCCGCCCGTTTTTTGGCCATTTGGGGAGTTTTGGCACCCCGACCTTCGGGCGCTAATTTTTGGGTGCGGCTGTGCCCGTGGTCTATTTTTGGCACACGGAGGCCGTCTGCAAAGTCTCGGGCCATTCCGAGTCCGGCGGACAAACTTCGCCCACGCCCCCCACCAAGGCTATAGCCCACCCGTTTTTTGGCCATTTGGGGGGTTTTGGCACCCCGACCTTCGGGCGCTAATTTTTGGGCGCGGCTGTGCCCGTGGCCTATTTTTGGCACACGGAGGCCGCCCGCAAAGTCTCGTGCCAATCCTAGACCGGCGGACGAACTTCGCCCACGCCCCCCACCAAGGCTATAGCCCACCCGATTTTTGGCCATTTTTCCGCTGGGGGGTTTTGGCACCCCGACCTTCGGGCGCTAATTTTTGGGCGCGGCTGTGCCCGTGGCCTATTTTTGGCACACGGAGGCCGCTCGCAAAGTCTCGGGCCATTCCGAGTCCGGGGGACGAACTTCGCCCACGCCCCCCACCAAGGCTATAGCCCACCCGTTTTTTGGCCATTTGGGGGGTTTTGGTACCCCGGCCTTCGGGCGCTAATTTTTGGGTGCGGCTGTGCCCGTGGCCTATTTTTGGCACACGGAGGCCGTCTGCAAAGTCTCGGGCCATTACGAGTCCGGCGGACGAACTTCGCCCACGCCCCCCACCAAGGCTATAGCCCACCCGTTTTTTGGCCATTTGGGGGGTTTTGGCACCCCGACCTTCGGGCACTAATTTTTGGGCGCGGCTGTGCCCGTGGCCTATTTTGGCACACGGAGGCCACCCGCAAAGTCTCGGGCCATTCCGAGTGCGACGGATGAACTTCGCCCATGCCCCCCACCAAGGCTATAGCCCACCCGTTTTTTGGCCATTTGGGGGGTTTTGGTACCCCGACCTTCGGGCGCTAATTTTTTGGCACGGCTGTGCCCGTGGCCTATTTTTGGCACACGGAGGCCGCCTGCAAAGTCTCGGGCCATTCCGAGTCCGGCGGACGAACTTCGCCCACGCCCCCCACCAAGGCTATAGCCCACCCGATTTTTGGCCATTTTTCCGCTGGGGGGTTTTGGCACCCCGACCTTCGGGCACTAATTTTTGAGCGCGGCTATGCCTGTGGTCTATTTTTGGCACACGGAGGCCGCCCGCAAAGTCTCGGGCCATTCCGAGTCCGGCGGACGAACTTCGCCCACGCCCCCCACCTAGGCTATAGCCCGCCCGTTTTTTGGCCATTTGGGGAGTTTTGGCACCCCGACCTTCGGGCGCTAATTTTTGGGTGCGGCTGTGCCCGTGGTCTATTTTTGGCACACGGAGGCCGTCTGCAAAGTCTCGGGCCATTCCGAGTCCGGCGGACGAACTTCGCCCACGCCCCCCACCAAGGCTATAGCCCACCCGTTTTTTGGCCATTTGGGGGGTTTTGGCACCCCGACCTTCGGGCACTAATTTTTGGGCGCGGCTGTGCCCGTGGCCTATTTTTGGCACACGGAGGCCACCCGCAAAGTCTCGGGCCATTCCGAGTGCGACGGACGAACTTCGCCCATGCCCCCCACCAAGGCTATAGCCCACCCGTTTTTTGGCCATTTGGGGGGTTTTGGCACCCCGAACTTCGGGTGCTAATTTTTGGACGCGGCTGTGCCCGTGGCCTATTTTTGGCACAAGGTGGCCGCCCGCAATGTCTCGGGCCATTCCGAGTCCGGCGGAAGAACTTCGCCCACGCCCCCCACCAAGGATATAGCCCACCCGTTTTTTGGCCATTTGGGGAGTTTTGGCACCCCGACCTTCGGGTGTTAATTTTTTGGCACGGCTGTACCCGTGGTCTATTTTTGGCACACGGAGGCCGTCCGCAAAGTCTCGGGCTATTCCGAGTCCGGAGGACGAACTTCGCCCGCGCCCCCCACCAAGGCTATAGCCCACCCGATTTTTGACCATTTTTCCGCTGGGGGGTTTTGGCACCCCGACCTTCGGGCGCTAATTTTTGGGTGCAGCTATGCCCGTGGCCTATTTTTGGAACACGGAGGCCGCCCCCAAAGTCTCGGGCCATTCCGAGTCCGGCGGACGAAATTCGCCAACGCGCCCCACCAAGGCTATAGCCCACCCGATTTTTGGCCATTTTTCCGCTGGGGGGTTTTGGCACCCCGACCTTCGGGCGCTAATTTTTTAGCGCGGCTATGCCCGTGGTCTATTTTTGGCACACGGAGGCCGCCTGCAAAGTCTCGGGCCATTCCGAGCCCGGCGGACGAACTTCGCCCACGCCCCCCACCAAGGCTATAGCCCACCCGATTTTTGGCCATTTTTCCGTTGGGGGGTTTTGGCACCCCGACCTTCGGGCGCTAATTTTTAGGCGCGGCTATGCCCGTGGCCTATTTTTGGCACACGGAGGCCGCCCCCAAAGTCTCAGGCCATTTCGAGTCCCACGCCCCACCAAGGCTATAGCCCACCCGATTTTTGGCCATTTTTCCGCTGGGGGGTTTTGGCACCCCGACATTCGGGCGCTAATTTTTGAACGCGGCTATGCCCGTGGTCTATTTTTGGCACACGGAGGCCGCCCGCAAAGTCTCGGGCCATTCCGAGTCGCCACGCCCCCCACCAAGGCTATAGCCCACCCGATTTTTGGCCATTTTTCCGCTGGGGGGTTTTTGCACCCCGACCTTCGGGCGCTAATTTTTGGGCACGGCTGTGCCCGTGGCATATTTTTGGCACACAGAGGCCACCCGCAAAGTCTCGGGCCATTCTGAGTACGGCGGACGAACTTCGCCCACGCCCCCCACCTAGGCTATAGCCCACCCGATTTTTGACCATTTTTCCGCAGGGGGGTTTTGGCACCCCGACCTTCGGGCGCTAATTTTTGGGCGCGGCTATGCCCGTGTCCTATTTTTCGCACACGAAGGCCACCCGCAAAGTCTCGGGCCATTCCGAGTCCAGCGGACGAACTTCGCCCACGCCCCCCACCAAGGCTATAGCCCACCCGATTTTTGGCCATTTTTCCGCAGGGGGGTTTTGGCACCCCGACCTTCGGGCACTAATTTTTGGTTGCGGCTGTGCTCAAGGGCTATTTTTGACACACGGAGGCCGCCCGCAAAGTCTCGGGCCATTCCGAGTCCGGCGGACAAACTTCGCCCACGCCCCCCACCAAGGCTATAGCCCACCTGTTTTTTGGCCTTTTGGGGGGGTTTGGCACCCCGACCTTCGGGGGCTAATTTTTGGGCGCGGCTGTGCCCGTGGCCTATTTTTGGCACACGGAGGCCGCCCGCAAAGTCTCGCGCCATTCCGAGTCTGGCGGACGAACTTCGCTCACGCCCCCCACCAAGGCTATAGCCCTCCCGATTTTTGGCAATTTTTCCGCTGGGGGGTTTTGGCACCCCGACCTTCGGGGGCTAATTTTTTGGCGCGGCTATGCCCGTGGCCTATTTTTGGCACACGGAGGCCGCCCGCAAAGTCTCGGGCCATTCCGAGTCCGGCGGACGAACTTCGCCCACGCCCCCCACCAAGGCTATAGCCCACCCGATTTTTGGCCATATTTCCGCTGGGGGGTTTTGGCACCCCGACCTTCGGGCGCTAATTTTTGGGACGGCTGTGCCCGTGGCATATTTTTGGCACAAAGAGGCCGCCCGCAAAGTCTCGGGCCATTCCGAGTCTGGCGGACGAACTTCGCCCACGCCCCCCACCAAGGCTATAGCCCGCCCGTTTTTTGGCCATTTGGGGGGTTTTGGCACCCCGACCTTCGGGCGCTAATTTTTGGTTGTGGCTGTGCCTGTGGCCTATTTTTGACACACGGAGGCCGCCCGCAACGTCTCGGGCCATTCCGAGTCCGGCGGACGAACTTCGCCCACGCCCCCCACCAAGGCTGTAGCCCACCCGATTTTTGGCCATATTTCCGCTGGGGGCTTTTGGCACCCCGACCTTCGGGCGCTAATTTTTGGGCGCGGCTATGCCCGTGGCCTATTTTTTGCACATGGAGGCCGCCGCCAAAGTCTCGGGCCATTCCAAGTCCGGCGGACGAACTTCGCCCACGCCCCCCACCAAGGCTATAGCCCACCCGATTTTTGGCCATTTTTCCGCTGGGGGGTTTTGGCACCCCGACCTTCGGGCGGTAATTTTTGGATGCGGCTATGTCCGTGGCCTATTTTTGGCACACGATGGCCACCCGCAAAGTCTCGGGCCATTCCGAGTCCGGCGGACGAACTTCGCCCACGCCCCCCACCAAGGATATACCCCACCCGATTTTTGGCCATTTTTCCGCGGGGGGGTTTTGGCACCCCGACCTTCGGGCACTAATTTTTGGGTGCGGCTGTGCTCGAGGCCTATTTTTGTCACACGGAGGCCGTCCGCAAAGTCTCGGGCCATTCCGAGTCCGGCGGACGAACTTCGCCCACGCCCCCCACCAAGGCTATAGCCCACCCGATTTTTGGCCATTTTTCCGCAGGGGGGTTTTGGCACTCCGACCTTCGGGCGCAAATTTTTGTACGCGGCTATGCCCGTGGTTTATTTTTGGCACACGGAGGCCGCCCGCAAAGTCTCGGGCCATTCCGAGTCCGGCGGACGAAATTCGCCCACGCCCCCCACCAAGGCTATAGCCCACCCGATTTTTGGCCATTTTTCCGCTGGGGGGTTTTGGCACCCCGACCTTCAGGCGCTAATTTTTGGGCGCCGCTACGTCCGTGGCCTATTTTTGGCACACGGAGGCCGCCCCCAAAGTCTCGGGCCATTCCGAGTCCGGCGGACGAACTTCGCCCACGCCCCCCACCAAGGCTATTGCCCACCCGTTTTTTGGCCATTTGGGGGGTTTTGGCACCCCAACCTTCGGGTGCTAATTTTTGGGCGTGGCTGTGCCCGTGGCCTATTTTTGGCACACGGAGGCCGCTCGTAAAGTCTCGGGCCATTCCGAGTACGGCGGACGAACTTCGCCCACGCCCCCCACCAAGACTATAGCCCACCCGATTTTTGGCCGTTTTTCCGCTGGGGGGTTTTGGCACCCCGACCTTCGGGCACTAATTTTTGGGTGCAGCTATGCCCGTGGCCTATTTTTGGCACACGGAGGCCGCCCCCAAAGTCTCGGGCCATTCCAAGTCCGGCGGACGAACTTCGCCCGCGCCCCCCACCAAGGATATAGCCCACCCGATTTTTGGCCATTTTTCCGCTGGGGGGTTTTGGCACCCCGACCTTCGGGTGATAATTTTTGTGCGCGGCTATGTCCGTGGCCTATTTTTGGCACACGGAGGCCGCCCCCAAGGTCTCGGGCCATTCCGAGTCCGGCGGACGAATTTCGCCCACGCCCCCCACCAAGGCTATTGCCCACCCGTTTTTTGGCCATTTGGGGGGTTTTGGCACCACGACCTTCGGGTGCTAATTTTTGGTCGCAGCTGTGCCCGTGGCCTATTTTTTCCACATGTAGGCCACCCGCAAAGTCTTGTGCCATTCCTAGTCCGGCGGACGAACATCACCCACGCCCCCCACTAGGCTATAGCCCACCCGATTTTTGGCCATTTTTCCGCAGGGGGTTTTGGCACCCTGACCTTCGGGCACTAATTTTTGGGCGCGGCTGTGCCCGTGGCCTATTTTTGGCACACGGATGCCGCCCGCAAATTCTCGGGCAATTCCGAGTCCGGCGGACGAACTTCGCCCACGCCCCCCACCAAGGCTATAGCCCACCCGATTTTTGGCCATTTTTCCGCTGGGGGGTTTTGGCACCCCGACCTTCGGGCACTAATTTTTGGGCGCGGCTGTGCCCGTGGCCTATTTTTGGCACACGGATGCTGCCCGCAAAGTCTCGGGCCATTCCGAGTCCGGCGGAAGAACCGCCGCCCACACCAAGGATATAGCCCACCCGATTTTTGGCCATTTTTCCGCTGGGGGGTTTTGGCACCCCGACCTTCGGGCACTAATTTTTGGGCGCGGCTGTGCCCGTGGCCTATTTTTGGCACACGGATGCCGCCCGCAAATTCTCGGGCAATTCCGAGTCCGGCGGACGAACTTCGCCCACGCCCCCCACCAAGGCTATAGCCCACCCGATTTTTGGCCATTTTTCCGCTGGGGGGTTTTGGCACCCCGACCTTCGGGCACTAATTTTTGGGCGCGGCTGTGCCCGTGGCCTATTTTTGGCACACGGATGCTGCCCGCAAAGTCTCGGGCCATTCCGAGTCCGGCGGACGAACTTCGCCCACGCCCCCCACCAAGGCTATAGCCCACCCGATTTTTGGCCATTTTTCCGCTGGGGGGTTTTGGCACCCCGACCTTCGGGCACTAATTTTTGGGCGCGGCTGTGCCCGTGGCCTATTTTTGGCACACGGATGCCGCCCGCAAATTCTCGGGCAATTCCGAGTCCCGCGGACGAACTTCGCCCACGCCCCCCACCAAGGCTATAGCCCACCCGATTTTTGGCCATTTTTCCGCTGGGGGGTTTTGGCACCCCGACCTTCGGGCACTAATTTTTGGGCGCGGCTGTGCCCGTGGCCTATTTTTGGCACACGGATGCTGCCCGCAAAGTCTCGGGCCATTCCGAGTCCGGCGGACGAACTTCGCCCACGCCCCCCACCAAGGCTATAGCCCACCCATTTTTTGGCCATTTGGGGGGTTTTGGCACCCCGAACATCGGGCGCTAATTTTTGGGCGCGCCTGTGCCCGTGGCCGATTTTTGGCACACGGAGGCCACCCGCAAAGTCTCGGGCCATTCCGAGTCCGGCGGACGAACTTCGCCCACGCCCCCCACCAAGGCTATAGCCCACCAATTTTTTGGCCATTTGGGGGGTTTTGGCACCCCGAACATCGGGCGCTAATTTTTGGGCGCGCCTGTGCCCGTGGCCGATTTTTGGCACACGGAGGCCACCCGCAAAGTCTCGGGCCATTCCGAGTCCGGCGGACGAACTTCACCCCCGCCCCCCACAAAGGATATAGCCCACCCATTTTTTGGCCATTTGGGTGGTTTTGGCACCCCGAACATCGGGTGCTAATTTTTGGGCGCGCCTGTGCCCGTGGCCGATTTTTGGCACACGGAGGCCGCCCCCAAAGTCTCGGGCCATTCCGAGTGCGGCGGACGAACTTCGCCCACGCCCCCCAACAAGGCTATAGCCCACCCGTTTTTTGGCCATTTGGGGGGTTTTTGCACCCCGACCTTCGGGCGCAAATTTTTGGGCGCGGTTGTGCCCGTGGCCTATTTTTGGCACACGGAGGCCGTCCACAAAGTCTCGGGCCATTCCGAGTCCGGCGGACGAACTTCGCCCACGCCCCCCACCAAGGCTATAGCCCACCCGTTTTTTGGCCATTTGGGGGGTTTTGGCACCCCGACCTTCGGGCTCTAATTTTTGGGCGCGGCTGTGGCCGTGGCCTATTTTTAGCACACGGAGGCCGCCCACAAAGTCTCGGGCCAATCCGAGTCCGGCGGACGAACTTCGCCCACGCCCCCCACCAAGGCTATAGCCCACCCGATTTTTAGCCATTTTCCGCTGGGGGGTTTTGGCACCCCGACCTTCGGGCGCTAATTTTTGGGCGCGGCTATGTCCGTGTCCTATTTTTGGCGCACGGAGGCCGCCCGCAAAGTCTCGGGCCATTCCGAGTCCGGCGGACGAACTTCGCCCACGCCCCCCACCAAGGCTATAGCCCACCCGTTTTTTGGCCATTTGGGGGGTTTTGGCACCCCGACCTTCGGACACTAATTTTTGTGCGCGGCTGTGCCCGTGGCCTATTTTTGGCACACGGAGGCCACCCGTAAAGTCTGGGGCCATTCCGAGTCCGGCGGACGAACTTCGCCCACGCCCCCCACCAAGGCTATGGCCCACCCGATTTTTGGCCATTTTTCCGCTGGGGGGTTTTGGCACCCCGACCTTCGGGTGCTAATTTTTGGGCGCGGCTGCGCCCGTGGCCTATTTTTGGCCTACGGAGGTCGCCCGCAAAGTCTCGTGCAATTCCTAGTCCGGCGGACGAACTTCGCCCACGCCCCCCACCAAGGCTATAGCCCACCCGATTTTTGGCCATTTTTCGGCTGGGGGGTTTTGGCACCCCGACCTTCGGGCACTTATTTTTGGGCGCGGCTGTGCCTGTGGCCTATTTTTGGCACACGGAGGCCGCCCGTAAAGTCTCGTGCCATTCCGAGTCCGGCGGACGAACTTCACCCACGGCCCCCACCAAGGCTATAGCCCACCCGTTTTTTGGCCATTTGGGGGGTTTGGCACCCCGACCTTCGGGCACTTATTTTTGGGCGCGGCTGTGCCCGTGGCCTATTTTTGGCACACGGAGGCTGCCCGCAAAGTCTCGGGCCATTCCGAGTCCGGCGGACGAACTTCGCCCACGCCCCCCACCAAGGCTATAGCCCACCCGATTTTTGGCCATTTTTCCGCTGGGGGGTTTTGGCACCCCGACCTTCGGGTGCTAATTTTTGGGCGCGGCTGCGCCCGTGGCCTATTTTTGGCCTACGGAGGCCGCCCGCAAAGTCTCATGCAATTCCTAGTCCGGCGGACGAACTTCGCCCACGCCCCCCACCAAGGCTATAGCCCACCCGATTTTTGGCCATTTTTCGGCTGGGGGGTTTTGGCACCCCGACCTTCGGGTGATAATTTTTGGGCGCGGCTATGTCCGTGGCCTATTTTTGGCACACGGAGGCCGCCCCCAAAGTCTCGGGCCATTCCGAGTCCGGCGGACGAATTTCGCCCACGCCCCCCACCAAGGCTATTGCCCACCCGTTTTTTGGCCATTTGGGGGGTTTTGGCACCACGACCTTCGGGTGCTAATTTTTGGTCGCAGCTGTGCCCGTGGCCTATTTTTTCCACATGTAGGCCACCCGCAAAGTCTTGTGCCATTCCTAGTCCGGCGGACGAACATCACCCACGCCCCCCACTTGGCTATAGCCCACCCGATTTTTGGCCATTTTTCCGCAGGGGGTTTTGGCACCCTGACCTTCGGGCACTAATTTTTGGGCGCGGCTGTGCCCGTGGCCTATTTTTGGCACACGGATGCCGCCCGCAAATTCTCGGGCAATTCCGAGTCCGGCGGACGAACTTCGCCCACGCCCCCCACCAAGGCTATAGCCCACCCGATTTTTGGCCATTTTTCCGCTGGGGGGTTTTGGCACCCCGACCTTCGGGCACTAATTTTTGGGCGCGGCTGTGCCCGTGGCCTATTTTTGGCACACGGATGCTGCCCGCAAAGTCTCGGGCCATTCCGAGTCCGGCGGAAGAACTTCGCCCACGCCCCCCACCAAGGCTATAGCCCACCCGATTTTTGGCCATTTTTCCGCTGGGGGGTTTTGGCACCCCGACCTTCGGGCACTAATTTTTGGGCGCGGCTGTGCCCGTGGCCTATTTTTGGCACACGGATGCCGCCCGCAAATTCTCTGGCAATTCCGAGTCCGGCGTACGAACTTCGCCCCCACCAGGGCTATAGCCCACCCGATTTTTGGCCATTTTTCCGCTGGGGTGTTTTGGCACCCCGACCTTCGGGCACTAATTTTTGGGCGCGGCTGTGCCCGTGGCCTATTTTTGGCACGCGGAAGCTGTCCGCAAAGTCTCGGGCCATTCCGAGTCCCGGACGAACGCCCCCACCAAGGCTATAGCCCACCCGATTTTTGGCCATTTTTCCGCTGGGGGGTTTTGGCACCCCGAACATCGGGCACTAATTTTTGGGCGCGCCTGTGCCCGTGGCCTATTTTTGGCACACGGATGCCCGCAAAGTCTCGGGCCATTCCGAGTCAGCGGACGCCCACGCCCCCACCAAGGCTATTTTTGGCAGCGGGCGCAGGCCCACCCATTTTTTGGCCATTTGGGGGGTTTTGGCACCCCGAACATCGGGCGCTAATTTTTGGGCGCGCCTGTGCCCGTGGCCGATTTTTGGCACACGGAGGCCACCCGCAAAGTCTCGGGCCATTCCGAGTCCGGCGGACGAACTTCACCCCCGCCCCCCACAAAGGATATAGCCCACCCATTTTTTGGCCATTTGGGTGGTTTTGGCACCCCGAACATCGGGTGCTAATTTTTGGGCGCGCCTGTGCCCGTGGCCGATTTTTGGCACACGGAGGCCGCCCCCAAAGTCTCGGGCCATTCCGAGTGCGGCGGACGAACTTCGCCCACGCCCCCCAACAAGGCTATAGCCCACCCGTTTTTTGGCCATTTGGGGGGTTTTTGCACCCCGACCTTCGGGCGCAAATTTTTGGGCGCGGTTGTGCCCGTGGCCTATTTTTGGCACACGGAGGCCGTCCACAAAGTCTCGGGCCATTCCGAGTCCGGCGGACGAACTTCGCCCACGCCCCCCACCAAGGCTATAGCCCACCCGTTTTTTGGCCATTTGGGGGGTTTTGGCACCCCGACCTTCGGGCTCTAATTTTTGGGCGCGGCTGTGGCCGTGGCCTATTTTTAGCACACGGAGGCCGCCCACAAAGTCTCGGGCCAATCCGAGTCCGGCGGACGAACTTCGCCCACGCCCCCCACCAAGGCTATAGCCCACCCGATTTTTAGCCATTTTCCGCTGGGGGGTTTTGGCACCCCGACCTTCGGGCGCTAATTTTTGGGCGCGGCTATGCCCGTGGCCTATTTTTGGCGCACGGAGGCCGCCCGCAAAGTCTCGGGCCATTCCGAGTCCGGCGGACGAACTTCGCCCACGCCCCCCACCAAGGCTATAGCCCACCCGTTTTTTGGCCATTTGGGGGGTTTTGGCACCCCGACCTTCGGACACTAATTTTTGTGCGCGGCTGTGCCCGTGGCCAATTTTTGGCACACGGAGGCCACCCGTAAAGTCTCGGGCCATTCCGAGTCCGGCGGACGAACTTCGCCCACGCCCCCCACCAAGGCTATGGCCCACCCGATTTTTGGCCATTTTTCCGCTGGGGGGTTTTGGCACCCCGACCTTCGGGTGCTAATTTTTGGGCGCGGCTGCGCCCGTGGCCTATTTTTGGCCTACGGAGGCCGCCCGCAAAGTCTCGTGCAATTCCTAGTCCGGCGGACGAACTTCGCCCACGCCCCCCACCAAGGCTATAGCCCACCCGATTTTTGGCCATTTTTCGGCTGGGGGGTTTTGGCACCCCGACCTTCGGGCACTTATTTTTGGGCGCGGCTGTGCCTGTGGCCTATTTTTGGCACACGGAGGCCGCCCGTAAAGTCTCGTGCCATTCCGAGTCCGGCGGACGAACTTCACCCACGGCCCCCACCAAGGCTATAGCCCACCCGTTTTTTGGCCATTTGGGGGGTTTGGCACCCCGACCTTCGGGCACTTATTTTTGGGCGCGGCTGTGCCCGTGGCCTATTTTTGGCACACGGAGGCCGCCCGCAAAGTCTCGGGCCATTCCGAGTCCGGCGGACGAACTTCGCCCACGCCCCCCACCAAGGCTATAGCCCACCCGATTTTTGGCCATTTTTCCGCTGGGGGGTTTTGGCACCCCGACCTTCGGGTGCTAATTTTTGGGCGCGGCTGCGCCCGTGGCCTATTTTTGGCCTACGGAGGCCGCCCGAAAAGTCTCATGCAATTCCTAGTCCGGCGGACGAACTTCGCCCACGCCCCCCACCAAGGCTATAGCCCACCCGATTTTTGGCCATTTTTCGGCTGGGGGGTTTTGGCACCCCGACCTTCGGGTACTTATTTTTGGGCGCGGCTGTGCCCGTGGCCTATTTTTGGCACACGGAGGCTGCCCGTAAAGTCACGTGCCATTCCGAGGCCGGCGGACGAACTTCACCCACGGCCCCCACCAAGGCTATAGCCCACCCGTTTTTTGGCCATTTGGGGGGTTTTGGCACCCCGAACTTCGGGTGCTAATTTTTGGACGCGGCTGTTCCCGTGGCCTATTTTTGGCACACGGAGGCCGCCCGGAAAGTCTCGGGCCATTCCGAGTCCGGCGGACGAACTTCGCCCACGCCCCCCACCAAGGCTATAGCCCACCCGTTTTTTGGCCATTTGGGGGGTTTTGGCACCCCTAACTTCGGGTGCTAATTTTTATACGCGGCTGTGCCCGTGGCCTATTTTTGGCACACGGAGGCCGCCCGGAAAGTCTCGGGCCATTCCGAGTCCGGCGGACGAACTTCGCCCACGCCCCCCACCAAGGCTATAGCCCACCCGTTTTTTGGCCATTTGGGGGGTTTTGGCACCCCGACCTTCGGGCACTAATTTTTGGGCGCGGCTGTGCCCGTGGCCTATTTTTGGCACACGGAGGCCACCCGCAAAGTCTCGGGCCATTCTGAGTCCGGCGGATGAACTTCGCCCACGCCCCCCACCAAGGCTATAGCCCACCTGTTTTTTGGCCATTTGGGGAGTTTTGGCACCCCGACCTTCGGGTATTAATTTTTTTGCACGGCTGTGCCCGTGGCCTATTTTTGGCATACGGAGGCCACCCGCAAAGTCTCGGGCTATTCCGAGTCCGGCGGACGAACATCGCCCACGCCCCCCACCAAGGCTATAGCCCACCCGTTTTTTGGCCATTTCGGGGGTTTTGGCACACCGACCTTCGGGCACTAATTTTTGGGTGCGGCTGTGCCCGTGGCCTATTTTTGGCACACAGAGGCCGCCCGCAAAGTCTCGGGCCATTCCGAGTCCGGCGGACGAACTTCGCCCACGCCCCCCACGAAGGCTATAGCCCGCCCGTTTTTTGGCCATTTGGGGGGTTTTGGCATCCCGACCTTCAGGTGCTAATTTTTGGGCGCGGCTGTGCCCGAGGCCTATTTTGGGCAAACGGAGGCCGCCCGCAAAGTCTCGGGCCATTCCGAGTCCGGCGGACGAACTTCGCCCACGCCCCCCACCAAGGCTATAGCCCACCCGATTTTTGGCCATTTTTCCGCTGGGGGGTTTTGGCACCCCGACCTTCGGGCACTAATTTTCGGGCGCGGCTGTGCCCGTGGCCTATTTTTGGCACAAGGAGGCCGCCCGCAAAGTCTCGGGCCATTCCGAGTCCGGCGGACGAACTTCGCCCACGCCCCCCACGAAGGCTATAGCCCGCCCGTTTTTTGGCCATTTGGGGGGTTTTGGCATCCCGACCTTCAGGTGCTAATTTTTGGGCGCGGCTGTGCCCGTGGCCTATTTTTGGCACACAGAGGCCGCCCGCAAAGTCTCGGGCCATTCCGAGTCCGGCGGACGAACTTCGCCCACGCCCCCCACCAAGGCTATAGCCCACCCGATTTTTGGCCATTTTTCCGCTGGGGGGTCGTGGCACCCCGACCTTTGGGCACTAATTTTTGGGCGCGGCTGTGCCCGTGGCCTATTCTTGGCACAAGGAGGCCGCCCGCCAAGTCTCGGGCCATTCCGAGTCCGGCGGACGAACTTCGCCCACGCCCACCACGAAGGCTATAGCCCACCCGTTTTTTGGCCATTTGGGGGGTTTTGGCACCCCGACCTTCAGGTGCTAATTTTTGGGCGCGGCTGTGCCCGTGACCTATTTTTGGCACACGAAGGCCGCCCGCAAAGTCTCGGGCCATTCCGAGTCCGTCGGACGAACTTCGCCCACGCCCCCCACCAAGGCTATAGCCCACCCGATTTTTGGCCATTTTTCCGCTGGGGTGTTTTGGCACCCCGACCTTCGGGCACTAATTTTTGGGCGCAGCTGTGCCTGTGGCCTATTTTTGGCACAAGGAGGCCGCCCGCAAAGTCTCGGGCCATTCCGAGTCCGGCGGACGAACTTCGCCCACGCCCCCCACGAAGGCTATAGCCCACCCGTTTTTTGGCCATTTGGGGGGTTTTGGCACCCCGACCTTCGGGCGCTAATTTTTGGACGCGGCTGTGCCCATGGCGAATTTTTGGCACACGGAGGCCGCCCGCAAAGTCTCGGGCCATTCCGAGTCCGGTGGACGAACTTCACCCACGCCCCCCACCAAGGCTATAGCCCACCCGATTTTTGGCCATTTTTCCGCTGGGGTGTTTTGGCACCCCGACCTTCGGGCACTAATTTTTGGGAGCAGCTGTGCCTGTGGCCTATTTTTGGCACAAGGAGGCCGCCCGCAAAGTCTCGGGCCATTCCGAGTCCGGCGGACGAACTTCGGCCACGCCCCCCACGAAGGCTATAGCCCACCCGTTTTTTGGCCATTTGGGGGGTTTTGGCACCCCGACCTTCAGGTGCTAATTTTTGGGTGCGGCTGTGCCCGTGGCCTATTTTTGGTACACGGAGGCCGCCCGCAAAGTCTCGGGCCATTCCGAGTCCGGCGGACGAACTTCGCCCACGCCCCCCACCAAGGCTATAGCCCACCCGATTTTTGGCCATTTTTCCGCTGGGGGGTTTTGGCACCCCGACCTTCGGGCGCTAATTTTTGGGCGCGGCTGTGCCCGAGGCCTATTTTTGGCACACGGAGGCCGCCCGCAATTTCTCGGGCCATTCCGAGTCCGGCGGACGAACTTCGCCCACGCCCCCCACCAAGGCTATAGCCCACCCGTTTTTTGGCCATTTGGGGGGTTTTCGCACCCCGACCTTCGGGCTCTAATTTTTGGGCGCGGCTGTGCCCGTGGCCTATTTTTGGCACTCGGAGGCCGCTCGTAAAGTCTCGGGCCATTCCGAGTCCGGCGGACGAACTTCGCCCACACCCCCCACCAAGGCTATAGCCCACCCGTTTTTTGGCCATTTGGGGGGTTTTGGCACCCCGACCTTCGGGCGCTAATTTTTGGGTGCGGCTGTGCCCGTGGCCTATTTTTGGCACACGGAGGCCGCCCGCAAAGTCTCGGGCCATTCCGAGTCCGGCGGACGAACTTCGCCCACGCCCCCCACCAAGGCTATAGCCCACCCGATTTTTGGCCATTTTTCCGCTGGGGGGTTTTTGCACCCCGACCTTCGGGCGCTAATTTTTGGCCGCGGCTATGCCCATGGCCAATTTTTGGCACACGGAGGCCGCCCGCAAAGTCTCGGGCCATTCCGAGTCCGGCGGACGAACTTCGCCCACGCCCCCCACCAAGGCTATAGCCCACCAGATTTTTGACCATTTTTCCGCAGGGGGGTTTTGGCACCCCGACCTTCGGGCGCTAATTTTTGGGCGCGGCTGTGCCCGTGGCCTATTTTTGGCACACGGAGGCCGCCCGCAAAGTCTTGGGCCATTCCGAGTCCGGCGGACGAACTTCACCCCCCACAAAGGCTATAGCCCACCCGATTTTTGGCCATTTTTCCGCTGGGGGGTTTTGGCACCCCGACCTTCGGGCACTAATTTTTTGGCACGGCTGTGCCCGTGGCCTATTTTTGGCACAAGGAGGCCGCCCGCAAAGTCTCGGGCCATTCCGAGTCCGGCGGACGAACTTCGCCCACGCCCCCCACGAAGGCTATAGCCCACCCGTTTTTTGGCCATTTGGGGGGTTTTGGCACCCCGACCTTCAGGTGCTAATTTTTGGGCGCGGCTGCTCCCGTGGCCTATTTTTGGCACACGGAGGCCGCCCGCAAAGTCTCGGGCCATTCCGAGTCCGGCGGACGAACTTCGCCCACGCCCCCCACCAAGGCTATAGCCCACCCGATTTTTGGCCATTTTTCTGCTGGGGGGTTTTGGCACCCCGACCTTCGGGCACTTATTTTTGGGCGCGGCTGTGCCCGTGGCCTATTTTTGGCAAAAGGAGGCCGCCCGCAAAGTCTCGGGCCATTCCGAGTCCGGCGGACGAACTTCGCCCACGCCCCCCACGAAGGCTATAGCCCACCCGTTTTTTGGCCATTTGGGGGGTTTTGGCACCCCGACCTTCAGGTGCTAATTTTTGGGTGCGGCTGTGCCGGTGGCCTATTTTTGGCACACGGAGGCCGCCCGAAAAGTCTCGGGCCATTCCGAGTCCGGCGGACGAACATCACCCACGCACCCCACCAAGGCTATAGCCCACCCGATTTTTGGCAATTTTTCCGCTGGGGGGTTTTGGCACCCCGACCTTCGGGCGCTAATTTTTGGGCGCGGCTGTGGCCGAGGCCTATTTTTGGCACACGGAGGCCGCCCGCAAAGTCTCGGGCCATTCCGAGTCCGGCGGACGAACTTCGCCCCCGCCCCCCACCAAGGCTATAGCCCACCCGTTTTTTGGCCATTTGGGGGGTTTTCGCACCCCGGCCTTCGGGCTCTAATTTTTGGGCGCGGCTGTGCCCGTGGCCTACTTTTGGTACACGGAGGCCGCCCGCATAGTCTCGGGCCATTCCGAGTCCGGCGGACGAACTTCGCCCACACCCCCCACCAAGGCTATAGCCCACCCGTTTTTTGGCCATTTGGGGGGTTTTGGCACCCCGAACTTCGGGCACTAATTTTTGGGTACGGCTGTGCCCGTGGCCTATTTTTGGCACACGGAGACCACCCGAAAAGTCTCGGGCCATTCCAAGACCGGCGGACGAACTTCGCCCACGCCCCCCACCAAGGCTATAGCCCACCCGATTTTTGGCCATTTTTCCGCTGGGGGGTTTTGGCACCCCGACCTTCGGGCACTAATTTTTGGGCGCGGCTATGGCCGTGGCCTATTTTTGGCACACGGAGGCCGCCCGCAAAGTCTCGGGCCATTCCGAGTACGGCGGACGAACTTCACCCACGCCCCCCACCAAGGCTATAGCCCAACCGATTTTTGGCCATTTTTCCGCTGGGGGGTTTTGGCACCCCGACCTTCGGGTGCTAATTTTATGGCGCGGCTGTGCCCGTGGCCTATTTTTGTCACACGGAGGCCGCCCGCAAAGTCTCGGGCCATTCCAAGTCCAGCGGACGAACCGCCCCCACAAAGGCTATAGCCCACCAGTTTTTTGGCCATTTGGGGGGTTTTGGCACCCCGACCTTCTGGTGCTAATTTTTGGGTGCGGCTGTGCCCGTGGCCTATTTTTGTCACACGGACGCCGCACGAAAAGTCACGGAACATTCAGAGTCCGGCTGACGAACTTCACCGCCCCCACAAAGGCTATAGCCCACCCGATTTTTGGCCATTTTCCGCTGGGGTTTCGCACCCGACCATCGGGCGCTAATTTCTGCGGCTGAGCCCGTGGCCTATTTTGGCACAGGAGGCCGCCCGCAAAGTCTCGGCCCATTCCGAGTCCGGCGGACGAACTTCGCCCACGCCCCCCACGAAGGCTATAGCCCACCCGTTTTTTGGCCATTTGGGGGGTGTTGGCACCCCGACCTACAGGTGCTAATTTGTGGGTGCGGCTGTGCCCGTGGCCTATTTTGGCACCACGGAGGCCGCCCGAAAAGTCTCGGGCCATTCCGAGTCCGGCGGACGAACATCACCCACGCACCCCACCAAGGCTATAGCCCACCCGATTTTTGGCAATTTTTCCGCTGGGGGGTTTTGGCACCCCGACCTTCGGGCGCTAATTTTTGGGCGCGGCTGTGCCCGAGGCCTATTTTTGGCACACGGAGGCCGCCCGCAATTTCTCGGGCCATTCCGAGTCCGGCGGACGAACTTCGCCCCCGCCCCCCACCAAGGCTATAGCCCACCCGTTTTTTGGCCATTTGGGGGGTTTTCGCACCCCGGCCTTCGGGCTCTAATTTTTGGGCGCGGCTGTGCCCGTGGCCTATTTTTGGTACACGGAGGCCGCCCACGTAGTCTCGGGCCATTCCAAGTCCGGCGGACGAACTTCGCCCACACCCCCCAACAAGGCTATAGCCCGCCCGATTTTTGGCCATTTGGGGGTTTCGCACCCAACCGGGCACTAATTTTTAGATACGGCTGTGCCGTGGCCTATTTTGCACACGGAGGCCACCCGCAAAGTCTCGGGCCATTCAAGTCCGGACGAACTTCGCCCCACCAAGGCTATAGCCCACCCGATTTTTGGCCATTTTTCCGCTGGGGGGTTTTGGCACCCCGACCTTCGGGCGCTAATTTTTGGGCGCGGCTATACCCATGGCCAATTTTTGGCACACGGAGGCCGCCCGTAAAGTCTCGGGCCATTCCGAGTCCGGCGGACGAACTTCGCCCACGCCCCCCACCAAGGCTATAGCCCGCCCGATTTTTGGCCATTTTTCCGCTGGGGGGTTTTGGCACCCCGACCTTCGGGCGCTAATTTTTGGGCGCGGCTGTGCCCGTGGCCTATGTTTGGCACACGGCGGCCGCCCGCAAAGTCTCGGGCCATTCCGAGTCCGGCGGACGAACTTCACCCACGCCCCCCACCAAGGCTATAGCCCACCCGATTTTTGGCCATTTTTCCGCTGGGGGGTTTTGGCACCCCGACCTTCGGGCACTAATTTTTGGGCGCGGCTGTGCCCGTGGCCTATTTTTGGCACAAGGAGGCCGCCCGCAAAGTCTCGGGCCATTCCGAGTCCGGCGGACGAACTTCACCCTCGCCCCCCACCAAGGCTATAGCCCACCCGATTTTTGGCCATTTTTCCGCTGGGGGGTTTTGGCACCCCGACCCTCGGGCACTAATTTTTGGGCGCGGCTGTGCCCGTGGCCTATTTTTGGCACAAGGAGGCCGCCCGCAAAGTCTCGGGCCATTCCGAGACCGGCGGACGAACTTCGCCCACGCCCCCCACGAAGGCTATAGCCCACCCGTTTTTTGGCCATTTGGGGGGTTTTGGCACCCCGACCTTCAGGTGCTAATTTTTGGGTGCGGCTGTGCCCGTGGCCTATTTTTGGCACACGGAGGCCGCCCAAAAAGTCTCGGGCCATTCCGAGTCCGGCGGACGAACTTCACCCACGCCCCCCACAAAGGCTATAGCCCACCCGATTTTTGGCCATTTTTCCGCTGGGGTTTTCGCACCCGACCATGGGCGCTAATTTCTAGGCGCGGCTGTGCCGTGGCCTATTTTGGCACAAGGAGGCCGCCTGCAAAGTCTCGGCCCATTCCGAGTCCGAGCGGACGAACTTCGCCACGCCCCACGAAGGCTATAGCCCACCCGTTTTTGGCCATTTGGGGGTTTTGGCACCCGACCTTCAGGTGCTAATTTTTGGGTGCGGCTGTGCCGGTGGCCTATTTTTGGCACACGGAGGCCGCCCGAAAGTCTCGGGCCATTCCGAGTCAGCGGACGAACATCACCACGCACCCCACCTAGGCTATAGCCCACCCGATTTTGGCAATTTTTCCGCTGGGGTTTTGGCACCCGACCTTGGGCGCTAATTTTTGGCGCGGCTGTGCCCGAGGCCTATTTTGGCACCACGGAGGCCGCCCGCAATTTCTCGGGCCATTCAGTCCGGCGGACGAACTTCGCCCCCGCCCCCACCAAGGCTATAGCCCACCGTTTTTGGCCATTTGGGGGTTTCGCACCCGGCCTTCGGGCTCTAATTTTGGGCGGCTGTGCCCGTGGCCTATTTTGGTACACGGAGGCCGCCCACGTAGTCTCGGGCCATTCAAGTCCAGTGGACGAACTTCGCCCACCCCCAACAAGGCTATAGCCGCCCGATTTTTAGCCATTTTCCGCTGGGGTTTTGGCACCCGACCTTGGCGCTAATTTTTTGGGCGCGGCTGTGCCCGTGGCCTATGTTTGGCACAGCGGCCGCCCGCAAAGTCTCGGGCCATTCCGAGTCCCGGACGAACTTCACCACGCCCCCGAGGCTATAGCCCACCCGATTTTTGGCCATTTTTCGCGGGGTTTTGGCACCCGACCTTCGGGTGCTAATTTTTAGTGCGGCTGTGCCCGTGGCCTATTTTTGCCGCATAAAGTCTCGGGCCATTCCGAGTCCGGCGGACGAACTTCACCCTCGCCCCCCACGAAGGCTATAGCCCACCCGATTTTTGGCCATTTTTCCGCAGGGGGGTTTTGGCACCCCGACCTTCGGGCGCTAATTTTTGGGCGCGGCTGTGCCCGAGGCCTATTTTTGGCACACGGAGGCCGCCCGCAATTTCTCGGGCCATTCCGAGTCCGGCGGACGAACTTCGCCCCCGCCCCCCACCAAGGCTATAGCCCACCCGTTTTTTGGCCATTTGGGGGGTTTTCGCACCCCGGCCTTCGGGCTTTAATTTTTGGGCGCGGCTGTGCCCGTGGCCTATTTTTGGTACACGGAGGCCGCACACGTAGTCTCGGGCCATTCCGAGTCCGGCGGACGAACTTCGCCCACACCCCCCACCAAGGCTATAGCCCACCCGTTTTATGGCCATTTGGGGGGTTTTCGCACCCCGAACTTCGGGCACTAATTTTTGGGTACGGCTGTGCCCGTGGCCTATTTTTGCACCACGGAGGCCACCCAAAGTCTCGGGCCATTCAAGTCCGTGGACGAACTTCGCCACACCCCACCAAGGCTATAGCCCACCCGATTTTTGGCCATTTTCCGCTGGGGTTTTGGCACCCCGTCCTTCGGGCGCTAATTTTTGGGCGCGGCTATACCCATGGCCAATTTTTGGCACACGGAGCCGCCCGTAAAGTCTCGGGCCATTCC
This sequence comes from Citrus mangshanensis, assembly GCA_030449895.1. NCBI lineage: Eukaryota > Viridiplantae > Streptophyta > Magnoliopsida > Sapindales > Rutaceae > Citrus > Citrus mangshanensis. Next base: position 157,561 of record JASUUJ010000216.1, on the reverse strand, counting down.
GAGTCCAGGCGGACGAACCGCCCCCAACAAGGCTATAGCCCGCCCGATTTTTGGCCATTTTTCCGCTGGGGGGTTTTGGCACCCCGACCTTCGGGCGCTAATTTTTGGGCGCGGCTGTGCCCGTGGCCTATGTTTGGCACACGGCGGCCGCCCGCAAAGTCTCGGGCCATTCCGAGTCCGGCGGACGAACTTCACCCACGCCCCCCACGAAGGCTATAGCCCACCCGATTTTTGGCCATTTTTCCGCAGGGGGGTTTTGGCACCCCGACCTTCGGGTGCTAATTTTTGGGTGCGGCTGTGCCCGTGGCCTATTTTTGGCACAAGGACGCCGCCCGCAAAGTCTCGGGCCATTCCGAGTCCGGCGGACGAACTTCACCCTCGCCCCCCACCAAGGCTATAGCCCACCCGATTTTTGGCCATTTTTCCGCTGGGGGGTTTTGGCACCCCGACCCTCGGGCACTAATTTCTGGGCGCGGCTGTGCCCGTGGCCTATTTTTGGCACAAGGAGGCCGCCCGCAAAGTCTCGGCCCATTCCGAGTCCGGCGGACGAACTTCGCCCACGCCCCCCACGAAGGCTATAGCCCACCCGTTTTTTGGCCATTTGGGGGGTTTTGGCACCCCGACCTTCAGGTGCTAATTTTTGGGTGCGGCTGTGCCGGTGGCCTATTTTTGGCACACGGAGGCCGCCCGAAAAGTCTCGGGCCATTCCGAGTCCGGCGGACGAACATCACCCACGCACCCCACCAAGGCTATAGCCCACCCGATTTTTGGCAATTTTTCCGCTGGGGGGTTTTGGCACACCGACGTTCGGGCGCTAATTTTAGGTGCGGCTGTGCCGAGGCCTATTGTTGGCACGGAGGCCGCCCGCAATTTCTCGGGCCATTCCGAGTCCGGCGGACGAACTTCGCCCCCGCCCCCCACCAAGGCTATAGCCCACCCGTTTTTTGGCCATTTGGGGGGTTTTCGCACCCCGGCCTTCGGGCTCTAATTTTTGGGCGCGGCTGTGCCCGTGGCCTATTTTTGGTACACGGAGGCCGCCCACGTAGTCTCGGGCCATTCCGAGTCCGGCGGACGAACTTCGCCCACACCCCCCACCAAGGCTATAGCCCACCCGTTTTATGGCCATTTGGGGGGTTTTCGCACCCCGAACTTCGGGCACTAATTTTTGGGTACGGCTGTGCCCGTGGCCTATTTTTGGCACACGGAGGCCACCCGCAAAGTCTCGGGCCATTCCAAGTCCGGCGGACGAACTTCGCCCACACCCCCACCAAGGCTATAGCCCACCCGATTTTTGGCCATTTTTCCGCTGGGGGGTTTTGGCACCCCGACCTTCGGGCGCTAATTTTTGGGCGCGGCTATACCCATGGCCAATTTTTGGCACACGGAGGCCGCCCGTAAAGTCTCGGGCCATTCCGAGTCCGGCGGACGAACTTCGCCCACGCCCCCCACCAAGGCTATAGCCCGCCCGATTTTTGGCCATTTTTCCGCTGGGGGGTTTTGGCACCCCGACCTTCGGGCGCTAATTTTTGGGCGCGGCTGTGCCCGTGGCCTATGTTTGGCACACGGCGGCCGCCCGCAAAGTCTCGGGCCATTCCGAGTCGGCGGGCGAAGTTCACCCACGGCCCCCACCAAGGCTATAGCCCACCCGGTTTTTGGCCATTTTTCCGCTGGGGTTTTGGCACCCGACCTTCGGGCACTAATTTTTAGCGGCTGTGCCCGTGGCCTATTTTGGCACAAGGACGCCGCCAGCAAAGTATCGGGCCAATCCGAGCGGACGAACTTCACCACGCCCCCACCAAGGCTATAGCCCACCCGATTTTGGCCATTTTCCGCTGGGGTTTTGGCACCCGACCCTCGGGCACTAATTTTAGGCGCGGCTGTGCCCGTGGCCTAGCACAAGGAGGCCGCCCGCAAAGTCTCGGGCCATTCCGAGTCAGCGGACGAACTTCGCCACGCCCCCGAAGGCTATAGCCCACCCGTTTTTTGGCCATTTGGGGGGTTTTGGCACCCCGACCTTCAGGTGCTAATTTTTGGGTGCGGCTGTGCCCGTGGCCTATTTCTGGCATACGGAGGCCGCCCGCAAAGTATCGGGCCATTCCGAGTCCGGCGGACGAACCGCCACGCCCCCACCAAGACTATAGCCCACCCGATTTTTGGCCATTTTTCCGCTGGGGGGTTTTGGCACCCCGACCTTCGGGCGCTAATTTTTGGATGCGGCTATGCCCATGGCCAATTTTTGGCACACGGAGGCCACCCGCAAAGTCTCGGGCCATTCCGAGTCCGGCGGACAAACTTCGCCCACGCCCCCCACCAAGGCTATAGCCCACCCGAGGTTTGGCCATTTTTCCGCTGGGGTTTTGGCACCCGACCTTGGGCGCTAATTTTTGGGCGCGGCTGTGCCCGTGGCCTATTTTGGCACCACGGAGGCCGCCGCAAAGTCTCGGGCCATTCCGAGTCAGTGGACGAACTTCACCACGCCCCCCCAAGGCTATAGCCCACCCGATTTTTGGCCATTTTAACGCTGGGGGGTTTTGACACAACGACCTACGGGAACTAATTTTTGGGCGCGGCTGTGCCCGTGGCCTATTTTTGGCACAAGGAGGCCGCCCGCAAAGTCTCGGGCCATTCCGAGTCCGGCGGACGAACTTCGCCCACGCCCCCCACGAAGGCTATAGCCCACCCGTTTTTTGGCCATTTGGGGGGTTTTGGCACCCCGACCTTCAGGTTCTAATTTTTGGGTACGGCTGTGCCCGTGGCCTATTTTTGGCACAAGGAGGCCGCCCGCAAAGTCTCGGGCCATTACTAGTCCGGCGGACGAACCGCCACGCCCCCACGAAGGCTATAGCCCACCCGTTTTTGGCCATTTGGGGTTTTGGCACCCGACCTTCAGGTGCTAATTTTGGGAGCGGCTGTGCCGTGGCCTATTTGGCATTCTCGGGCCATTCACCACGCCCCCACCAAGACTATAGCCCACCCGATTTTTGGCCATTTTTCCGCTGGGGGGTTTTGGCACCCCGACCTTCGGGCGCTAATTTTTGGGCGCGGCTATGCCCATGGCCAATTTTTGGCACACGGAGGCCGCCCGCAAAGTCTCGGGCCATACCAGTGGACGAACCGCCCCCCCAAGGATATAGCCCACCCGATTTTTGGCCATTTTCCGCTGGGGTTTTGGCACCCGACCTTCGGGCACTAATTTTCGGCTATGCCCGTGGCCTATTTTTACACGGAGGCCGCCCGCAAAGTCTCGGGCCATTCCGAGTCCGGCGGACGAACTTCACCCACGCCCCCCACCAAGGCTATAGCCCACCCGATTTTTGGCCATTTTTCCGCTGGGGGGTTTTGGCACCCCGACCTTCGGGCACTAATTTTTGGACGTGGCTGTGCCCGTGTCCTATTTTTGGCACAAGGAGGCCGCCCGCAAAGTCTCGGGCCATTTCGAGTCCGGCGGACGAACTTCGCCCACGCCCCCCACGAAGGCTATAGCCCACCCGTTTTTTGGCCATTTGGGGGGTTTTGGCACCCCGACCTTGAGGTTCTAATTTTTGGGTACGGCTGTGCCCGTGGCCTATTTTTGGCACAAGGAGGCCGCCCGCAAAGTCTCGGGCCATTCCGAGTCCGGCGGACGAACTTCGCCCACGCCCCCCACGAAGGCTATAGCCCACCCGTTTTTTGGCCATTTGGGGGGTTTTGGCACCCCGACCTTCAGGTGCTAATTTTGGGGAGCGGCTGTGCCCGTGGCCTATTTCTGGCATACGGAGGCCGCCCACAAAGTCTCGGGCCATTGACTATAGCCCACCGATTTTTGGCCATTTTCAGCTGGGGTTTGGCACCCGACCTTCTGGTGCTAATTTTTGGGCGCGGCTATGCCCATGGCCAATTTTTGGCACACGGAGGCCGCCCGCAAAGTCTCGGGCCATTCCGAGTCCGGCGGACGAACTTCGCCCACGCCCCCCACCAAGGATATAGCCCACCCGATTTTTGGCCATTTTTCCGCTGGGGGGTTTTGGCACCCCGACCTTCGGGCACTAATTTTTGGGCGCGGCTATGCCCGTGGCCTTTTTAACACGGAGGCCACCCGCAAAGTCTCGGGCCATTCCGAGTCCGAGGGATGAACTTCGCCCACGCCCCCCACCAAGGCTATAGCCCACCCGATTTTTGGCCATTTTTCCGCTGGGGGGTTTTGGCACCCGACCTTCGGGCGCTAATTTTTGGGCGCGGCTGTGCCCGTGGCCTATTTTTGGCACACGGAGGCCGCCCGCAAAGTCTCGGGCCATTCCGAGTCCGGCGGACGAACTTCACCCACGCCCCCCACCAAGGCTATAGCCCACCCGATTTTTGGCCATTTGTCCGCTGCTGGGTTTGGTCACCCCGAAGTTCGGGTACTAATTTTTGGCGCGGCTGTCCCATTGGCCTATTTTTGGCACAAGGAGGCCGCGCAAAGTCTCGGGCCATTCCGAGTCAGCGGACGAACCGCCACGCCCCCCACGAAGGCTATAGCCCACCCGTTTTTTGGCCATTTGGGGGGTTTTGGCACCCCGACCTTCAGGTTCTAATTTTTGGGTACGGCTGTGCCCGTGGCCTATTTTTGGCACAAGGAGGCCGCCCGCAAAGTCTCGGGCCATTCCGAGTCCGGCGGACGAACTTCGCCCACGCCCCCCACGAAGGCTATAGCCCACCCGTTTTTTGGCCATTTGGGGGGTTTTGGCACCCCGACCTTCAGGTGCTAATTTTGGGGAGCGGCTGTGCCCGTGGCCTATTTCTGGCATACGGAGGCCGCCCACAAAGTCTCGGGCCATTCCGAGACCGGCGGACGAACTTCGCCCACGCCCCCCACCAAGACTATAGCCCACCCGATTTTTGGCCATTTTTCCGCTGGGGGGTTTTGGCACCCCGACCTTCGGGCGCTAATTTTTGGGCGCGGCTATGCCCATGGCCAATTTTTGGCACACGGAGGCCGCCCGCAAAGTCTCGGGCCATTCCGAGTCCGGCGGACGAACTTCGCCCACGCCCCCCACCAAGGATATAGCCCACCCGATTTTTGGCCATTTTTCCGCTGGGGGGTTTTGGCACCCCGACCTTCGGGCACTAATTTTTGGGCGCGGCTATGCCCGTGGCCTATTTTTGGCACACGGAGGCCGCCCGCAAAGTCTCGGGCCATTCCGAGTCCGGCGGACGAACTTCACCCACGCCCCCCACCAAGGCTATAGCCCACCCGATTTTTGTCCATTTTTCCGCTGGGGGTTTTGGCACCCGACCTTCGGGCACTAATTTTTGGGCGTGGCTGTGCCCGTGTCTATTTTGAGGCCGCCCGCAAAGTCTCGGGCCATTTCGAGTCGGACGAACTTCGCCACGCCCCCCGAAGGCTATAGCCCACCCGTTTTTGGCCATTTGGGGGTTTTGGCACCCGACCTTGAGGTTCTAATTTTTGGAGTGCGGCTGTGCCCGTGGCCTATTTTGGCACAAGGAGGCCGCCCGCAAAGTCTCGGGCCATTCCGAGTGCCCCCACGAGGCTATAGCCCACCCGTTTTTGGCCATTTGGGGGTTTTGGCACCCGACCTTCAGGTGCTAATTTTAGGCGGCTGTGCCCGTGGCCTATTTCTGGCATACGGAGGCCGCCCACAAAGTCTCGGGCCATTCGAGAGACCGCCCACGCCCCCACCAAGACTATAGCCCACCCGATTTTTGGCCATTTATCCGCTGGGGGGTTTTGGCACCCGACCTTCGGGCGCTAATTTTGGCGCGGCTATGCCCATGGCCAATTTTTGGCACGGAGGCCGCCCGCAAAGTCTCGGGCCATTCCGAGTCCGGCGGACGAACCACGCCCCCCAAGGATATAGCCCACCCGATTTTTGGCCATTTTTTCGCTGGGGTTTTGGCACCCGACCTTCGGGCACTAATTTTTAGGCGCGGCTATGCCCGTGGCCTATTTTACGGAGGCCGCCCGCAAAGTCTCGGGCCATTCCGAGTCAGCGGACGAACTTCACCACGCCCCCACCAAGGCTATAGCCCACCCGATTTTTGTCCATTTTTCCGCTAGGGGGTTTTGGCACCCAGACCTTCGGGGACTAATTTTTAGGCGAGGCTGTGCCCGTGTCCTATTTTGGCACAAGGAGGCGCCCGCAAAGTCTCGGGCCATTTCGAGTCCGTGGACGAACTTCGCCACGCCCCACGAAGGCTATAGCCCACCGTTTTTGGCCATTTGGGGGTTTTGGCACCCCGACCTTCAGGTGCTAATTTTGGGCACGGCTGTGCCCGTGGCCTACGGCACACGGAGGCCGCCCGCAAAGTCTCGGGCCATTCCGAGTCCGAGGCGGACGAACCGCCCCCACCAAGGCTATAGCCCACCCGATTTTTGGCCATTTTCCGCTGGGGTTTTGGCACCCCGACCTTCGGGTGCTAATTTTTAGCGGCTGTGCCCGTGGCCTATTTTGGCACACGGAGGCCGCCCGCAATTTCTCGGGCCATTCGAGTCCGGCGGACGAACTTTGCCACGCCCCCACCAAGGCTATAGCCCACCGTTTTTGGCCATTTGGGGTTTTCGCAACCCGACATTCTGGCACTAATTTTTGGCGCGGGTATGCCCATGCCCAATTTTGGCACGGAGGCCGCCCGCAAAGTCTCGGGCCATTCCGAGTCCGGCGGACGAACCGCCCCAACCAAGGCTATAGCCCACCCGATTTTTGGCCATTTTTCCGCTGGGGGGTTTTGGCACCCCGACCTTCGGGCTCTAATTTTTGGGCGCGGCTGTGCCCGTGGCCTATTTTTGGCACACGGAGGCCGCCCGCAAATTCTCGGGCCATTCCGAGTCCGGCGGACGAACTTCGCCCACACCCCCCACCAAGGCTATAGCCCACCCGTTTTTTGGCCATTTGGGGGGTTTTGGCACCCCGACCTTTGGGCGCCAATTTTTGGGTGCGGCTGTGCCCGTGGCCTATTTTTGGTACACGGAGGCCGCCCGCAACGTCTCGGGCCATTCCGAGTCCGGCGGACGAACTTCGCCCACGCCCCCCACCAAGGCTATAGCCCACCCGATTTTTGGCCATTTTTCCGCTGGGGGGTTTTGGCACCCCGACCTTCGGGGGCAAATTTTTGGGCGCGGCTGTGCCCGTGGCCTATTTTTGGTACACGGAGGCCGCCCGCAACGTCTCGGGCCATTCCGAGTCCGGCGGACGAACTTCGCCCACACCCCCCACCAAGGCTATAGCCCACCCGTTTTTTGGCCATTTGGGGGGTTTTGGCACCCCGACCTTTGGGCGCCAATTTTTGGGTGCGGATGTGACAGTGGACTATTTTTGGCACACGGAGGCCGCCCGCAAAGTCTCGGGCCATTCCGAGTCCGGCAGACTAACGCCACGCCCCCACCAAGGCTATAGCCCACCCGATTTTGGCCATTTTTCCGCTGGGGGGTTTTGGCACCCCGACCTTCAGGCGCTAATTTTTGGGCGCGGCTATGTCCATGGCCAATTTTTGGCACACGGAGGCCGCCCGCAAAGTCTCGGGCCATTCCGAGTCCGGCAGACGAACTTCGCCCGCGCCCCCAACCAAGGCTATAGCCCACCCGATTTTTGGCCATTTTTCCGCTGGGGGGTTTTGGCACCCCGACCTTCGGGCGCTAATTTTTGGGCGCGGCTGTGCCCGTGGCCTATTTTTGGCACACGGAGGCCGCCCGCAAAGTCTCGGGCCATTTCGAGTCCGGCGGACGAACTTCGCCCACCCCCCCCACGAAGGCTATAGCCCACCCGTTTTTTGGCCATTTGGGGGGTTTTGGCACCCCGACCTTCTGGTGCTAATTTTTGGGCACGGCTGTGCCCGTGGCCTATTTTTGGCACACGGAGGCCGCCCGCAAATTCTCGGGCCATTCCGAGTCCGGCGGACGAACTTCGCCCGCACCCCCCACCAAGGCTATAGCCCACCCGTTTTTTGGCCATTTGGGGGGTTTTGGCACCCCGACCTTTGGGCGCCAATTTTTGGGTGCGGCTGTGCCCGTGGCCTATTTTTGGTACACGGAGGCCGCCCGCAACGTCTCGGGCCATTCCGAGTCCGGCGGACGAACTTCGCCCACGCCCCCCACCAAGGCTATAGCCCACCCGATTTTTGGCCATTTTTCCGCTGGGGGGTTTTGGCACCCCGACCTTCGGGGGCTAATTTTTGGGCGCGGCTGTGCCCGTGGCCTATTTTTGGCACACGGAGGCCACCCGCAAAGTCTCGGGCCATTCCGAGTCCGGCGGACGAACTTCGCCCACACCCCCCACCAAGGCTATAGCCCACCCGTTTTTTGGCCATTAAGGGGGTTTTGGCACCCCGACCTTCGGGCGCTAATTTTTGGGTGCGGCTGTGCCCGTGGCCTATTTTTGGCACACGGAGGCCGCCCGCAAAGTCTCGGGCCATTCCGAGTCCGGCAGACTAACTTCGCCCACGCCCCCCACCAAGGCTATAGCCCACCCGATTTTTGGCCATTTTTCCGCTGGGGGGTTTTGGCACCCCGACCTTCAGGCGCTAATTTTTGGGCGCGGCTATGTCCATGGCCAATTTTTGGCACACGGAGGCCGCCCGCAAAGTCTCGGGCCATTCCGAGTCCGGCAGACGAACTTCGCCCGCGCCCCCAACCAAGGCTATAGCCCACCCGATTTTTGGCCATTTTTCCGCTGGGGGGTTTTGGCACCCCGACCTTCGGGCGCTAATTTTTGGGCGCGGCTGTGCCCGTGGCCTATTTTTGGCACACGGAGGCCGCCCGCAAAGTCTCGGGCCATTTCGAGTCCGGCGGACGAACTTCGCCCACCCCCCCCACGAAGGCTATAGCCCACCCGTTTTTTGGCCATTTGGGGGGTTTTGGCACCCCGACCTTCTGGTGCTAATTTTTGGGCACGGCTGTGCCCGTGGCCTATTTTTGGCACACGGAGGCCACCCGCAAAGTCTGGGGCCATTCCGAGTCCGGCGGACGAACTTCGCCCACGCCCCCCACCAAGGCTATAGCCCACCCGATTTTTGGCCATTTTTCCGCTGGGGGGTTTTGGCACCCCGACCTTCGGGCGCTAATTTTTGGGCGCGGCTGTGCCCGAGGCCTATTTTTGGCACACGGAGGCCGCCCCCAAAGTCTCGGGCCATTCCGAGTCCGGCGGACGAACTTCGCCCACGCCCCCCACCAAGGCTATAGCCCACCCGTTTTTTGGGCATTTGGGGGGTTTTGGCACCCCGACCTTCAGGTTGTAATTTTTCGGGGCGGCTGTGCCAGTGGCCAATTTTTGGCACACGGAGGCCGCCCACAAAGTCTCGTGCCATTCTTAGTCTGGCGGACAAACTTCGCCGACGCCCCCCACCAAGGCTATAGCCCACCCAATTTTTGGCCATTATTCCGCAGGGGGGTTTTGGCACCCCGACCTTCGGGCGCTAATTTTTGGGCGTGGCTGTGCCCGTGGCCTATTTTTTGCACACAGAGGCTGCCCGCAAAGTCTCGGGCCATTCCGAGCCCGGCGGACGAACTTCGCCCACGCCCCCCACCAAGGCTATAGCCCACCCGATTTTTGGCCATTTTTCCGCTGGGGGGTTTTGGCACGCCGACCTTCGGGCGCTAATTTTTGGGCGCGGCTATGTCCGTGTCCTATTTTTGGCACACGGAGGCCGCCCCCAAAGTCGCGGGCCATTCCGAGTCCGGCGGACGAACTTCACCCACGGCCCCCACCAAGGCTATAGCCCACCCGATTTTTGGCCATTTTTCCGCTGGGGGGTTTTGGCACCCCGACCTTTGGGTGCTAATTTTTGGGCGCGGCTATGCCCATAGCCAATTTTTGGCACACGGAGGCCACCCCCAAAGTATCGGACCATTCCGAGTCCGGCGGACGAACTTCGCCCACGCCCCCCACCAAGGCTATATCCCATCCGATTTTTGGCCATTTTTCCGCTGGGGGGTTTTGGCACCCCGACCTTCGGGCGCAAATTTTTGGGCGCGGCTGTGCCCGTCTCCTATTTTTGGCACACGGAGGCTGCCCGCAAAGTCTCGGGCCATTCCGAGTCCGGCGGACGAACTTCGCCCACGCCCCCCACGAAGGCTATAGCCCACCCGTTTTTTGGCCATTTGGGGGGTTTTGGCACCCCGACCTTCAGGAGCTAATTTTTGGGCGCGGCTGTGCCCGTCTCCTATTTTTGGCACACGGAGGCTGCCCGCAAAGTCTCGGGCCATTCCGAGTCCGGCGGACGAACTTCGCCCACGCCCCCCACGAAGGCTATAGCCCACCCGTTTTTTGGCCATTTGGGGGGTTTTGGCACCCCGACCTTCGGGCGCAAATTTTTGGGCGCGGCTGTGCCCGTCTCCTATTTTTGGCACACGGAGGCTGCCCGCAAAGTCTCGGGCCATTCCGAGTCCGGCGGACGAACTTCGCCCACGCCCCCCAAGAAGGCTATAGCCCACCCGTTTTTTGGCCATTTGGGGGGTTTTGGCACCCCGACCTTCAGGAGCTAATTTTTGGGCGCGGCTGTGCCCGTGGCCTATTTTTGGCACACGGAGGCCGACCGCAAAGTCTCGGGCCATTCCGAGTCCGGCGGAAGAACTTTGCCCACGCCCCCCACCAAGGCTATAGCCCACCCGATTTTTGGCCATTTTTCCGCTGGGGGGTTTTGGCACCTCGACCTTCGGGTGCTAATTTTTGGGCGCGGCTATGCCCATCGCCAATTTTTGGCACACGGAGGCCGCCCCCAAAGTCTCGGGCCATTCCGAGTCCGGCGGACGAACTTCGCCCACGCCCCCCACCAAGGCTATAGCCCACCCGATTTTTGGCCATTTTTCCGCTGGGGGGTTTTGGCACCCGACCTTGGCGCTACTTTTTGGCTATGCCCGTGGCCTATTTTTGGTACGGAGGCAGCCCCATAGTCGCGGGCCATTCCAGTCGGACGAACTTCACCGGCCCCACCAAGGCTATAGCCCACCCGATTTTTGGCCATTTTTCCGCTGGGGGGTTTTGGCACCCCGACCTTCGGGTACTAATTTTTGGGCGCGGCTATGCCCATGGCCAATTTTTGGCACATGGAGGCCGCCCCCAAAGTCTCGGGCCATTCCGAGGCCGGCGGACGAACTTCGCCCACGCCCCCCACCAAGGCTATAGCCCACCCGTTTTTTGGCCATTTATCCGCTGGGGGGTTTTGGCACCCCGACCTTCGGGCATTAATTTTTGGGCGCGACTGTGCCCGTGGCCTATTTTTGGGACACGGAGGCTTCCCGCAAAGTCTCGGGCCATTCCGAGTCCGGCGGACGAACTTCGGCCACGCCTCCCACCAAGGCTATAGCCCACCCGTTTTTTGGCCATTTGGGGGGTTTTGGCACCCCGACCTTCGGGCGCTAATTTTTGGGCTTGGCTGTGCCCGTGGCCTATTTTTTACACACAGAGGCCGGCCGCAAAGTCTCGGGCCATTCGAAGTCCGGCGGACAAACTTCGCCCACGCCCCCCACCAAGGCTTTAGCCCACCCGATTTTTGGCCATTTTTCCGCTGGGGGGTTTTGGCACCCCGACCTTCGGTCGCTAATTTTTTGGCATGGCTGTGCCCGTAACCTATTTTTGGCACACGGAGGCCGCCCGCAAAGTCCTGGGCCATTCCGAGTCCGGCGGACGAATTTCGCCCACTCCCCCCACCAAGGCTATAGCCCACCCGTTTTTTGGTCATTTGGGGGGTTTTGGCACCCCGACCTTGGGACGCTAATTTTTGGGCGCGGCTGTGCCCGTGGCCTATTTTTGGAACACGGAGGCCGCCCGCAAAGTATCGGGCCATTCCGAGTCCGGCGGACGAACTTCACCCACGCCCCCCACCAAGGCTATAGACCACCCGTTTTTTGGCCATTTGGGTGGTTTTGGCACCACGACATTCGGGCGATAATTTTTGGGCGCGGCTGTGCCCGTGGCCTATTTTTGGCACACGGAGTCCGCCCGCAATGTCTCGGGCCATTCGGAGTCCGGCGGACGAACTTCGCCCACGCCCCCCACCAAGTCTATAGCCCACCCGATTTTTGGCCATTTTTCCGCTGGGGGGTTTTGGCACCCCGACCTTCGGGCGCTAATTTTTGGGCAGGGCTCTGCCCGTGGCCTATTTTTCGGAGGCGCGCCGCAAAGTCTCGGGCCATTCCGAGTCCGGCGGAAGAACTTTGCCCACGGCCCCCACCAAGGCTATAGCCCACCCGATTTTTGGCCATTTTTCCGCTGGGGGGTTTTGGCACCCCGACCTTCGGGCGCAAATTTTTGGGCGCGACTGTGCCCGTGGCCTATTTTTGGCTCACGGAGGCCGCCCGCAAAGTCTCGGGCCATTCCGAGTCCGGCGGACGAACTTCGCCCGGCGCCCCCACCGCTATAGCCCACCCGTTTTTTGGCCATTTGGGGGGTTTTGGCACCCCGACCTTCGGGCAGTAATTTTTGGGCGCGGCTGTGCCCGTGGCCTATTTTTGGCACACGGAGGCCGCCCGCAATGACTCGGGCCATTCGGAGTCCGGCGGACGGACTTCGCCCACGCCCCCCACCAAAGCTATAGCCCACCCGATTTTTGGCCATTTATCCGCTGGGGGGTTTTGGCACCCGACCTTGCACTAACTTTTAGTTGCGGCTATGCCCGTTGCCTATTTTGCACGGAGGCCGCCCCCAAAGTCTCGGGCCATTCGAGTCCGGCGGACGAAGCCGCCCCCACCAAGGCTATAGCCCACCCGATTTTGGCCATTTATCCGCTGGGGTTTTGGCACCCGACCTTCGGGCGTTAATTTTTAGCGACTGTGCCCGTGCCTATTTTACACACGGAGGCCGCCCGCAAATTCTCGGGCCATTCGAGTCCCGGACGAACTTCGCCCACGCCCCCACCAAGGCTATTGCCCACCGATTTTTGGCTATTTTTCCGCTGGGGTTTTGGCACCCGACCTTGGGCGCTAATTTTTGGGTGCGGCTATGCCCGTGGCCTATTTTGCAGCACCACGGAGACCGCCCGCAAAGTCTCGGGCCATTCCGAGTCCGGCGGACGAACCGCCACACCCCCACCAAGGCTATAGCCCACCGTTTTTGGCCATTTGGGGTTTGGCACCCCGACCTTCGGGCACTAATTTTTGGGTGCGGCTGCCGTGGCTATTTTGGCACACGGAGGCAGCCCAAAAGTCTCTTGCCATTCGGAGACCGGACGGACTTCGCCCGCCACCAAGGCTATAGCCCACCCGATTTTGGCCATTTTCCGCTGGGGTTTTGGCACCCCGACCATCGGGCGCTAATTTTTGGACACGGCTATGCCCGTCTCCTATTTTTGGCACATGGAGGCTGCCCGCAAAGTCTCGGGCCATTCCGAGTCCGGCGGACGAACTTCGCCCACACCCCCCACCAACGCTATAGCCCACCCGTTTTTTGGCGATTTATCCGCTGGGGGGTTTTGGCACCCCGACCTTCGGGCATTAATTTTTGGGTGCGACTGTGCCCGTGCCCTATTTTTTACACACGGAGGCCGCCCGCAAATTCTCGGGCCATTCCGAGTCCGGCGGACGAACTTCGCCCACGCCCCCCACCAAGGCTATTGCCCACCCGATTTTTGGCTATTTTTCCGCTGGGGGGTTTTGGCACCCCGACCTTCGGGCGCTAATTTTTGGGCGCGGCTATGCCCGTGGCCTATTTTTGGCACACGGAGACCGCCCACAAAGTCTCGGGCCATTCCGAGTCCGGCGGACGAACTTCGCCCACACCCCCCACCAAGGCTATAGCCCACCCGTTTTTTGGCCATTTGGGGGGTTTCGGCACCCCGACCTTCGGGCACTAATTTTTGGGTGCGGCTGCGCCCGTGGCCTATTTTTGGCACACGGAGGCAGCCCAAAAAGTCTCTTGCCATTCGGAGACCGGCGGACGGACTTCGCCCACGCCCCCCACCAAGGCTATAGCCCACCCGATTTTTGGCCATTTTCCCGCTGGGGGGTTTTGGCACCCCGACCATCGGGCGCTAATTTTTGGACAAGGCTATGCCCGTCTCCTATTTTTGGCACATGGAGGCTGCCCGCAAAGTCTCGGGCCATTCCGAGTCCGGCGGACGAACTTCGCCCACACCCCCCACCAACGCTATAGCCCACCCGTTTTTTGGCCATTTGGGGGGTTTCGGCACCCCGACCTTCGGGCACTAATTTTTGGGTGCGGCTGCGCCCGTGGCCTATTTTTGGCACACGGAGGCAGCCCAAGAAGTCTCTGGCCATTCGGAGAACGGCGGACGGACTTCGCCCCCCCCCGCTACTAAGCCATTAGCCCACCCGATTTTTGGCCATTTTTCCGCTGGGGGGTTTTGGCACCCCGACCATCGGGCGCTAATTTTTGGACACGGCTATGCCCGTGGCCTATTTTTGGCACACAGAGTCCGCCCACAAAGTCTCGGGCCATTCCGAGTGGACGAACCACGCCCCCCCAAGGCTATAGCCCACCCGATTTTTGGCCATATATCCGCGGTGGGGTTTTGGCACCCGACCTTGGGCGGCTATGCCCGTTGCCTATTTTTGGCACACGGAGGCCGCCCCCAAAGTCTCGGGCCATTCCGAGTCCGGCGGACGAACTTCGCCCACTCCCCCACCAAGGCTATAGCCCACCCGATTTTTGGCCATTTATCCGCTGGGGGGTTTTGGCACCCCGACCTTCGGGCTTTAATTTTTGGGCGCGATTGTGCCCGTGGCCTATTTTTGGGACACGGAGGCCGCCCGCAAAGTCTCGGGCCATTCCGAGTCCGGCGGACGAACTTCGCCCACGCCCCCCACCAAGGCTATAGCCCACCCGATTTTTGGCCATTTTTCCGCTGGGGGGTTTTGGCACCCCGACCTTCGGGCGCTAACTTTTGGGTGCGGCTATGCCCGTTGCCTATTTTTGGCACACGGAGGCCGCCCCCAAAGTCTCGGGCCATTCCGAGTCCGGCGGACGAACTTCGCCCACGCCCCCCACCAAGGCTATAGCCCACCCGATTTTTGGCCATTTATCCGCTGGGGGGTTTTGGCACCCCGACCTTCGGGCATTAATTTTTGGGCGCGACTGTGCCCGTGGCCTATTTTTGGGACACGGAGGCCGCCCGCAAAGTCTCGGGCCATTCCGAGTCCGGCGGACGAACTTCGCCCACGCCCCCCACATGGGCTATAGCCCACCCGATTTTTGGCCATTTTTCCGCTGGGGGGTTTTGGCACCCCGACCTTCGGGCGCTAATTTTTGGGCGTGACTATGCCCGTGGCCTATTTTTGGCTCACGGTGGCCGCCCGCAAAGTCTCGGGCCATTCCGAGTCCGGCGGACGAACTTCGCCCACGCCCCCCACCAAGGCTATAGCCCACCCGTTTTTTGGCCATTTGGGGGGTTTTTGCACCCCGACCTTCGGGCGCTAATTTTTGGGTATGGCTGTGCCCGTGCCCTATTTTTTCCACACGGAGGCCGCCCGCAAAGTCTCGGGCCATTCCGAGTCCGGCGGACGAACTTCGCCCACGCCCCCCACCAAGGCTATAGCCCACCCGTTTTTTGGCCATTTGGGGGGTTTTTGCACCCCGACCTTCGGGCGCTAATTTTTGGGTACGGCTGTGCCCGTGCCCTATTTTTTCCACACGGAGGCTGCCCGCAAATTCTCGGGCCATTCGGAGTCCGGCGGACGAACTTCGCCCACGCCCCCCACCAACGCTATAGCCCACCCGTTTTTTGGCCATTTGGGGGGTTTTGGCACCCCGACCTTCGGGCGCTAATTTTTGGGCGCGGCTGTGACCGTGGCCTATTTTTGGCACACGGAGGGTGCCCGCAAAGTCTCGGGCAATTCCGAGTCCGGCGTACGAATTTCGCCCAAGCCCCCCACCAAGGCTATAGCCCACCCGTTTATTGGCCATTTGGGGGGTTTTGGCACCCCGACCATCGGGCGCTAATTTTTGGGCACGGCTGTGCCCGTGGCCTATTTTTGGCACACGGAGGCCGCCCGCAAAGTCTCGGGCAATTCCGAGTCCGGCGGACGAACTTCGCCCAAGCCTCCCACCAAGGCTATAGCCCACCCGTTTATTGGCCATTTGGGGGGTTTTGGCACCCCGACCTTCGGGCGCTAATTTTTGGGCGCGGCTGTGCCCGTGGCCTATTTTTGGAACACGGAGGCTGCCCGCAAAGTCTCGGGCCATTCGGAGTCCGGCGGACGAACTTCGCCCACGCCCCCCACCAAAGCTATAGCCCACCCGATTTTTGGCCATTTTTCCGCTGGAGGGTTTTGCACCCCGATCTTCGGGCGCTAAGTTTTGGGCGCGGCTATGCCCGTGGCCTATTTTTGGCACACGGAGGCCGCCCCCAAAGTCTCGGGCCATTCCGAGTCCGGCGGAAGAACTTCGCCCACGCCCCCCACCAAGGCTATAGCCCACCCAATTTTTTGCCATTTTTCCGCTGGGGGGTTTTGGCACCCCGACCTTCGGGCGCTAATTTTTGTACGCGCCTATGCCCGTGGCCTATTTTTGGCACACGGAGGCCGCCCCCAAAGTCTCGGACCATTCCGAGTCTGGCGGACGAACTTCGCCCACGCCCCCACCAAGGCTATAGCCCAGCCGTTTTTGGCCTTTTGGGGTTTGGCACCCGAACTTGGGACTAATTTTTGGCGCGGCTGTGCCGTGCCGTACACACGGAGGCCGCCCGCAAATTCTCGGGCCACTCCGAGTCGCCCACGCCCCCTGCGCGTTTTTGGCCATTTGGGGGGTTTTGGCACCCCGACCATCGGGCACTAATTTTTGGTGGCGGCTGTACCCGTTGCCTATTTTTGGCACACGGAGGCCGCCCGCCAAGACTCGGGCCATTTGGAGTCCGGCGGACGAACTTCGCCCACGGTCCCCACCAAAGCTATAGCCCACCCGATTTTTGGCCATTTTTCCGCTGGGGGGTTTTGTTATTCCGACCTTCGGGCGCTAAGTTTTGGGCGCGGCTATGCCCATGGCCTTTTTTTGGCACGCGGAGGCCGCCCACAAAGTCTCGGGCCATTCCGAGTCCGGCGGACGAACTTTGCCCACGCCCCCCACCAAGACTATAGCCCACCCGATTTTTGGCCATTTTTCCGCTGGGGGGTTTTGGCACCCCGACCTTCGGGCGCTAATTTTTTGGTGCGATTGTGCCCGTGGCCTATTTTTGGCTCACGGAGGCCGCCCGCAAAGTATCGGGCCATTCCGAGTCCGGCGGACGAACTTCGCCCACGCCCCCCACCAAGGCTATAGCCCACCCGTTTTTTGGCCATTTGGGGGGTTTTTGCACCCCGACCATCGGGCGCTAATTTTTGGGGGCGGCTGTGCCCGTGGCCTATTTTTGGCACACGGAGGCCACCCGCCAAGACTCGGCCCATTCGGAGTCCGGCGGACGAACTTCGCCCACAGTCCCCACCAAAGCTATAGCCCACCCGATTTTTGGCCATTTTTCCGCTGGGGGGTTTTGTTATTCCGACCTTCGGGCGCTAAGTTTTGGGCGCGGCTATGCCCATGGCCTATTTTTGGCACGCGGAGGCCGCCCGCAAAGTCTCGGGCCATTCCGAGTCCGGCGGACGATCGTAGCCCACTGCCACCACCAAGGCTATAGCCCACCCGATTTTTGGCCATTTTTCCGCTGGGGGGTTTTGGCACACCGACCTTCGGGCGCTAATTTTTGGGCGCGACTGTGACCGTGGCCTATTTTTGGCTCACGGAGGCCGCCCGCAAAGTATCGGGCCATTCCGAGTCCGGCGGACGAACTTCGCCCACGCCCCCCACCAACGCTATAGCCCACCCGTTTTTTGGCCATTTGGGGGGTTTTGGCACCCCGACCGTCGGGCGCTAATTTTTGGTTGCGGCTGTGCCCGTGCCTATTTTTGCACCACGAGGCCGCCCGCAAATTCTCGGGCCATTCCGAGTCCGGCGGACGAACTTCGCCCACGCCCCCCACCAACGCTATAGCCCACCCGTTTTTTGGCCATTTGGGGGGTTTTGGCACCCCGACCGTCGGGCACTAATTTTTGGGCGCGGCTGTGCCCGTGGCCTATTTTTGGCACACGGAGGCCGCCCGCAAAGATTCGGGCCATTCGGAGTCCGGCGGACGGACTTCGCCCACGCCCCCCACCAAAGCTATAGCCCACCCGATTTTTGGCCATTTTTCCGCTGGGGGGTTTTGGCACCCCGACCTTCGGGCGCTAAGTTTTGTGCGCAGCTATGCCCGTTGCATATTTTTGGCACACGGAGGCCGCCCCCAAAGTCTCGGGCCATTCCGAGTCCGGCGGACGAACTTCGCCCACGCCCCCCACCAAGGCTATAGCCCACCCGATTTTTGGCCATTTGGGGGGTATTGGCACCCCGACCTTCGGGAGAAAATTTTTGGGCGCGGCTATGCCCATGGCCTATTTTTGGCACGCGGAGGCCGCCCGCAAAGTCTCGGGCCATTCCGAGTCCGGCGGACGAACTTCGCCCACGCCCCCCACCAAGGCTATAGCCCACCACCCGTTTTTTGGCTATTTTTCCGCTGGGGGGTTTTGGCACCCCGACCTTCGGGTGCTAATTTTTGGACGCGGCTGTGCCCGTGGCCTAGTTTTGGCAGACGGAGGCCGCCCGCAAAGTGTCGGGCCATTCCGAGTCCGGCGGACGAACTTCGCCCACGCCCCCCACCAAGGCTATAGCCCACCCGTTTTTTGGCCATTTGGGGGGTTTTGGCACCCCGACCTTCGGGTGCTAATTTTTGGGCGCGGCTATGCCCGTGGCCTAGTTTTGGCACACGGAGGCCGCCCGCAAAGTCTCGGGCCATTCCGAGTCCGGCGGACGAACTTCGCCCACGCCCCCCACCAAGGCTATAGCCCACCCGATTTTTGGCCATTTATCCGCTGGGGGGTTTTGGCACCCCGACCTTCGGGCATTAATTTTTGGGCGCGACTGTGCCCGTGGCCTATTTTTGGCACACGGAGGGCGCCCGCAAAGTCTCGGGCCATTCCTAGTCCGGCGGACAAACTTTGCCCACGCCCCCCCCCAAGGCTATAGCCCAATCGTTTATTGGCCATTTGGGGGGTTTTGGCACCCCGACCTTCAGGAGCTAATTTTTGGGCGCGGCTGTGCCCGTGGCCTATTAATGGCACACGGAGGCCGCCCGCAAAGACTCGGGCCATTCGGAGTCCGGCGGACGAACTTCGCCCACGGCCCCCTCCAAAGCTATAGCCCACCCGATTTTTGGCCATTTTTCCGCTGTGGGGTTTTGGCACCCCGACCTTCGGGCGCTAAGTTTTGGGCGCGGCTATGTCCGTGGCCTATTTTTGGCGGACAGAGGCCGCCCGCAAAGTCTCGGCCCATTTCACCAGGCTATAGGCCACCACCCGTTTTTTGGCCATTTTTCCGCTGGGGGGTTTTGGCACCCCGACCTTCGGGTGTTAATTTTTGGGCACGGCTGTGCCCGTGGCCTAGTTTTGGCACACGGAGGCCGCCCACAAACTCTCGGGCCATTCCGAGTCCGGCGGACGAACTTCGCCCACGTCCCTCACCAAGGCTATAGCCCACCCGATTTTTGGCCATTTGGGGGGTATTGGCACCCCGACCTTCGGGAGTAAATTTTTGGGCGCGGCTGTGCCCGTGGCCTATTTTGGCAAACGGAGGCCGCCCGCAATGTCTCGGGCCATTCCGAGTTCGGCGGACGAACTTCGCCCACGCCCCCCACCAAGACTATAGCCCACCCGATTTTTGGCCATTTGGGGGGTATTGGCGCCCCGACCTTCGGGAGCTAATGTTTGGGTACGGCTGTGTCCGTGGCCTATTTTTGGCACACGGAGGCCGCCCGCAAAGTCTCGGGCCATTCCGAGTCCGGCGGACGAACTTCGCCCACGCCCCCCACCAAGGCTATAGCCCACCCGATTTTTGGCCATTTGGGGGGTATTGGCACCCCGACCTTCGGGTGCAAATTTTTGGGCGCGGCTGTGCCCCTGGCCTATTTTTGGCACACGGAGGCCGCCCGCAAAGTCTCGGGCCATTCCGAGTTCGGCGGACGAACTTCGCCCACGCCCCCCACCAAGACTATAGCCCACCCGATTTTTGGCCATTTGGGGGGTTTTGGTACCCCGACCTTCGGGCACTAATTTTTGGGTGCGGCTGTGCCTGTGGCCTATTTTTGGCACACGGAGGCCACCCGCAAAGTCTCGGGCCATTCCGAGTTCGGCGGACGAACCTCGCCCACGCCCCCCACCAAGGCAATAGCCCACCCGATTTTTGGCCATTTGGGGGGTATTGGCACCCCGACCTTCGGGTGCTAATTTTAGGGCGCGGCTGTGCCCGTGACCTAGTTTTGGCAGACGGAGGCTGCCCACAAAGGATCGGGCCATTCCGAGTCCGGTGGGCCGAACCATACGCCCCCACCAAAGCTATAGCCCACCCGTTTTTTGGCCATTTGGGGGTTTTGGCACCCCGACCTTCGGGCGCTAATTTTTGGGCGCGGCTGTGCCCGTGGCCTATTTTTGGCACACGGAGGCCGCCCGCAAAGTCTCGGGCCATTCCGAGTCCGGCGGACGAACTTCGCCCACGCCCCCCACCAAGGCTATAGCCGACCCGTTTTTTGGCCATTTGGGGGGTTTTGGCACCCCGACCTTCGGGTACTAATTTTTGGGCGCGGCTGTGCCCGTGGCCTATTTTTGGCACACGGAGGCCGCCCATAAAGTCTCTGGCCATTCCGAGTCCGGCGGACGAACTTCGCCCACGCCCCCCACCAAGGCTATAGACCACCCGATTTTTGGCTATTTTTCCGCTGGGGGGTTTTGGCACCCCGACCTTCGGGCGCTACTTTTTGGGCGCGGCTGTGCCCGTGGCCTATTTTTAGCACACGGAGGCCGCCTGCAAAGTCTCGGGCAATTCCGAGTCCGGCGGACGAACTTCGCACACGCCCCCGACAAAGGCTATAGCCCACCCGTTTTTTGGCCATTTGGGGGGTTTTGGCACCCCGACCTTCGGGTGCTAATTTTTCGGCGCGGCTGTGCCCATGGCCTATTTTTGGCAAACGGAGGCCGCCCGCAAAGTCTTGTGCCATTCCTAGTCCGGCGGACGAACTTCGCCGACGCCCCCCACCAAGGCTATAGCCCACCCGATTTTTGGCCATTTTTCCGCAGGGGGGTTTTGGCACCCCGACCTTCGGGCGCTAAATTTTGGGCGCGGCTGTGCCCGTGGCCTATTTTTGACATACGGAGGCCGCTCACAATGTCTCGGGCCATTCCGAGTCCGGCGGACGAACTTCGCCCACGCCCCCCACCAAGGCTATAGCCCACCCGATTTTTGGCCATTTTTCCGCTGTGCGGTTTTGGCACCCCGTCCTTCGGGCGCTAATTTTTGGGCGCGGCTATGCCCGTGGCCTATTTTTGGCACACGGAGGCCGCCCCCAAAGTCTCGGGCCATTCCGAGTCCAGCGGTCGAACTTCGCCCACGCCCCCAACAAGGCTATAGCCCACCCGATTTTTGGCCATTTTTCCGCAGGGGGTTTTGGCACCCCGACCTTCGGGCACTATTTTTTGGGCGCGGCTGTGCCCGTCGCCTATTTTTGGCACCCGGAGGCCGCCCGCAAATTCTCGGGCCATTCCGAGTCCGGCGGACGAACTTCGCCCACGCCCCCCACCAAGGCTATAGCCCACCCGTTTTTTGGCCATTTGGGGGGTTTTGGCACCCCGACCTTCGGGTGCTAATTTTTCGGTGCGGCTGTGCCCGTGGCCTATTTTTGGCACACGGAGGCCGCCCGCAAAATCTAGTGCCATTCCTAGTCCGGCGGACGAACTTCGCCCACGCCCCCCACCAAGGCTATAGCCCACCCGATTTTTGGCAATTTTTCCTCAGGGGGGTTTTGGCACCCCGACCTTCGGGCGCTACTTTTTGGGCGCGGCTGTGCCCGTGGCCTATTTTTAGCACACGGAGGCCGCCTGCAAAGTCTCGGGCAATTCCGAGTCCGGCGGACGAACCGCGCCCGACAAAGGCTATAGCCTACCCGTTTTTAGCCATTTGGGGGTTTTGGCACCCCGACCTTGGTGCTAATTTTTAGCGGCTGTGCCCATGGCCTATTTTGGCAAGCGGAGGCGCCCGCAAAGTCTTGTGCCATTCCTAGTCCGCGGACGAACCGACGCCCCCACCAAGGCTATAGCCCACCCGATTTTTGGCCATTTTTCCCAGGGGGTTTTGGCACCCGACCTTCGGGCGCTAAATTTTGGGCGCGGCTGTGCCCGTGGCCTATTTTTGCCATACGGAGGCCGCTCACAATGTCTCGGGCCATTCCGAGTCCGGCGGACGAACCGCCACGCCCCCACCAAGGCTATAGCCCACCCGATTTTTGGCCATTTTCGCTGTTTTGGCACCCCGTCCTTCGGGCGCTAATTTTTGGGCGCGGCTATGCCCGTGGCCTATTTTTGGCACACGGAGGCCGCCCCCAAAGTCTCGGGCCATTCCGAGTCCAGCGGTCGAACTTCGCCCACGCCCCCAACAAGGCTATAGCCCACCCGATTTTTGGCCATTTTTCCGCTGGGGGGTTTTGGCACCCCAACATTCGGGCGCTAATTTTTGGGCGCGGCTGTGCCCGTGGCCTATTTTTGGCGCACGGAGGCCGCCCGCAAAGTCTCGGACAATTCAGAGTCCGGCGGACGAACTTCGCCCACCCCCCCCACCAAGGTTATAGCCCACCCGTTTTTTGGCCATTTGGGGGGTTTTGGCACCCCAACCTTCGGGCGCTAATTTTTGGGCGAGGCTGTGCCCGTGGCCTATTTTTTGCACACGGAGTCCGCCCGCAAAGTCTCGGGCCATTCCGAGTCCGGTGGACGAACTTCGCCCACGCCCCCCGCCAAGGCTATAGCCCACCCGATTTTTGGCCATTTTTCCACAGGGGGGTTTTGGCACCCCGACCTTCGGGTGCTACTTTTTGGGCCTGGCTTTGCCCGTGGCCTATTTTTGGCACACGGAGGCCACCCAAAAAGTCTCGGGCCATTCCGAGTCCGGCGGTCGAACTTCGCCCACGCCCCCCACCAAGGCTTTAGCCCACCCGTTTTTTGGCCATTTGGGGGGTTTTGGCACCCCGACCTTGGGACACTAATTTTTGGGCGCGGCTGTGCCCGTGGCCTATTTTTGGCGCACGGCGGCCCGCAAAGTCTCGGGCCATTCCGAGTCCGGCGGACGAACTTCGCCCACGCCCCCCACCAAGGCTATAGCCCACCCGTTTTTATGCCATTTGGGGGGTTTTGACACCCCGACCTTCGGGTGCTAATTTTTGGATGTGGCTGTGCCCGTGGCCTATTTTTTGCATATGGAGGCCGCGCGCAATGTCTCGTGCCATTCCTAGTCCGGCGAACGAACTTCGCCCACGCCCCCCACCAAGGCTATAGCCCACCCGATTTTTGTCCATTTTTCCGCTGGGGGTTCTGGCACCCCTATCTTCGGGTACTAATTTTTGGGCGCGGCTGTGCCCGTGGCCTATTTTTGGCACACGGAGGCAGCCCGCAAAGTCTCGGCCCATTCCGAGTCTGGCGGACGAACTTCGCCTACTCCCCCCACCAAGGCAATAGCCCACTCGTTTTTTTTCCGCTGGGGGGTTTTGGCACCCCGACCTTCGGGTGCTAATTTTTGGGCCCGGCTGTGTCCGTGGCCTATTTTTGGCACACGGAGGCCGCCCGCAATGTTTCGTGCCATTCCTAGTCTGGCGGACGAACTTCGCCCATGCCCCCCACCAAGGCTATAGCCCACCCGATTTTTGGCCATTTTTCCGCAGGGGGTTTTGGCACCCCGACCTTTGGGTGCTAATTTTTGGACGCGGCTGTGCCCGTAGCCTATGTTTGGCACACGGAGGCTGTCCGCAAAGTCTCGGGCCATTCCGAGTCCGGCGGACGAACTTCCCCCACGCCCCCCACCAAGGCTATAGCCCACTCGTTTTTTTTCTGCTTGGGGGTTTTCGCACCCCGACCTTCGGGTACTAATTTTTGGGCGCGGCTGTGTCCGTGGCCTATTTTTGGCACACGGAGGCCGCCCGCAATGTCTCGTGCCATTCCTAGTCCGGCGGACGAACTTCGCCCATGCCCCCCACCAAGGCTATAGCCCACCCGATTTTTGGCAATTTTTCCGCAGGGGGTTTCGGCACCCCGACCTTCGGGTGCTAATTTTTGGGCGCGGCTGTGCCCGTTGCCTATTTTTGGCTCACGGAGGCCGCCCGCAAAGGCTCGGGCCATTCCGAGTCCGGCGGACGATCTTCGCCCCCGCCCCCCACAAAGGCTATAGCCCACCCGTTTTTTGGCCATTTGGGGGGTTTCGGCACCCCGAACTTCGGGTGCTAATTTTTAGGTGCGGCTGTGACCGTGGCCTATTTTTGGCACACGGAGGCCGCCCGCAAAGTCTCGGGCCATTCCGAGTCCGGCGGACGAACTTCTTCCACGCCCCCCACCAAGGCTTTAGCCCACCCGTTTTTTGGCCATTAGGGGGGTTTTGACACCCCGACCTTCGGGTGCTAATTTTTAGACGTGGCTGTGCCCGTGGCCTTTTTTTGGCACACGGAGGCCGCCCGCAAAGTCTCGTGCCATTCCTAGTCTGGCGGACGAACTTCGCCCATGCCCCCCACCAAGGCTATAGCCCACCCGATTTTTTGCCATTTTTCCGCTGGGGGGTTTTGGCACCCCGACCTTCGGGCGCTAATTTTTGGGCGCGGCTATGCCCGTGGCCAATTTTTGGCACGCGGAGGCCACCCGAAAAGTCTCGGGCCATTCCGAGTCCGGCGGACGAACTTCGCCCACGCCCCCCACCAAGGCTATAGCCCACCTATTTTTTGGCCATTTGGGGGGTATTGGCACCCCGACCTTCGGGCGCTAATTTTTGTGCGCGGCTGTGCCCGTGGTCTATTTTTGGCACACGGAGGCCGCCCGCAAAGGCTCGGGCCATTCCGAGTCCGGCGGACGAACTTCGCCCACGCCCCCCACCAAGGCTATAGCCCACCCGATTTTTGGCCATTTTTCCGCTGGGCGGTTTTGGCACCTCGACCTTCGGGCGCTAATTTTTGGGCAAAGCTGTGCCCGTGTCCTATTTTTGACACATGGAGGCCGCCCGCTAAGTCTCGGGCCATTCAGAGTCCGGCGGACGAACTTCGCCCACGCCCCCCACCAAGGCTATAGCCCACCCGTTTTTTGGCCATTTGGGGGGTTTTGGCGCCCCGACTATCGGGCGCTAATTTTTGGGAGCGGCTGAGCCCGTGGCCTATTTTTGGCACACAGATTCCGCCCGCAAAGTCTCGGGCCATTCCGAGTCCGGCGGACGAACTTCGCCCACGGCCCCCACCAAGGCTATAGCCCACCCGTTTTTTGGCCAATTGGGGGGTTTTGGCACCCCGACCTTCGAGCGCTACTTTTTCGGCGTGGCTGTGCCCGTTGCCTATTTTTGGCACACGGATGCCGCTCGCAAAGTCTCGGGCCATTCCGAGTCCAGCGTACGAACATCGCCCACGCCTCCCACAAAGGCTATAGCCCACCCGTTTTTTGGCCATTTGGGGGGTTTTTGCACCCCGACCTTCGGGCGCTAATTTTTGGGTGCGGCTGTGCCCGTGGCCTATTTTTGGCACCCGGAGGCCGCCCGCAAAGTCTCGAGCCATTCCGAGTCCGGCGGACAAACTTCGCCCACGCCCCCCACCAAGGCTATAGCCCACCCGATTTTTGGCCATTTTTCCGCAGGGTGGTTTTGGCACCCCGACCTTCGGGCGCTAATTTTTGGGCGCGGCTGTGCCCGTGGCCTATTTTTAGCGCACGGAGGCCGCCGGCAAAGTCTCGTGCCATTCCTAGTCCGGCGGACGAACTTTGCCCACGCCCCCCACCAAGGCTATAGCCCACCCGATTTTTTGCCATTTTTCCGCTATGGGGTTTTGGCACCCCGACCTTCGGGTGCTAATTTTTGTGCGCGGCTGTGCCCGTGGCCTACTTTTGGCACACGGAGGCCGTCCGCAAAGTCTCGAGCCATTCCGAGTCCGGCGGACGAACTTCGCCCACGCCCCCCACCAAGGCTATAGCCCACCCGTTTTTTGGCCATTTTTCCGCTGGGGGGTTTTGGCACCCCGACCTTCGGGCGTTAATTTTTGGGGGCGGCTGTGTCCGTGGCCTATTTTTGGCACCCGGAGGCCGCCCGCAAAGTCTATGGCAATTCCGAGTCCGGCGGACGAACTTCGCCCACGCTCCCCACCAAGCCTATTGCCCACCCGTTTTTTGGCCATTTGGGGGGTTTTGGCACCCCGACCTTCGGGCGCGAATTTTTGAGCGCGGCTGTGCCCGTGGCCTACTTTTGGCACACGGAGGCCATCCGCAACGTCTCGAGCCATTCCGAGTCCGGAGGACGAACTTCGCCCACGCCCCCCACCAAGGCTATAGCCCACCCGATTTTTGGCCATTTTTCCGCAGGGAGGTTTTGGCACCCCGACCTTCGGGCGCTAATTTTTGGGCACGGCTGTGCCCGTGGCCTATTTTTAGCGCACGGAGGCCGCCCGCAAAGTCTCGTGCCATTCCTAGTCCGGCGGACGAACTTTGCCCACGCCCCCACAAAGGCTATAGCCCACCCGATTTTTGGCCATTTTTCCGCAGGGGGTTTTGGCACCCCGACCTTCGGGCGCTAATTTTTGGGGGCGGCTGTGTCCGTGGCCTATTTTTGGCACGCGGAGGCCGCCCGCAAAGTCTCGGGCAATTCCGAGTCCAGCGGACGAACTTCGCCCACGCCCCCCACCAAGGCTATAGCCCACCCGTTTTTTGGCCATTTGGGGGGTTTTGGCACCCCGACCTTCGGGCTCTAATTTTTGGGCGTGGCTGTGCCCGTGGCCTACTTTTGGTACACGGAGGCCGCCCACAAAGTCTCGAGCCATTCCGAGTCCGGCGGACGAACTTCGCACACGCCCCCCACCAAGGCTATAGCCCACCCGACTTTTGGCCAATTTTCCGCTGGGGGTTTTGGCACTCCAATCTTCGGGCGCTAATTTTTGGCCGCAGCTGTGCCCGTGGCCTATTTTTGGCTCACGAAGGCCGCCCGCAAAGTCTCGGGCCATTCCGCATCCGGCGGACGAACTTCGCCCACGCCCCCCACCAAGGCCATAACCCACCCGTTTTTTGGGCATTTTTCCGCTGGGGGGTTTTGGCACCCCGACCTTCGGGCGCTAATTTTTGGCCGCTGCTGTGCCCGTGGCCTATTTTTGGCACCCGGAGGCCGCCCGCAAAGTCTCAGGCAATTCCGAGTCCGGCGGACGAACTTCGCCCACGCCCCCCACCAAGGCTATAGCCCACCCGTTTTTTGGCCATTTGGGCGGTTTTGGCACCCGACCTTGGGCTCTAATTTTTAGGTGCGGCTGTGCCCGTGGCCCTACACGGAGGCCGCCCTCAAAGTCTCGAGCCATTCCGAGTCCGGCGGTTTAACTTCGCCCACACCCCCCACCAAGGCTATAGCCCACCCGACGTTTGGCCATTTTTCCGCTGGGGGGTTTTGGCACTCCAATCTTCGGGCGCTAAGTTTTGGCCGCAGCTGTGCCCGTGGCCTATTTTTGGCTCACGGAGGCCGCCCGCAAAGTCTCGGGCCATTCCGCGTCCGGCGGACGAACTTCGCCCACGCCCCCCACCAAGGCCATAACCCACCCCTTTTTTGGGCATTTTTCCGCTGGGGGGTTTTGGCACCCCGACCTTCGGGCGTTAATTATTGGGGGCGGCTGTGTCCGTGGCCTATTGTTGCAGCGGAGGCCGCCCGCAAAGTCTCGGGCAATTCCGAGTCCGGCGGACGAACTTCGCCCACGCCCCCCACCAAGCCTATTGCCCACCCGTTTTTTGGCCATTAGGGGGGTTTTGGCACCCCGACCTTCGGGCGCTAATTTTTTAGCGCGGCTGTGCCCGTGGCCTACTTTTGGCACACGGAGGCCGTCCGCAAATTTTCGAGCCATTCCGAGTCCTGCGGACGAACTTCGCCCACGCCCCCCACCAAGGCTATAGCCCACCCGATTTTTGGCCATTTTTCCGCAGGGAGGTTTTGGCACCCCGACTTTCGGGCGCTAATTTTTGGGCGCGGCTGTGCCCGTGGCCTATTTTTAGCGCACGGAGGCCGCCGGCAAAGTCTCGTGCCAGTCCTATTCCGGCGGACGAAATTTGTCCACGCCCCCCACAAAGGCTATAGCCCACCCGATTTTTGGCCATTTTTCCGCTATGGGGTTTTGGCACCCCGACCTTCGAGTGCTAATTTTTGTGCGCGGCTGTGCCCGTGGCCTACTTTTGGCACACGGAGGCCGCCCGCAAATCCTCGGGCCATTCCGAGTCCGGCGGACGAACTTCGCCCACGCCCCCCACCAAGCCTATTGCCAACCCGTTTTTTGGCCATTTGGGGGGTTTTGGCACCCCGACCTTCGGGCGCTAATTTTTGAGCGCAGCTGTGCCCGTGGCCTAGTTTTGGCACACGGAGGCCGTCCGCAAAGTCTCGAGCCATTCCGAGTCCGGCGGACGAACTTCGCCCACGCCCCCCACCAAGGCTATAGCCCACCCGTTTTTTGGCCATTTTTCCGCAGGGGGGTTTTGGCACCCCGACCTTCGGGCGTTAATTTTTGGGGGCGGCTGTGTCGGTGGCCTATTTTTGGCACGCGGAGGCCGCCCGCAAAGTCTCGGGCAATTCCGAGTCCGGCGGACGAACTTCGCCCACGCCCCCCACCAAGGCTATAGCCCACCCGTTTTTTGGCCATTTTTCCGCTGGGGGGTTTTGGTACCCCGACCTTCCGGCGTTAATTTTTGGGGGCGGCTGTGTCCGTGGCCTATTTTTGGCACCCGGAGGCCGCCCGCAAAGTCTCAGGCAATTCCGAGTCCGGCGGACGAACTTCGCCCACGCCCCCCACCAAGCCTATTGCCCACCCGTTTTTTGGCCATTTGGGGGGTTTTGGCACCCCGACCTTCGGGCGCTAATTTTTGAGCGCGGCTGTGCCCGTGGCCTACTTTTGGCACACGGAGGCCGTCCGTAAAGTCTCGAGCCATTCCGAGTCCGGCGGACGAACTTCGCCCACGCCCCCCACCAAGGCTATAGCCCACCCGATTTTTGGCCATTTTTCCGCAGGGAGGTTTTGGCACCCCGACCTTCGGGCGCTAATATTTGGGCACGGCTGTGCCCGTGGCCTATTTTTAGCGCACGGAGGCCGCCCGCAAAGTCTCGTGCCATTCCTAGTCCGGCGGACGAACTTTGCCCACGCCCCCCACAAAGGCTATAGCCCACCCGATTTTTGGCCATTTTTCCGGGGTTTTGGCACCCGACCTTCGGGCCCTAATTTTTAGGCGGCTGTGTCCGTGGCCTATTTTGGCGGAGCCGCCCGCAAAGTCTCGGGCAATTCCGAGTCCGGCGGACGAACTTCGCCAACGCCCCCACCAAGGCTATAGCCGACCACCCGTTTTTGGCCATTTGGGGTTTTGGCACCCGACCTTCGGGCGCTAATTTTTAGGCGCGGCTGTGCCCGTGGCCTGGCACACGGAGGCCGTCCGTAAAGTCTCGAGCCATTCCGAGTCCGGCGGACGAACTTCGCACTCGCCCCCCACCAATGCTATTGCCCACCCGATTTTTTGCCATTTTTCCGCAGGGTGGTTTTGGCACCCCGACCTTCGGGCGCTAATATTTAGGCGGCTGTGCCGTGGCCTATTTTAGCACCACGGAGGCCGCCCGCAAAGTCTCGGGCCATTCCGCGTCAGCGGACGAACCGCCACGCCCCCACCAAGGCCATAGCCCACCCGTTTTTGGCCATTTTCCGCTGGGGGTTTTGGCACCCGACCTTGGGCGCTAATTTTTGGCTTTGCCGTGGCCTAGCACACGGAGGCCGTCCGCAAAGTCTCGAGCCATTCCGAGTCCGGCGGACGAACCGCCCCCCACCAAGGCTATAGCCCACCCGATTTTTGGCCATTTTTTGGGAGGTTTTGGCACCCGACCTTGGCCTATTTTTAGCACACGGAGGCCGCCCGCAAAGTCTCGGGCCATTCCGAGTCCGGCGGACGAACTTCGCCCACGCCCCCCACCAAGGCCATAGCCCACCCGTTTTTTGGCCATTTTTCCGCTGGGGGCTTTTGGCACCCCGACCTTCAGGCGCTAATTTTTGGGCGCGGCTATGCCCGTGGCCTATTTTTTGCACACGAAGGGCTCCCCCAAAGTCTCGGGCCATTCCGAGTCCGGCGGACGAACTTCGCCCACGCCCCCCACCAAGGCTATAGCCCAACCGATTTTTGGCCATTTTTCCGCTGGGGGGTTTTGGCACCCCGACCTTCAGGCGCTAATTTTTGGGCGCGGCTATGCCCGTGGCCTATTTTCTGCACACGAAGGGCTCCCCCAAAGTCTCGGGCCATTCCGAGTCCGGCGGACGAACTTCGCCCACGCCCCCCACCAAGGCTATAACCCAACCGATTTTTGGCCATTTTTCCGCTGGGGGGTTTTGGCACCTCGACCTTCGGGCGCTAATTTTTGGGCTCTGCTGTGCCCGTGGCCTATTTTTGGCACACGGAGGCCGCCCGCAAAGTCTCGGGCCATTCCGAGTCCGGCGGACGAACTTCGGCCACGCCCCCCACAAAGGCTATAGCCCACCCGTTTTTTGGCCATTTGGGGGGTTTTGGCACCCCGAACTTCGGGTGCTAATTTTTGGGCGCGGCTGTGCCCGTGGCCTATTTTTAGCACACGGAGGCCGTCCGCATAGTCTCGGGCCATTCCGAGTCCGGCGGACGAACTTCGCCCATGCCCCCCACCAAGGCTATAGCCCACCCGATTTTTGGCCATTTTTCCGCTGGGGGGTTTTGGCACCCCGACCTTCGGGTGCTAATTTTTGGGAGCGGCTGTGCCCGTCACCTATTTTTGGCACACGGAGGCCGCCCGCAAAGTCTCGGGCCATTCCGAGTCCGGCGGACGAACTTCGCCCACGCCCCCCAGTAAGGCTATAGCCCACCCGTTTTTTGGCCATTTGGGGGGTTTTGGCGCCCCGACCTTCGGGCGCTAATTTTTGGGTGCGGCTGTACCCGTGGCCTATTTTTGGCACACGGAGGCCGCCCGCAAAGTCTCGGGCCATTCCGAGTCCGGCGGACGAACTTCGCCCACGCCCCCCACCAAGGCTATAGCCCACCCGATTTTTTGCCATTTTTCCGCTGGGGAGTTTTGGCACCCTGACTTCGGGCACTAATTTTTGGGCACGGCTGAGCCCGTGGACTATTTTTGGCACGCGGAGGCCGCCCGCAAAGTCTCGGGCCATTCCGAGTCCGGCGGACGAACTTCGCCCCCCACCAAGGCTATAGCCCACCCGATTTTTGGCCATTTTTCCGCTGGGGGGTTTTGGCACCCCGACCTTCGGGAGCTAATTTTTGGGCGCGGCTGTGCCCGTCACCTATTTTTGGCACACGGAGGCTGCCCGCAAAGTCTCGGGCCATTCCGAGCCCGGCGGACGAACTTCGCCCACGCCCCCCAGTAAGGCTATAGCCCACCCGTTTTTTGGCCATTTGGGGGGTTTTGGCGCCCCGACCTTCGGGCGCTAATTTTTGGGTGCGGCTGTTCCCGTGGCCTATATTTGGCACACGGAGGCCGCCCGCAAAGTCTCGGGCCATTCCGAGTCCGGCGGACGAACTTCGCCCACGCCCCCCACCAAGGCTATAGCCCACCCGATTTTTGGCCATTTTTCCGCTGGGGGATTTTGGCACCCCGACCTTCAGGCGCTAATTTTGGGGCGCGGCTATGCCCGTGGCCTATTTTTGGCACACGAAGGGCTCCCCCAAAGTCTCGGGCCATTCCGAGTCCGGCGGACGAACTTCGCCCACGCCCCCCACCAAGGCTATAACCCAACCGATTTTTGGCCATTTTTCCGCTGGGGGGTTTTGGCACCTCGACCTTCGGGCGCTAACTTTTGGGCTCTGCTGTGCCCGTGGCCTATTTTTGGCACACGGAGGCCGCCCGCAAAGTCTCGGGCCATTCCGAGTCCGGCGGACGAACTTCGGCCACGCCCCCCACAAAGGCTATAGCCCACCCGTTTTTTGGCCATTTGGGGGGTTTTGGCACCCCGAACTTCGGGTGCTAATTTTTGGGTGCGGCTGTGCCCGTGGCCTATTTTTAGCACACGGAGGCCGTCCGCATAGTCTCGGGCCATTCCGAGTCCGGCGGACGAACTTCGCCCATGCCCCCCACCAAGGCTATAGCCCACCCGATTTTTGGCCATTTTTCCGCTGGGGGGTTTTGGCACCCCGACCTTCGGGTGCTAATTTTTGGGAGCGGCTGTGCCCGTCACCTATTTTTGGCACACGGAGGCCGCCCGCAAAGTCTCGGGCCATTCCGAGTCCGGCGGACGAACTTCGCCCACGCCCCCCAGTAAGGCTATAGCCCACCCGTTTTTTGGCCATTTGGGGGGTTTTGGCGCCCCGACCTTCGGGCGTTAATTTTTGGATGCGGCTGTTCCCGTGGCCTATTTTTGGCACACGGAGGCCGCCCGCAAAGTCTCGGGCCATTCCGAGTCCGGCGGACGAACTTCGCCCACGCCCCCCACCAAGGCTATAGCCCACCCGATTTTTTGCCATTTTTCCGATGGGGAGTTTTGGCACCCTGACTTCGGGCGCTAATTTTTGGGCACGGCTGAGCCCGTGGACTATTTTTGGCACGCGGAGGCCGCCCGCAAAGTCTCGGGCCATTCCGAGTCCGGCGGACGAACTTCGCCCACGCCCCCCACCAAGGCTATAGCCCACCCGATTTTTGGCCATTTTTCCGCTGGGGGGTTTTGGCACCCCGACCTTCGGGAGCTAATTTTTGGGCGCGGCTGTGCCCGTCACCTATTTTTGGCACACGGAGGCTGCCCGCAAAGTCTCGGGCCATTCCGAGTCCGGCGGACGAACTTCGCCCACGCCCCCCAGTAAGGCTATAGCCCACCCGTTTTTTGGCCATTTGGGGGGTTTTGGCGCCCCGACCTTCGGGCGCTAATTTTTGGGTGCGGCTGTTCCCGTGGCCTATTTTTGGCACACGGAGGCCGCCCGCAAAGTCTCGGGCCATTCCGAGTCCGGCGGACGAACTTCGCCCACGCCCCCCACCAAGGCTATAGCCCACCCGATTTTTGGCCATTTTTCCGCTGGAGGATTTTGGCACCCCGACCTTCAGGCGCTAATTTTTGGGCGCGGCTATGCCCGTGACCTATTTTTGGCACACGAAGGGCTCCCCCAAAGTCTCGGGCCATTCCGAGTCCGGCGGACGAACTTCGCCCACGCCCCCCACCAAGGCTATAGCCCAACCGATTTTTGGCCATTTTTCCGCTGGGGGGTTTTGGCACCTCGACCTTCGGGCGCTAATTTTTGGGCGCTGCTGTGCCCGTGGCCTATTTTTGGTATACGGAGGCTGGCCGCAAAGTCTCGGGCCATTCCGAGTCCGGCGGACGAACTTCGCCCACGCCCCCCACAAAGGCTATAGCCCACCCGATTTTTGGCCATTTGGGGGGTTTTGGCACCCCGAACTTCGGGTGCTAATTTTTGGGTGCGGCTTTGCCCGTGGCCTACTTCTGGTACACGGAGGCTGCCCACAAAGTCTTGGGCCATTCCGAGTCCGGCGGACGAACTTCGCCCACGCCCCCCACCAAGGCTATAGCCCACCCGATTTTTGGCCATTTTTCCGCTGGCGGGTTTTGGCACCCCGACCTTCGGGCACTAATTTTTGGGCACGGCTGTGCCCGTGGCCTATTTTTAGCGCACGGAGGCCGCCCGCAAAGTCTCGTGCCATTCCTAGTCCGGCGGACGAACTTTGCCCACGCCCCCACAAAGGCTATAGCCCACCCGATTTTTGGCCATTTTTCCGCAGGGGGTTTTGGCACCCCGACCTTCGGGCGCTAATTTTTGGGGGCGGCTGTGTCCGTGGCCTATTTTTGGCACGCGGAGGCCGCCCGCAAAGTCTCGGGCAATTCCGAGTCCAGCGGACGAACTTCGCCCACGCCCCCCACAAAGGCTATAGCCCACCCGTTTTTTGGCCATTTGGGGGGTTTTGGCACCCCGACCTTCGGGCTCTAATTTTTGGGCGTGGCTGTGCCCGTGGCCTATTTTTGGCACACGGAGGCCACCCGCAATGTCTCGTGCCATTCCTAGTCTGGCGGACGAACTTCGCCCATGCCCCCCACCAAGGCTATAGCCCACCCGATTTTTGGCCATTTTTCCGCAGGGGGTTTTGGCACCCCGACCTTTGGGTGCTAATTTTTGGACGCGGCTGTGCCCGTGGCCTATGTTTGGCACACGGAGGCTGTCCGCAAAGTCTCGGGCCATTCCGAGTCCGGCGGACGAACTTCCCCCACGCCCCCCACCAAGGCTATAGCCCACTCGTTTTTTTTCTGCTTGGGGGTTTTCGCACCCCGACCTTCGGGTACTAATTTTTGGGCGCGGCTGTGTCCGTGGCCTATTTTTGGCACACGGAGGCCGCCCGCAATGTCTCGTGCCATTCCTAGTCCGGCGGACGAACTTCGCCCATGCCCCCCACCAAGGCTATAGCCCACCCGATTTTTGGCAATTTTTCCGCAGGGGGTTTCGGCACCCCGACCTTCGGGTGCTAATTTTTGGGCGCGGCTGTGCCCGTTGCCTATTTTTGGCTCACGGAGGCCGCCCGCAAAGGCTCGGGCCATTCCGAGTCCGGCGGACGATCTTCGCCCCCGCCCCCCACAAAGGCTATAGCCCACCCGTTTTTTGGCCATTTGGGGGGTTTCGGCACCCCGAACTTCGGGTGCTAATTTTTAGGTGCGGCTGTGACCGTGGCCTATTTTTGGCACACGGAGGCCGCCCGCAAAGTCTCGGGCCATTCCGAGTCCGGCGGACGAACTTCTTCCACGCCCCCCACCAAGGCTTTAGCCCACCCGTTTTTTGGCCATTAGGGGGGTTTTGACACCCCGACCTTCGGGTGCTAATTTTTAGACGTGGCTGTGCCCGTGGCCTTTTTTTGGCACACGGAGGCCGCCCGCAAAGTCTCGTGCCATTCCTAGTCTGGCGGACGAACTTCGCCCATGCCCCCCACCAAGGCTATAGCCCACCCGATTTTTTGCCATTTTTCCGCTGGGGGGTTTTGGCACCCCGACCTTCGGGCGCTAATTTTTGGGCGCGGCTGTGCCCGTGGCCTACAGCGGAGGCCACCCGAAAAGTCTCGGGCCATTCCGAGTCCGGCGGACGAACTTCGCCCACGCCCCCCACCAAGGCTATAGCCCACCTATTTTTTGGCCATTTGGGGGGTATTGGCACCCCGACCTTCGGGCGCTAATTTTTGTGCGCGGCTGTGCCCGTGGCCTATTTTTGGCACACGGAGGCCGCCCGCAAAGTCTCGGGCCATTCCGAGTCCGGCGGACGAACTTCGCCCACGCCCCCCACCAAGGCTATAGCCCACCCGATTTTTGGCCATTTTTCCGCTGGGCGGTTTTGGCACCTCGACCTTCGGGCGCTAATTTTTGGGCAAAGCTGTGCCCGTGTCCTATTTTTGACACATGGAGGCCGCCCGCTAAGTCTCGGGCCATTCAGAGTCCGGCGGACGAACTTCGCCCACGCCCCCCACCAAGGCTATAGCCCACCCGTTTTTTGGCCATTTGGGGGGTTTTGGCGCCCCGACTATCGGGCGCTAATTTTTGGGAGCGGCTGAGCCCGTGGCCTATTTTTGGCACACAGATTCCGCCCGCAAAGTCTCGGGCCATTCCGAGTCCGGCGGACGAACTTCGCCCACGGCCCCCACCAAGGCTATAGCCCACCCGTTTTTTGGCCAATTGGGGGGTTTTGGCACCCCGACCTTCGAGCGCTACTTTTTCGGCGTGGCTGTGCCCGTTGCCTATTTTTGGCACACGGATGCCGCTCGCAAAGTCTCGGGCCATTCCGAGTCCAGCGTACGAACATCGCCCACGCCTCCCACAAAGGCTATAGCCCACCCGTTTTTTGGCCATTTGGGGGGTTTTTGCACCCCGACCTTCGGGCGCTAATTTTTGGGTGCGGCTGTGCCCGTGGCCTATTTTTGGCACCCGGAGGCCGCCCGCAAAGTCTCGAGCCATTCCGAGTCCGGCGGACGAACTTCGCCCACGCCCCCCACCAAGGCTATAGCCCACCCGATTTTTGGCCATTTTTCCGCAGGGAGGTTTTGGCACCCCGACCTTCGGGCGCTAATTTTTGGGCGCGGCTGTGCCCGTGGCCTATTTTTGGCAAAGTCTCGTGCCATTCCTAGTCCAGCGGACGAACTTTGCCACGCCCCCACAAAGGCTATAGCCCACCCGATTTTTGGCCATTTTCCGCTATGGGGTTTTGGCACCCGACCTTGGTGCTAATTTTTGTCTTGGCTGTGCCCGTGGCCTACACAGCACACGGAGGCCGTCCGCAAAGTCTCGAGCCATTCGAGTCCGGCGGACGAACTTCGCCACGCCCCCACCAAGGCTATAGCCCACCCGTTTTTGGCCATTTTCCGCTGGGGTTTTGGCACCCGACCTTGGCGTTAATTTTTGGGCGGCTGTGTCCGTGGCCTATTTTGGCACCCGGAGGCCGCCCGCAAAGTCTATGGCAATTCCGAGTCCGGCGGACGAACCGCCACGCTCCCCACCAAGCCTATTGCCCACCCGTTTTTGGCCATTTGGGGGTTTTGGCACCCGACCTTGGGCGCGAATTTTTGCGGCTGTGCCGAGGCCTACTTTTGGCACCACGGAGGCCATCCAGCGTCTCGAGCCATTCCGAGTCCGGAGGACGAACCGCCACGCCCCCACCAAGGCTATAGCCCACCCGATTTTTGGCCATTTTTCGCAGGAGGTTTTGGCACCCGACCTTGGGCGCTAATTTTAGGCACGGCTGTGTCCGTGGCCTATTTTTAGCGCACGGAGGCCGCCCGCAAAGTCTCGTGCCATTCCTAGTCCGGCGGACGAACTTTGCCCACGCCCCCACAAAGGCTATAGCCCACCCGATTTTTGGCCATTTTTCCGCAGGGGGTTTTGGCACCCCGACCTTCGGGCGCTAATTTTTGGGCGTGGCTGTGCCCGTGGCCTAGTTTTTGAGCCGCCCGCAAAGTCTCGGGCAATTCCGAGTCCAGCGGACGAACTTCGCCCACGCCCCCCACCAAGGCTATAGCCCACCCGTTTTTTGGCCATTTGGGGGGTTTTGGCACCCCGACCTTCGGGCTCTAATTTTTGGGCGTGGCTGTGCCCGTGGCCTACTTTTGGTACACGGAGGCCGCCCACAAAGTCTCGAGCCATTCCGAGTCCGGCGGACGAACTTCGCACACGCCCCCCACCAAGGCTATAGCCCACCCGACTTTTGGCCAATTTTCCGCTGGGGGTTTTGGCACTCCAATCTTCGGGCGCTAATTTTTGGCCGCAGCTGTGCCCGTGGCCTATTTTTGGCTCACGAAGGCCGCCCGCAAAGTCTCGGGCCATTCCGCATCCGGCGGACGAACTTCGCCCACGCCCCCCACCAAGGCCATAACCCACCCGTTTTTTGGGCATTTTTCCGCTGGGGGGTTTTGGCACCCCGACCTTCCGGCGTTAATTTTTGGGGGCGGCTGTGTCCGTGGCCTATTTTTGGCACCCGGAGGCCGCCCGCAAAGTCTCAGGCAATTCCGAGTCCGGCGGACGAACTTCGCCCACGCCCCCCACCAAGGCTATAGCCCACCCGTTTTTTGGCCATTTGGGGGGTTTTGGCACCCCGACCTTCGGGCTCTAATTTTTGGGTGCGGCTGTGCCCGTGGCCTACTTTTGGTACACGGAGGCCGCCCACAAAGTCTCGAGCCATTCCGAGTCCGGCGGTTTAACTTCGCCCACACCCCCCACCAAGGCTATAGCCCACCCGACGTTTGGCCATTTTTCCGCTGGGGGGTTTTGGCACTCCAATCTTCGGGCGCTAATTTTTGGCCGCAGCTGTGCCCGTGGCCTATTTTTGGCTCACGGAGGCCGCCCGCAAAGTCTCGGGCCATTCCGCGTCCGGCGGACGAACTTCGCCCACGCCCCCCACCAAGGCCATAACCCACCCCTTTTTTGGGCATTTTTCCGCTGGGGGGTTTTGGCACCCCGACCTTCGGGCGTTAATTATTGGGGGCGGCTGTGTCCGTGGCCTATTTTTGGCACGCGGAGGCCGCCCGCAAAGTCTCGGGCAATTCCGAGTCCGGCGGACGAACTTCGCCCACGCCCCCCACCAAGCCTATTGCCCACCCGTTTTTTGGCCATTAGGGGGGTTTTGGCACCCCGACCTTCGGGCGTTAATTATTGGGGGCGGCTGTGTCCGTGGCCTACTTTTGGCACACGGAGGCCGTCCGCAAATTTTCGAGCCATTCCGAGTCCTGCGGACGAACTTCGCCCACGCCCCCCACCAAGGCTATAGCCCACCCGATTTTTGGCCATTTTTCCGCAAGGAGGTTTTGGCACCCCGACTTTCGGGCGCTAATTTTTGGGCGCGGCTGTGCCCGTGGCCTATTTTTAGCGCACGGAGGCCGCCGGCAAAGTCTCGTGCCAGTCCTATTCCGGCGGACGAAATTTGTCCACGCCCCCCACAAAGGCTATAGCCCACCCGATTTTTGGCCATTTTTCCGCTATGGGGTTTTGGCACCCCGACCTTCGAGTGCTAATTTTTGTGCGCGGCTGTGCCCGTGGCCTACTTTTAGCACACGGAGGCCGCCCGCAAATCCTCGGGCCATTCCGAGTCCGGCGGACGAACTTCGCCCACGCCCCCCACCAAGGCTATAGCCCCCCCGATTTTTGGCCATTTGGGGGGTTTTGGCACCCCGACCTTCGGGCGCTAATTTTTGAGCGCAGCTGTGCCCGTGGCCTAGTTTTGGCACACGGAGGCCGTCCGCAAAGTCTCGAGCCATTCCGAGTCCGGCGGACGAACTTCGCCCACGCCCCCCACCAAGGCTATAGCCCACCCGTTTTTTGGCCATTTTTCCGCAGGGGGGTTTTGGCACCCCGACCTTCGGGCGTTAATTTTTGGGGGCGGCTGTGTCGGTGGCCTATTTTTGGCACGCGGAGGCCGCCCGCAAAGTCTCGGGCAATTCCGAGTCCGGCGGACGAACTTCGCCCACGCCCCCCACCAAGGCTATAGCCCACCCGTTTTTTGGCCATTTTTCCGCTGGGGGGTTTTGGTACCCCGACCTTCCGGCGTTAATTTTTGGGGGCGGATGTGTCCGTGGCCTATTTTTAGCACCCGGAGGCCGCCCGCAAAGTCTCAGGCAATTCCGAGTCCGGCGGACGAACTTCGCCCACGCCCCCCACCAAGCCTATTGCCCACCCGTTTTTTGGCCATTTGGGGGGTTTTGGCACCCCGACCTTCGGGCGCTAATTTTTAGTGGCTGTGTCCGTGGCCTACTTTTTGCACACGGAGGCCGTCCGTAAAGTCTCTCGCCATTCCGAGTCCGGCGGACGAACTTCGCCCACGCCCCCCACCAAGGCTATAGCCCACCCGATTTTTGGCCATTTTTTGGAGGTTTTGGCACCCGACCTTGGGCGCTAATATTTAGGCACGGCTGTGCCCGTGGCCTATTTTAGCGCACGGAGGCCGCCGCAAAGTCTCGTGC
The DNA here is from genome assembly GCA_030449895.1 of Citrus mangshanensis. Taxonomy (NCBI): domain Eukaryota; kingdom Viridiplantae; phylum Streptophyta; class Magnoliopsida; order Sapindales; family Rutaceae; genus Citrus; species Citrus mangshanensis. Next base: position 118,130 of record JASUUJ010000216.1, on the reverse strand, counting down.
CATTCCTAGCCCGGACGAACTTTGCCACGCCCCCACAAAGGCTATAGCCCACCCGATTTTGGCCATTTTCATGGGGTTTTGGCACCCGATCTTGGGCCCTAATTTTTAGGCGGCTGTGTCCGTGGCCTATTTTTGTGGAGGCCGCCCGCAAAGTCTCGGGCAATTCCGAGTCCGGCGGACGAACCGCCCCCCACCAAGGCTATAGCCCACCCGTTTTTGGCCATTTGGGGGTTTTGGCACCCGACCTTCGGGCGCTAATTTTTGGCGCGGCTGTGCCCGTGGCCTACAGCACACGGAGGCCGTCCGTAAAGTCTCGAGCCATTCCGAGTCCGGCGGACGAACCGCCACGCCCCCACCAAGGCTATAGCCCACCCGATTTTTGGCCATTTTTCAGGAGGTTTTGGCACCCCGACCTTCGGGCGCTAATATTTGGGCACGGCTGTGCCCGTGGCCTATTTTTAGCACACGGATGCCGCCCGCAAAGGCTCGGGCCATTCCGCGTCCGGCGGACGAACCACGCCCCCACCAAGGCCATAGCCCACCCGTTTTTGGCCATTTTCCGCTGGGGTTTTTGGCACCCGACCTTGGGCGCTAATTTTTTAAGCGGCTTTGCCCGTGGCCTACTTTTGGCACACGGAGGCCGTCCAAAGTCTCGAGCCATTCCGAGTCCGGCGGACGAACCGCCACGCCCCCACCAAGGCTATAGCCCACCCGATTTTTGGCCATTTTTCGCAGGAGGTTTTGGCACCCGACCTTGGCGCTAATTTTTAGGCGCGGCTGTGCCGTGGCCTATTTTAGCACACGGAGGCCGCCAGCAAAGTCTCGTGCCATTCCTAGTCCGGCGGACGAACTTTGCCACGCCCCCACAAAGGCTATAGCCCACCCGATTTTTGGCCATTTTTCGCACTTGGGGTTTTGGCACCCGACCTTCGGGCGCTAATTTTTGGGGCGGCTTTGTCCGTGGCCTATTTTTGGCACACGGAGGCCGCCCGCAAAGTCTCGGGCAATTCCAAGTCCGGCGGACGGACTTCGCCCACGCCCTCCACCAAGGCTATAGCCCACCCGATTTTTGGCCATTTTTCCGCTGGCGGGTTTTGGCACCCCGACCTTGGGGCGCTAATTTTTGGGCGCGGCTGTGCCCGTGGCCTGAGGCCGCCCGCAATGTGTCGGACGATTCCGAGTCCGGCGGACGAAGTTCGGCTGCACCCCCCACCATGGCTTTAGCCCACCCGATTTTTGGCCATTTTTCCACAGGGGTTTTGGCACCCGACCTTGGCGCTAATTTTTGGGCGCGGCTGTGCCCGTGGCCTACAGCGCGGAGGCCGCCCGCAAAGTCTCGGGCAATTCCACGTCCGGCGGACGGACTTCGCCACGCCCTCCACCAAGGCTATAGCCCACCCGATTTTTGGCCATTTTCCGCAGGAGGTTTTGGTACCCGACCTTGGGGCTAATTTTGCGGCTGTGCCCGTGGCCTATTTTAGCACACGGAGTCGCCCGCAAAGTCTCGGGCCATTCCACGTCCGGCGGACGAACCGCCACGCCCCCACCAAGGCCATAGCCCACCCGTTTTTGGCCATTTTCCGCTGGGGTTTTGGCACCCGACCTTCGGGCGCTAATTTTTAGCGCGGCTGTGCCCGTGGCCTACTTTTGGCACACGGAGGCCGTCCGCAAAGTCTCGAGCCATTCCGAGCCCGGCGGACGAACTTCGCCCACGCCCCCCACCAAGGCTACGGCCCCCCCGATTTTTGGCCATTTTTCCGCTGGGAGGTTTTGGCACCCCGACCTTCGGGCGCAAATTTTTGGGCGCGGCTGTGCCCTTGGCCTATTTTTAGCACACGAAGGCCTCCCGCAAAGTCTCGGGCCATTCCGAGTCCGGACGAACGCCCCCACCAAGGCCATAGCCCACCCGTTTTTGGCCATTTTCCGCTGGGGCTTTTGGCACCCGACCTTCAGGCGCTAATTTTTGGGCGCGGCTATGCCCGTGGCCTGCACCACGAAGGGCTCCCAAAGTCTCGGGCCATTCCGAGTCCAGGCGGACGAACTTCGCCCACGCCCCCCACCAAGGCTATAGCCCAACCGATTTTTGGCCATTTTTCCGCTGGGGGGTTTTGGCACCCCGACCTTCAGGCGCTAATTTTTGGGCGCGGCTATGCCCGTGGCCTATTTTCTGCACACGAAGGGCTCCCCCAAAGTCTCGGGCCATTCCGAGTCCGGCGGACGAACTTCGCCCACGCCCCCCACCAAGGCTATAACCCAACCGATTTTTGGCCATTTTTCCGCTGGGGGGTTTTGGCACCTCGACCTTCGGGCGCTAATTTTTGGGCTCTGCTGTGCCCGTGGCCTATTTTTGGCACACGGAGGCCGCCCGCAAAGTCTCGGGCCATTCCGAGTCCGGCGGACGAACTTCGGCCACGCCCCCCACAAAGGCTATAGCCCACCCGTTTTTTGGCCATTTGGGGGGTTTTGGCACCCCGAACTCCGGGTGCTAATTTTTGGGCGCGGCTGTACCCGTGGCCTATTTTTAGCACACGGAGGCCGTCCGCATAGTCTCTGGCCATTCCGAGTCCGGCGGACGAACTTCGCCCATGCCCCCCACCAAGGCTATAGCCCACCCGATTTTTGGCCATTTTTCCGCTGGGGGGTTTTGGCACCCCGACCTTCGGGTGCTAATTTTTGGGAGCGGCTGTGCCCGTCACCTATTTTTGGCACACGGAGGCCGCCCGCAAAGTCTCGGGCCATTCCGAGTCCGGCGGACGAACTTCGCCCACGCCCCCCAGTAAGGCTATAGCCCACCCGTTTTTTGGCCATTTGGGGGGTTTTGGCGCCCCGACCTTCGGGCGCTAATTTTTGGGTGCGGCTGTACCCGTGGCCTATTTTTGGCACACGGAGGCCGCCCGCAAAGTCTCGGGCCATTCCGAGTCCGGCGGACGAACTTCGCCCACGCCCCCCACCAAGGCTATAGCCCACCCGATTTTTTGCCATTTTTCCGCTGGGGAGTTTTGGCACCCTGACTTCGGGCACTAATTTTTGGGCACGGCTGAGCCCGTGGACTATTTTTGGCACGCGGAGGCCGCCCGCAAAGTCTCGGGCCATTCCGAGTCCGGCGGACGAACTTCGCCCACGCCCCCCACCAAGGCTATAGCCCACCCGATTTTTGGCCATTTTTCCGCTGGGGGGTTTTGGCACCCCGACCTTCGGGAGCTAATTTTTGGGCGCGGCTGTGCCCGTCACCTATTTTTGGCACACGGAGGCTGCCCGCAAAGTCTCGGGCCATTCCGAGCCCGGCGGACGAACTTCGCCCACGCCCCCCAGTAAGGCTATAGCCCACCCGTTTTTTGGCCATTTGGGGGGTTTTGGCGCCCCGACCTTCGGGCGCTAATTTTTGGGTGCGGCTGTTCCCGTGGCCTATATTTGGCACACGGAGGCCGCCCGCAAAGTCTCGGGCCATTCCGAGTCCGGCGGACGAACTTCGCCCACGCCCCCCACCAAGGCTATAACCCAACCGATTTTTGGCCATTTTTCCGCTGGGGGGTTTTGGCACCTCGACCTTCGGGCGCTAACTTTTGGGCTATGCTGTGCCCGTGGCCTATTTTTGGCACACGGAGGCCGCCCGCAAAGTCTCGGGCCATTCCGAGTCCGGCGGACGAACTTCGCCCATGCCCCCCACCAAGGCTATAGCCCACCCGATTTTTGGCCATTTGGGGGTTTTGGCAGTACTAATTTTTAGCGGCTGTGCCCGTGGCCTTTTAGCACGGAGGCCGTCCGCATAGTCTCGGGCCATTCCGAGTCCGGACGAACCATGCCCCCACCAAGGCTATAGCCCACCCGATTTTTGGCCATTTTCCGCTGGGGTTTTGGCACCCGACCTTGGTGCTAATTTTTAGGCGGCTGTGCCCGTCACCTATTTTGGCACCACGGAGGCCGCCCGCAAAGTCTCGGGCCATTCCGAGTCCGGCGGACGAACTTCGCCACGCCCCAAGGCTATAGCCCACCCGTTTTTGGCCATTTGGGGTTTTGGCGCCCGACCTTGGGCGTTAATTTTGGATGCGGCTGTTCCGTGGCCTATTTTTGGCACACGGAGGCCGCCCAAAGTCTCGGGCCATTCCGAGTCCGGCGGACGAACTTCGCCACGCCCCCACCAAGGCTATAGCCCACCCGATTTTTGCCATTTTTCCGATGGGAGTTTTGGCACCCTGACTTGGGCGCTAATTTTTGGGCACGGCTGAGCCCGTGGACTATTTTTTGCGGAGGCCGCCCGCAAAGTCTCGGGCCATTCCGAGTCCGGCGGACGAACCGCCCCCACCAAGGCTATAGCCCACCCGATTTTTGGCCATTTTCCGCTGGGGTTTTGGCACCCGACCTTCGGGAGCTAATTTTTGGCGCGGCTGTGCCCGTCACCTATTTTGGCACCACGGAGGCTGCCCGCAAAGTCTCGGGCCATTCCGAGTCAGCGGACGAACCGCCACGCCCCCCAGTAAGGCTATATAGCCCACCCGTTTTTTGGCCATTTGGGGGGTTTTGGCGCCCCGACCTTCGGGCGCTAATTTTTGGGTGCGGCTGTTCCCGTGGCCTATTTATGGCACACGGAGGCCGCACGCAAAGTCTCGGGCCATTCCGAGTCCGGCGGACGAACCGCCCCACCAAGGCTATAGCCCACCCGATTTTTGGCCATTTTTCCGCTGGAGGATTTTGGCACCCCGACCTTCAGGCGTTAATTTTTGGGCGCGGCTATGCCCGTGACCTATTTTTGGCACACGAAGGGCTCCCCCAAAGTCTCGGGCCATTCCGAGTCCGGCGGACGAACTTCGCCCATGCCCCCCACCAAGGCTATAGCCCAACCGATTTTTGGCCATTTTTCCGCTGGGGGGTTTTGGCACCTCGACCTTCGGGCGCTAATTTTTGGGCGCTGCTGTGCCCGTGGCCTATTTTTGGTATACGGAGGCTGGCCGCAAAGTCTCGGGCCATTCCGAGTCCGGCGGACGAACTTCGCCCACGCCCCCCACAAAGGCTATAGCCCACCCGATTTTTGGCCATTTGGGGGGTTTTGGCACCCCGAACTTCGGGTGCTAATTTTTGGGTGCGGCTTTGCCCGTGGCCTACTTCTGGTACACGGAGGCCGCCCGCAAAGTCTCGAGCCATTCCGAGTCCGGCGGACGAACTTCGCCCACGCCCCCCACCAAGGCTATAGCCCACCCGATTTTTGGCCATTTTTCCGCTGGGGGGTTTTGGCACTCTGACCTTCGGGCGCTAATTTTTGGCCGCGGCTGTGGCCGTGTCCTATTTTTGGCTCACAGAGGCCGCCCGCAAAGTCTCGGGCCATTCTGAGTCCGGCGGACGAACTTCGCCCCAGCCCCCCACAAAGGCTATAGCCCACCCGTTTTTTGGCCATTTGGGGGGTTTCGGCACCCCGAACTTCGGGTGCTAATTTTTGGGCGCGGCTGTGCCCGTGGCCTATTTTTGGCACACGGAGGCTGGCCGCAAAGTCTCGGGCCATTCCGAGTCCGGCGGACGAACTTCGCCCATGCCCCCCACCAAGGCTATAGCCCACCCGTTTTTTGGCCATTTGCGGGGTTTTGGCACCCCGACCTTCGGGCGCTAATTTTTGGGCGCGGCTGTGCCCGTGGAATATTTTTAGCACACGGAGGCCGCCCGCAAAGTCTCAAGCCATTCCGAGTCCGGCGGACGAACTTCGCCCACGCCCCCCACCAAGGCTATAGCCCACCCGATTTTTGGCCATTTTTCCGCTGGGGGGTTTTGGCACCCCAACCTTCGGGTGCTAATTTTTGGGTGCGGCTGTGCCCGTGGCCTATTTTTAGCACACGGAGGCCGCCCGCAATGTCTTGGGCCATTCCGAGTCCGGCGGACGAACTTCGCCCACGCCCCCCACCAAGGCTATAGCCCACCCGATTTTTGGCCATTTTTCCGCTGGCGGGTTTTGGCACCCCGACCTTCGGGCACTAATTTTTGGGTGCGGCTGTGCCCGTGGCCTATTTTTGGCACACGGAGGCTGCCCACAAAGTCTTGGGCCATTCCGAGTCCGGCGGACGAACTTCGCCCACGCCCCCCACCAAGGCTATAGCCCACCCGATTTTTGGCCATTTTTCCGCTGGCGGGTTTTGGCACCCCGACCTTCGGGCACTAATTTTTGGGTGCGGCTGTTCCCGTGGCCTAATATTGGCACACGGAGGCCGCCCGTAAAGTCTTGGGCCATTCCAAGTCCGGCAGACGAACTTCGCCCACGCCCCCCACCAAGGCTATAGACCACCCGATTTTTGGCCATTTTTCCGCGGGGGGGTTTTGGCACCCCGACCTTCGGGCGCTAATTTTTGGGCACGGCTGTGCACTTGGCCTATTTTTAGCACACGGAGGCCGCCCACAAAGTCTCGGGCCATTCAAAGTCCGGCGGACGAACTTCGCCCATGCCCCCCACCAAGGCTATAGCCCACCCGTTTTTTGGCCATTTTTCCGCTTGGGGGTTTTGGCACCCCGACCTTCGGGCGCTAATTTTTGGGTGCGGCTGTGGCCGTGGCCTATTTTTGGCACACGGAGGCCGCCCGCAAAGTCTCGGGCCATTCCGAGTCCGGCGGACGAACTTCGCCCACGCCCCCCACCAAGGCTATAGCCCACCCGATTTTTGGCCATTTTCCGCTTGGGGGTTTTGGCACCCCGACCTTCGGGCGCTAATTTTTGGGTGCGGCTGTGCCCGTGGCCTATTTTTGGCACACGGAGGCCGCCCGCAAAATCTTGGGCCATTCCGAGTCCGGCAGACGAACTTCGCCCACGCCCCCCACCAAGGCTATAGCCCACCCGATTTTTGGCCATTTTTCCGCGGGGGGGTTTTGGCACCCCGACCTTCGGGCGCTAATTTTTGGGCACGGCTGTGCCCTTGGCCTATTTTTAGCACACGGAGGCCGCCCGCAAAGTCTCGGGCCATTCCGAGTCCGGCGGACGAACTTCGCCCATGCCCCCCACCTAGGCTATAGCCCACCCGTTTTTTGGCCATTTTTCCGCTTGGGGGTTTTGGCACCCCGACCTTCGGGCGCTAATTTTTGGGTGCGGCTGTGCCCGTGGCCTATTTTTGGCACACGGAGGCCGCCCGCAAAGTCTTGGGCCATTCCGAGTCCGGCGGACGAACTTCGCCCACGCCCCCCACCAAGGCTATAGCCCACCCGATTTTTGGCCATTTTTCCGCTGGGGGTTTTGGCACCCCGACCTTCGGGCGCTAATTTTTGGGTGCGGCTGTGCCCGTGGCCTATTTTTGGCACACGGAGGCCGCCCGCAAAGTCTCGGGCCATTCCGAGTCCGGCGGACGAACTTCGCCCACGCCCCCCACCAAGGCTATAGCCCACCCGTTTTTTGGCCATTTTTCCGCTTGGGGGTTTGTGCACCCCGACCTTCGGGCGCTAATTTTTGGGTGCGGCTGTGCCCGTGGCCTATTTTTGACACACGGAGGCCGCCCGCAAAGTCTTGGGCCATTCCGAGTCCGGCGGACGAACTTCGCCCACGCCCCCCACCAAGGCTATAGCCCACCCGATTTTTGGCCATTTTTCCGCTTGGGGGTTTTGGCACCCCGACCTTCGGGCGCTAATTTTTGGGTGCGGCGGTGCCCGTGGCCTATTTTTGGCACACGGAGGCCGCCCGCAAAGTCTTGGGCCATTCCGAGTCCGGCGGACGAACTTCACCCACGCCCCCCACCAAGGCTATAGCCCACCCGATTTTTGGCCATTTTTCCGCTGGCGGGTTTTGGCACCCCGACCTTCGGGCACTAATTTTTGGGGACGGCTGTGCCCGAGGCCTATTTTTGGCACACGGAGGCCGCCCGTAAAGTCTTGGGCCATTCCGAGTCCGGCGGACGAACTTCGCCCACGCCCCCCACCAAGGCTATAGCCCACCCGATTTTTGGCCATTTTTCCGCTGGCGGGTTTTGGCACCCCGACCTTCGGGCACTAATTTTTGGGTGCGGCTGTTCCCGTGGCCTAATATTGGCACACGGAGGCCGCCCGTAAAGTCTTGGGCCATTCCAAGTCCGGCAGACGAACTTCGCCCACGCCCCCCACCAAGGCTATAGACCACCCGATTTTTGGCCATTTTTCCGCGGGGGGGTTTTGGCACCCCGACCTTCGGGCGCTAATTTTTGGGCACGGCTGTGCCCTTGGCCTATTTTTAGCACACGGAGGCCGCCCACAAAGTCTCGGGCCATTCCGAGTCCGGCGGACGAACTTCGCCCATGCCCCCCACCAAGGCTATAGCCCACCCGTTTTTTGGCCATTTTTCCGCTTGGGGGTTTTGGCACCCCGACCTTCGGGCGCTAATTTTTGGGTGCGGCTGTGGCCGTGGCCACAGCACCACGGAGGCCGCCCCCAAAGTCTCGGGCCATTCCGAGTCCGGCGGACGAACTTCGCCCACGCCCCCCACCAAGGCTATAGCCCACCCGATTTTTGGCCATTTTCCGCTTGGGGGTTTTGGCACCCCGACCTTCGGGCGCTAATTTTTGGGTGCGGCTGTGCCCGTGGCCTATTTTTGGCACACGGAGGCCGGCCGCAAAATCTTGGGCCATTCCGAGTCCGGCAGACGAACTTCGCCCACGCCCCCCACCAAGGCTATAGCCCACCCGATTTTTGGCCATTTTTTGGGGGTTTTGGCACCCGACCTTGGGCGCTAATTTTTGGGCACGGCTGTGCCCTTGGCCTATTTTTAGCACACGGAGGCCGCCCGCAAAGTCTCGGGCCATTCCGAGTCCGGCGGACGAACTTCGCCCATGCCCCCCACCAAGGCTATAGCCCACCCGTTTTTTGGCCATTTTTCCGCTTGGGGGTTTTGGCACCCCGACCTTCGGGCGCTAATTTTTGGGTGCGGCTGTGCCCGAGGACTATTTTTGGCACACGGAGGCCGCCCGCAATATCTCGGGCCAGTCCGAGTCCGGCGAACGAACTTCGCCCACGCCCCCCACCAAGGCTATAGCCCACCCGTTTTTTGGCCATTTGGGGGGTTTTCGCACCCCAACCTTCGGGCTCTAATTTTTGGGCGCGGCTGCGCCCGTGGCCTATTTTTGGCACACAGAGACCGCCCGCAAAGTCTCGGGCCATTCCGAGTCCGGCGGACGAACTTCGCCCACACCCCCCACCAAGGCTATAGCCCACCTGTTTTTTGGCCATTTGGGGGGTTTTGGCACCCCGACCTTCAGGTGCTAATTTTTGGGCGCGGCTGTGCCCGTGGCCTATTTTTGGCACACAGAGGCCGCCCGCAAAGTCTCGGGCCATTCCGAGTCCGGCGGACGAACTTCGCCCACGCCCCCCACCAAGGCTATAGCCCACCCGATTTTTGGCCATTTTTCCGCTGAGGGATTTTTGCACCCCGACCTTCGGGCGCTAATTTTGGGCGCGGCTGTGCCCATGGCCAGCACCACGGAGGCCGCCCGCAAAGTCTCGGGCCATTCCGAGTCGGACGAACCGCCCGCCCCCACCAAGGCTATAGCCCACCCGATTTTTGGCCATTTTTCCGCTGGGGGGTTTTGGCACCCCGACCTTCGGGCACTAATTTTCGGGCGCGGCTGTGCCCGTGGCCTATTTTTGGCACAAGGAGGCCGCCCGCAAAGTCTCGGGCCATTCCGAGTCCGGCGGACGAACTTCGCCCACGCCCCCCACGAAGGCTATAGCCCACCCGTTTTTTGGCCATTTGGGGGGTTTTGGCATCCCGACCTTCAGGTGCTAATTTTTGGGCGCGGCTGTGCCCGTGGCCTATTTTTGGCACACAGAGGCCGCCCGCAAAGTCTCGGGCCATTCCGAGTCCGGCGGACGAACTTCGCCCACGCCCCCCACCAAGGCTATAGCCCACCCGTTTTTTGGCCATTTGGGGGGTTTTCGCACCCCGAACTTCGGGCTCTAATTTTTGGGCGAGGCTGTTCCCGTGCCCTATTTTTGGCACACAGAGGTAGCCCGCAAAGTCTCGGGCCATTCCGAGTCCGGCGGACGAACTTCGCCCACACCCCCCACCAAGGCTATAGCCCACCTGTTTTTTGGCCATTTGGGGGGTTTTGGCACCCCGACCTTCAGGTGCTAATTTTTGGGCGCGGCTGTGCCCGTGGCCTATTTTTGGCACACAGAGGCCGCCAAAGTCTCGGGCCATTCCGAGTCGGCGGACGAACTTCGCCACGCCCCCCACCACCGCTATAGCCCACCCGATTTTTGGCCATTTTTCCGCTGAGGGGTTTTGGCACCCCGACCTTCGGGCGCTAATTTTGGGCGCGGCTGTGCCCATGGCCAATTTTTGGCACACGGAGGCCGCCCGCAAAGTCTCGGGCCATTCCGAGTCCGGCGGACGAACTTCGCCCACGCCCCCCACCAAGGCTATAGCCCACCCGATTTTTGGCCATTTTTCCGCAGGGGGTTTTGGCAACCCGTCCTTCGGGGACTAATTTTCGGGCGCGGCTGTGCCCGTGGCCTATTTTTGGCACAAGGAGGCCGCCCGCAAAGTCTCGGGCCATTCCGAGTCCGGCGGACGAACTTCGCCCACGCCCCCCACGAAGGCTATAGCCCGCCCGTTTTTTGGCCATTTGGGGGGTTTTGGCATCCCGACCTTCAGGTGCTAATTTTTGGGCGCGGCTGTGCCCGTGGCCTATTTTTGGCACACAGAGGCCGCCCGCAAAGTCTCGGGCCATTCCGAGTCCGGCGGACGAACTTCGCCCACGCCCCCCACCAAGGCTATAGCCCACCCGATTTTTGGCCATTTTTCCGCTGGGGGGTTTTGCCACCCCGACCTTCGGGCACTAATTTTTGGGTGCGGCTATGCCCGTGGCCTATTTTTGGCACACGGAGGCCGCCCGCAAAGTCTCGGGCCATTCCGAGTCCGGCGGACGAACTTCACCCGCGCCCCCCACCAAGGCTATAGCCCACCCGATTTTTGGCCATTTTTCCGCTGGGGGGTCTTGGCACCCCGACCTTTGGGCACTAATTTTTGGGCGCGGCTGTGCCCGTGGCCTATTTTTGGCACAAGGAGGCCGCCCGCCAAGTCTCGGGCCATTCCGAGTCCGGCGGACGAACTTCGCCCACGCCCACCACGAAGGCTATAGCCCACCCGTTTTTTGGCCATTTGGGGGGTTTTGGCACCCCGACCTTCAGGTGCTAATTTTTGGGCGCGGCTGTGCCCGTGACCTATTTTTGGCACACGAAGGCCGCCCGCAAAGTCTCGGGCCATTCCGAGTCCGTCGGACGAACTTCGCCCACGCCCCCCACCAAGGCTATAGCCCACCCGATTTTTGGCCATTTTTCCGCTGGGGTGTTTTGGCACCCCGACCTTCGGGCACTAATTTTTGGGCGCAGCTGTGCCTGTGGCCTATTTTTGGCACAAGGAGGCCGCCCGCAAAGTCTCGGGCCATTCCGAGTGCGGTGGACGAACTTCACCCACGCCCCCCACCAAGGCTATAGCCCACCCGATTTTTGGCCATTTTTCCGCTGGGGTGTTTTGGCACCCCGACCTTCGGGCACTAATTTTTGGGAGCAGCTGTGCCTGTGGCCTATTTTATGCACAAGGAGGCCGCCCGCAAAGTCTCGGGCCATTCCGAGTCCGGCGGACGAACTTCGGCCACGCCCCCCACGAAGGCTATAGCCCACCCGTTTTTTGGCCATTTGGGGGGTTTTGGCACCCCGACCTTCGGGCGCTAATTTTTGGACGCGGCTGTGCCCATGGTGAATTTTTGGCACACGGAGGCCGCCCGCAAAGTCTCGGGCCATTCCGAGTCCGGTGGACGAACTTCACCCACGCCCCCCACCAAGGCTATAGCCCACCCGATTTTTGGCCATTTTTCCGCTGGGGTGTTTTGGCACCCCGACCTTCGGGCACTAATTTTTGGGAGCAGCTGTGCCTGTGGCCTATTTTTGGCACAAGGAGGCCGGCCGCAAAGTCTCGGGCCATTCCGAGTCCGGCGGACGAACTTACGCCCCCAGAAGGCTATAGCCCACCCGTTTTTGGCCATTTGGGGTTTTGGCACCCGACCTTCAGGTGCTAATTTTTGGGTGCGGCTGTGCCCGTGGCCTATTTTGGTACCACGGAGGCCGCCCGCAAAGTCTCGGGCCATTCCGAGTCCGAGGCGGACGAACCGCCCCCCACCAAGGCTATAGCCCACCCGATTTTGGCCATTTTTCCGCTGGGGGTTTTGGCACCCGACCTTGGGCGCTAATTTTTGGCGCGGCTGTGCCGAGGCCTATTGGGGCACACGGAGGCCGCCCGCAATTTCTCGGGCCTTTCCTTGTCCGGCTGACGAACCGCGCCCCACCAAGGCTATAGCCCACCCGTTTTTGGCCATTTGGGGGTTTTCGCACCCGACCTTGGGCTCTAATTTTTGGGCGCGGCTGTGCCCGTGGCCTATTTTGGCAGGAGGCCGCCCGCAAAGTCTCGGGCCATTCCCAAGGCTATAGCCCACCGTTTTTGGCCATTTTTTGGGGTTTTGCACCCGACCTTGCTAATTTTTGCGGCTATGCCCATGGCCAATTTTGGCACGGAGGCCGCCCGCAAAGTCTCGGGCCATTCCGAGTCGGCGGACGAACTTCGCCACGCCCCCACCAAGGCTATAGCCCACCAGATTTTTGACCATTTTTTGGGGTTTTGGCACCCCGACCTTGGCGCTAATTTTTGGCGCGGCTGTGCCCGTGGCCTATTTTGGCACCACGGAGGCCGCCCGCAAAGTCTTGGGCCATTCCGAGTCCGGACGAACTTCACCCCCACCAAGGCTATAGCCCACCCGTTTTTTGGCCATTTGGGGGGTTTTGGCACCCCGACCTTCGGGCGCTAATTTTTGGCTGCGGCTGTGCCCGTGGCCTATTTTTGGCACAAGGAGGCCGCCCGCAAAGTCTCGGGCCATTCCGAGTCCGGCGGACGAACTTCGCCCACGCCCCCCACGAAGGCTATAGCCCACCCGTTTTTTGGCCATTTGGGGGGTTTTGGCACCCCGACCTTCAGGTGCTAATTTTTGGGCGCGGCTGCTCCCGTGGCCTATTTTTGGCACACGGAGGCCGCCCGCAAAGTCTCGGGCCATTCCGAGTCCGGCGGACGAACTTCGCCCACGCCCCCCACCAAGGCTATAGCCCACCCGATTTTTGGCCATTTTTCTGCTGGGGGGTTTTGGCACCCCGACCTTCGGGCACTTATTTTTGGGCGCGGCTGTGCCCGTGGCCTATTTTTGGCAAAAGGAGGCCGCCCGCAAAGTCTCGGGCCATTCCGAGTCCGGCGGACGAACTTCGCCCACGCCCCCCACGAAGGCTATAGCCCACCCGTTTTTTGGCCATTTGGGGGGTTTTGGCACCCCGACCTTCAGGTGCTAATTTTTGGGTGCGGCTGTGCCGGTGGCCTATTTTTGGCACACGGAGGCCGCCCGAAAAGTCTCGGGCCATTCCGAGTCAGCGGACGAACATCACCCACCACCAAGGCTATAGCCCACCCGATTTTGGCAATTTTCGCTGGGGGTTTTGGCACCCGACCTTGGGCGCTAATTTTTGGGCGCGGCTGTGGCGAGGCCTATTTTGGCACCACGGAGGCCGCCCGCAAAGTCTCGGGCCATTCCGAGTCCAGCGGACGAACTTCGCCCCGCCCCCACCAAGGCTATAGCCCACCCGTTTTTGGCCATTTGGGGGTTTCGCACCCGGACCTTCGGGCTCTAATTTTTAGGCGCGGCTGTGCCCGTGGCCTACCACGGAGGCCGCCCGCATAGTCTCGGGCCATTCCGAGTCCAGCGGACGAACTTCGCCCACACCCCCACCAAGGCTATAGCCCACCCGTTTTTGGCCATTTGGGGGTTTTGGCACCCGAACCGGGCACTAATTTTTGGCGGCTGTGCCCGTGGCCTATTTTTACGGAGACCACCGAAAAGTCTCGGGCCATTCAAGACGGACGAACCACGCCCCCACCAAGGCTATAGCCCACCCGATTTTTAGCCATTTTCCGCTGGGGTTTTGGCACCCGACCTTCGGGCACTAATTTTTGGGCGCGGCTATGGCCGTGGCCTATTTTTGGCACACGGAGGCCGCCCGCAAAGTCTCGGGCCATTCCGAGTACGGCGGACGAACTTCACCCACGCCCCCCACCAAGGCTATAGCCCAACCGATTTTTGGCCATTTTTCCGCTGGGGGGTTTTGGCACCCCGACCTTCGGGCACTAATTTTTGGGCGCGGCTGTGCCCGTGGCCTATTTTTGGCACAAGGAGGCCGCCCGCAAAGTCTCGGGCCATTCCAAGTCCGGCGGACGAACTTCGCCCACGCCCCCCACGAAGGCTATAGCCCACCCGTTTTTTGGCCATTTTTCCGCTGGGGGGTTTTCGCACCCCGACCATCGGGCGCTAATTTCTGGGCGCGGCTGTGCCCGTGGCCTATTTTTGGCACAAGGAGGCCGCCCGCAAAGTCTCGGCCCATTCCGAGTCCGGCGGACGAACTTCGCCCACGCCCCCCACGAAGGCTATAGCCCACCCGTTTTTTGGCCATTTGGGGGGTTTTGGCACCCCGACCTTCAGGTGCTAATTTTTGGGTGCGGCTGTGCCGGTGGCCTATTTTTGGCACACGGAGGCCGCCCGAAAAGTCTCGGGCCATTCCGAGTCCGGCGGACGAACATCACCCACGCACCCCACCAAGGCTATAGCCCACCCGATTTTTGGCAATTTTTCCGCTGGGGGGTTTTGGCACCCCGACCTTCGGGCGCTAATTTTTGGGCGCGGCTGTGCCCGAGGCCTATTTTTGGCACACGGAGGCCGCCCGCAATTTCTCGGGCCATTCCGAGTCCGGCGGACGAACTTCGCCCCCGCCCCCCACTAAGGCTATAGCCCACCCGTTTTTTGGCCATTTGGGGGGTTTTCGAACCCCGGCCTTCGGGCTCTAATTTTTGGGCGCGGCTGTGCCCGTGGCCTATTTTTGGTACACGGAGGCCGCCCACGTAGTCTCGGGCCATTCCGAGTCCGGCGGACGAACTTCGCACACACCCCCCACCAAGGCTATAGCCCACCCGTTTTATGGCCATTTGGGGGGTTTTCGCACCCCGAACTTCGGGCACTAATTTTTGGGTACGGCTGTGCCCGTGGCCTATTTTTGGCACACGGAGGCCACCCGCAAAGTCTCGGGCCATTCCAAGTCCGGCGGACGAACTTCGCCCACACCCCCACCAAGGCTATAGCCCACCCGATTTTTGGCCATTTTTCCGCTGGGGGGTTTTGGCACCCCGACCTTGGGCGCTAATTTTTGGGCGCGGCTGTGACCGTGGCCTATTTTTGGCACACATAGGCCGCCCGCAAAGTCTCGGGCCATTCCGAGTCCGGCGGACGAACTTCTCCCTCGTCCCCCACCAAGGCTATAGCCCACCCGATTTTTGGCCATTTTCCGCTGGGGGTTTTGGCACCCGACCTTCGGGCACTAATTTTTAGGGCGGCTGTGCCCGTGGCCTATTTTGGCACAAGGAGGCCGCCCGCAAAGCCTCGGGCCATTCCGAGTCCGGACGAACTTCACCTCGCCCCCACCAAGGCTATAGCCCACCCGATTTTTGGCCATTTTTCCGCTGGGGGGTTTTGGCACCCCGACCCTCGGGCACTAATTTCTGGGCGCGGCTGTGCCCGTGGCCTGGTTTTGGCACAAGGAGGCCGCCCGCAAGGTCTCGGCCCATTCCGAGTCCCCCACAGGCTATAGCCCACCCGTTTTTGGCCATTTGGGGGTTTTGGCACCCGACCTTCAGGTGCTAATTTTTGGGTGCGGCTGTGCCGGTGGCCTATTTTTGGCACACGGAGGCCGCCCGAAAAGTCTCGGGCCATTCCGAGTCCGGCGGACGAACATCACCCACGCACCCCACCAAGGCTATAGCCCACCCGATTTTTGGCAATTTTTCCGCTGGGGGGTTTTGGCACCCCGACCTTCGGGCGCTAATTATTGCGCGCGGCTGTGGCCGAGGCTATTACCACGGAGGCCGCCCGCAAAGTCTCGGGCCATTCCGAGTCCAGCGAACCGCCCCCACCAAGGCTATAGCCCACCCGTTTTTGGCCATTTGGGGGTTTCGCACCTTCGGGCTCTAATTTTTAGGCGCGGCTGTGCCCGTGGCCTAGTACACGGAGGCCGGCCGCATAGTCTCGGGCCATTCCGAGTCCGGCGGACGCACTTCCCCCACACCCCCCACCAAGGCTAGAGCCCACCCGTTTATTGGCCATTTGGGGGGTTTTGGCACCCCGAACCGGGCACTAATTTTTAGTACGGCTGTGCCCGTGGCCTATTTTGGCACGGAGACCACCGAAAAGTCTCGGGCCATTCAAGACCGGCGGACGAACCACGCCCCCAAGGCTATAGCCCACCCGATTTTTGGCCATTTTTCCGCTGGGGGGTTTTGGCACCCCGACCTTCGGGCACTAATTTTTGGGCGCGGCTATGGCCGTGGCCTATTTTTGGCACACGGAGGCCGCCCGCAAAGTCTCGGGCCATTCCGAGTACGGCGGACGAACTTCACCCACGCCCCCCACCAAGGCTATAGCCCAACCGATTTTTGGCCATTTTTCCGCTGGGGGGTTTTGGCACCCCGACCTTCGGGCACTAATTTTTGGGCGCGGCTGTGCCCGTGGCCTATTTTTGGCACAAGGAGGCCGCCCGCAAAGTCTCGGGCCATTCCAAGTCCGGCGGACGAACTTCGCCCACGCCCCCCACGAAGGCTATAGCCCACCCGTTTTTTGGCCATTTTTCCGCTGGGGGGTTTTCGCACCCCGACCATCGGGCGCTAATTTCTGGGCGCGGCTGTGCCCGTGGCCTATTTTGGCACAAGGAGGCCGCCCGCAAAGTCTCGGCCCATTCCGAGTCCAGGCGGACGAACTTCGCCACGCCCCCACGAAGGCTATAGCCCACCCGTTTTTGGCCATTTGGGGGTTTGGCACCCGACCTTCAGGTGCTAATTTTTGGGTGCGGCTGTGCCGGTGGCCTATTTTGGCACACGGAGGCCGCCGAAAAGTCTCGGGCCATTCCGAGTCGGACGAACATCACCACGCACCCCACCAGGCTATAGCCCACCCGATTTTGGCAATTTTTCCGCTGGGGGTTTTGGCACCCGACCTTGGGCGCTAATTTTTGGGCGCGGCTGTGCCCGAGGCCTATTTTTGGCACACGGAGGCAGCACGCAATTTCTCGGGCCATTCCGATTCCTGCGGACGAACTTCGCCCCCGCCCCCCCCCAAGGCTATAGCCCACCGTTTTTGGCCATTTGGGGGTTTTCGCACCCGGACCTTCGGGCTCTAATTTTTAGGCGCGGCTGTGCCCGTGGCCTATTTTGGTACGGAGGCCGCCCACGTAGTCTCGGGCCATTCCGAGTCCGGCGGACGAACTTCGCACACACCCCCCACCAAGGCTATAGCCCACCCGATTTATGGCCATTTGGGGGTTTCGCACCCAACCGGGCACTAATTTTAGTACGGCTGTGCCCGTGGCCTATTTTTGGCACACGGAGGCCACCCGCAAAGTCTCGGGCCATTCCAAGTCCGGCGGACGAACTTCGCCCACACCCCCACCAAGGCTATAGCCCACCCGATTTTTGGCCATTTTTCCGCTGGGGGGTTTTGGCACCCCGACCTTCGGGCGCTAATTTTTGGGCGCGGCTATACCCATGGCCAATTTTTGGCACACGGAGGCCGCCCGTAAAGTCTCGGGCCATTCCGAGTCCGGCGGACGAACTTCGCCCACGCCCCCCACCAAGGCTATAGCCCGCCCGATTTTTGGCCATTTTTCCGCTGGGGGGTTTTGGCACCCCGACCTTCGGGCGCTAATTTTTGGGCGCGGCTGTGCCCGTGGCCTATGTTTGGCACACGGCGGCCGCCCGCAAAGTCTCGGGCCATTCCGAGTCCGGCGGACGAACTTCACCCACGCCCCCCACCAAGGCTATAGCCCACCCGATTTTTGGCCATTTTTCCGCTGGGGGGTTTTGGCACCCCGACCTTCGGGCACTAATTTTTGGGCGCGGCTGTGCCCGTGGCCTATGTTTGGCACACGGAGGCCGCCCGCAAAGTCTCGGGCCATTCCGAGTCAGGCGTACGAACTTCACCTCGCCCCCACCAGGCTATAGCCCACCCGATTTTTGGCCATTTTCCGCTGGGGGTTTTGGCACCCGACCCTCGGGCACTAATTTTGGGCGCGGCTGTGCCCGTGGCCTAATTTTGGCAAAAGGAGGCCGCCCGCAAAGTCTCGGGCCATTCCGAGACCGGTGGACGAAGCCACGCCACGAAGGCTATAGCCCACCCGTTTTTTGGCCATTTGGGGGGTTTTGGCACCCCGACCTTCAGGTGCTAATTTTTGGGTGCGGCTGTGCCCGTGGCCTATTTTTGGCACACGGAGGCCGCCCGAAAAGTCTCGGGCCATTCCGAGTCCGGCGGACGAACTTCACCCACGCCCCCCACAAAGGCTATAGCCCACCCGATTTTTGGCCATTTTTCCGCTGGGGGGTTTTCGCACCCCGACCATCGGGCGCTAATTTCTGGGCGCGGCTGTGCCCGTGGCCTATTTTTGGCACAAGGAGGCCGCCCGCAAAGTCTCGGCCCATTCCGAGTCCGGCGGACGAACTTCGCCCACGCCCCCCACGAAGGCTATAGCCCACCCGTTTTTTGGCCATTTGGGGGGTTTTGGCACCCCGACCTTCAGGTGCTAATTTTTGGGTGCGGCTGTGCCGGTGGCCTATTTTTGGCACACGGAGGCCGCCCGAAAAGTCTCGGGCCATTCCGAGTCCGGCGGACGAACATCACCCACGCACCCCACCAAGGCTATAGCCCACCCGATTTTTGGCAATTTTTCCGCTGGGGGGTTTTGGCACCCCGACCTTCGGGCGCTAATTTTTGGGCGCGGCTGTGCCCGAGGCCTATTTTTGGCACACGGAGGCCGCCCGCAATTTCTCGGGCCATTCCGAGTCCGGCGGACGAACTTCGCCCCCGCCCCCCACCAAGGCTATAGCCCACCCGTTTTTTGGCCATTTGGGGGGTTTTCGCACCCCGAACATCGGGCACTAATTTTTGGGTACGGCTGTGCCCGTGGCCTATTTTTGGCACACGGAGGCCACCCGCAAAGTCTCGGGCCATTCCAAGTCCGGCGGACGAACTTCGCCCACACCCCCACCAAGGCTATAGCCCACCCGATTTTTGGCCATTTTTCCGCTGGGGGGTTTTGGCACCCCGACCTTCGGGCGCTAATTTTTGGGCGCGGCTATGCCCATGGCCAATTTTTGGCACACGGAGGCCGCCCGCAAAGTCTCGGGCCATTCCGAGTCCGGCGGACAAACTTCGCCCACGCCCCCCACCAAGGCTATAGCCCACCCGATTTTTGGCCATTTTTCCGCTGGGGGGTTTTGGCACCCCGACCTTCGGGCGCTAATTTTTGGGCGCGGCTGTGCCCGTGGCCTATTTTTGGCACACGGAGGCTGGCCGCAAAGTCTCGGGCCATTCCGAGTCCGGCGGACGAACTTCACCCACGCCCCCCACCAAGGCTATAGCCCACCCGATTTTTGGCCATTTTTCTGCTGGGGGGTTTTGGCACCCCGACCTTCGGGCACTAATTTTTGTTCGCGGCGTTGCCCGTGGCCTATTTTTGGCACAAGGAGGCCGCCCGCAAAGTCTCGGGCCATTCCGAGTCCGGCGGACGAACCGCCACGCCCCCACGAGGCTATAGCCCACCCGTTTTTGGCCATTTGGGGTTTTGGCACCCGACCTTCAGGTGCTAATTTTTGGCGCGGCTGTGCCCGTGGCGCACTTCTGGCATACGGAGGCCGCCCGCAAAGTCTCGGGCCATTCCGAGTCCGGCGGACGAACTTCGCCCACGCCCCCCACCAAGACTATAGCCCACCCGATTTTTGGCCATTTTTCCGCTGGGGGGTTTTTGAGCCCGACCTCCGGGCGCTAATTTTTGGGCGCGGCTATGCCCATGGCCAATTTTTGGCACACGGAGGCCGCCCGCAAAGTCTCTGGCCATTCCGAGTCCGGCGGACGAACTTCGCCCACGCCCCCCACCAAGGCTATAGCCCACCCGATTTTTGGCCATTTTTCCGCTGGGGGGTTTTTGCACCCCGACCTTCGGGCACTAATTTTTGGGCGCGGCTATGCCCGTGGCCTATTTTTGGCACACGGAGGCCGCCCGCAAAGTCTCGGGCCATTCCGAGTCCGGCGGACGAACTTCACCCACGCCCCCCACCAAGGCTATAGCCCACCCGATTTTTGGCCATTTTTCCGCTGGGGGGTTTTGTCACCCCGACCTTCGGGCACTAATTTTTGGGCGCGGCTGTGCCCGTGGCCTATTTTTGGCACAAGGAGGCCGCCCGCAAAGTCTCGGGCCATTCCGAGTCCGGCGGACGAACTTCGCCCACGCCCCCCACGAAGGCTATAGCCCACCCGTTTTTTGGCCATTTGGGGGGTTTTGGCACCCCGACCTTCAGGTGCTAATTTTTGGGTGCGGCTGTGCCCGTGGCCTATTTCTGGCATACGGAGGCCGCCCGCAAAGTATCGGGCCATTCCGAGTCCGGCGGACGAACTTCGCCCACGCCCCCCACCAAGACTATAGCCCACCCGATTTTTGGCCATTTTTCCGCTGGGGGGTTTTGGCACCCCGACCTTCGGGCGCTAATTTTTGGGCGCGGCTATGCCCATGGCCAATTTTTGGCACACGGAGGCCGCCCGCAAAGTCTCGGGCCATTCCGAGTCCGGCGGACAAACTTCGCCCACGCCCCCCACCAAGGCTATAGCCCACCCGATTTTTGGCCATTTTTCCGCTGGGGGGTTTTGGCACCCCGACCTTCGGGCGCTAATTTTTGGGCGCGGCTGTGCCCGTGGCCTATTTTTGGCACACGGAGGCTGGCCGCAAAGTCTCGGGCCATTCCGAGTCCGGCGGACGAACTTCACCCACGCCCCCCACCAAGGCTATAGCCCACCCGATTTTTGGCCATTTTTCTGCTGGGGGGTTTTGGCACCCCGACCTTCGGGCACTAATTTTTGTTCGCGGCGTTGCCCGTGGCCTATTTTTGGCACAAGGAGGCCGCCCGCAAAGTCTCGGGCCATTCCGAGTCCGGCGGACGAACTTCGCCCACGCCCCCCACGAAGGCTATAGCCCACCCGTTTTTTGGCCATTTGGGGGTTTTTGGCACCCCGACCTTCAGGTGCTAATTTTTGGGCGCGGCTGTGCCCGTGGCCTATTTCTGGCATACGGAGGCCGCCCGCAAAGTCTCGGGCCATTCCGAGTCCGGCGGACGAACTTCGCCCACGCCCCCCACCAAGACTATAGCCCACCCGATTTTTGGCCATTTTTCCGCTGGGGGGTTTTTGAGCCCGACCTTCGGGCGCTAATTTTTGGGCGCGGCTATGCCCATGGCCAATTTTTGGCACACGGAGGCCGCCCGCAAAGTCTCTGGCCATTCCGAGTCCGGCGGACGAACTTCGCCCACGCCCCCCACCAAGGCTATAGCCCACCCGATTTTTGGCCATTTTTCCGCTGGGGGGTTTTTGCACCCCGACGTTCGGGCACTAATTTTTGGGCGCGGCTATGCCCGTGGCCTATTTTTGGCACACGGAGGCCGCCCGCAAAGTCTCGGGCCATTCCGAGTCCGGCGGACGAACTTCACCCACGCCCCCCACCAAGGCTATTGCCCACCCGTTTTTTGGCAATTTTCCGCTGGGGGGTTTTTGCACCCCGACCTTCGGGCACTAATTTTTGGGCGCGGCTGTCCCCGTGGCCTATTTTTGGCACAAGGAGGCCGCCCGCAAAGTCTCGGGCCATTCCGAGTCCGGCGGACGAACTTCGCCCACGCCCCCCACGAAGGCTATAGCCCACCCGTTTTTTGGCCATTTGGGGGGTTTTGGCACCCCGACCTTCAGGTTCTAATTTTTGGGTACGGCTGTGCCCGTGGCCTATTTTTGGCACAAGGAGGCCGCCCGCAAAGTCTCGGGCCATTCCGAGTCCGGCGGACGAACTTCGCCCACGCCCCCCACGAAGGCTATAGCCCACCCGTTTTTTGGCCATTTGGGGGGTTTTGGCACCCCGACCTTCAGGTGCTAATTTTGGGGAGCGGCTGTGCCCGTGGCCTATTTCTGGCATACGGAGGCCGCCCACAAAGTCTCGGGCCATTCCGAGACCGGCGGACGAACTTCGCCCACGCCCCCCACCAAGACTATAGCCCACCCGATTTTTGGCCATTTTTCCGCTGGGGGGTTTTGGCACCCCGACCTTCGGGCGCTAATTTTTGGGCGCGGCTATGCCCATGGCCAATTTTTGGCACACGGAGGCCGCCCGCAAAGTCTCGGGCCATTCCGAGTCAGCGGACGAACCGCCACGCCCCCACCAAGGATATAGCCCACCCGATTTTTGGCCATTTTTCGCTGGGGGTTTTGGCACCCGACCCGGGCACTAATTTTGGCGCGGCTATGCCCGTGGCCTATTTTTCACGGAGGCCGCCCGCAAAGTCTCGGGCCATTCCGAGTCCGGCGGACAAACTTCGCGCACGCCCCCCACCAAAGAGCCCACCCGATTTTTGGCCATTTTTCCGCTGGGGGGTTTTGGCACCCCGACCTTCGGGCGCTAATTTTTGGGCGCGGCTGTGCCCGTGGCCTATTTTTGGCACGCGGAGGCTGGCCGCAAAGTCTCGGGCCATTCCGAGTCCGGCGGACGAACTTCACCCACGCCCCCCACCAAGGCTATAGCCCACCCGATTTTTGGCCATTTTTCTGCTGGGGGGTTTTGGCACCCCGACCTTCGGGCACTAATTTTTGTTCGCGGCGTTGCCCGTGGCCTATTTTTGGCACAAGGAGGCCGCCCGCAAAGTCTCGGGCCATTCCGAGTCCGGCGGACGAACTTCGCCCACACCCCCCACCAAGGCTATAGCCCACCCGTTTTTTGGCCATTTGGGGGGTTTTGGCACCCCGACCTTCGGGCGCTAATTTTCGGGTGCGGCTGTGCCCGTGGCCTATTTTTGGCACACGGAGGCCGCCCGCAAAGTCTCGGGCCATTCCGAGTCCGGCGGACTAACTTCGCCCACGCCCCCCACCAAGGCTATAGCCCACCCGATTTTTGGCCATTTTTCCGCTGGGGGGTTTTGGCACCCCGACCTTCAGGCGCTAATTTTTGGGCGCGGCTATGTCCATGGCCAATTTTTGGCACACGGAGGCCGCCCGCAAAGTCTCGGGCCATTCCGAGTCCGGCAGACGAACTTCGCCCGCGCCCCCCACCAAGGCTATAGCCCACCCGATTTTTGGCCATTTTTCCGGTGGGGGGTTTTGGCACCCCGACCTTCGGGCGCTAATTTTTGGGCGCGGCTGTGCCCGTGGCCTATTTTTGGCACACGGAGGCCGCCCGCAAAGTCTCGGGCCATTTCGAGTCCGGCGGACGAACTTCGCCCACCCCCCCCACGAAGGCTATAGCCCACCCGTTTTTTGGCCATTTTTCCGCTGGGGGGTTTTGGCACCCCGACCTTCGGGCGCTACTTTTTGGCCGCGGCTATGCCCGTGGCCTATTTTTGGCACACGGAGGCCGCCCCCATAGTCGCGGGCCATTCCGAGTCGGCGGACGAACTTCACCCACGGCCCCCACCAAGGCTATAGCCCACCCGATTTTTGGCCATTTTTCCGCTGGGGGGTTTTGGCACCCCGACCTTCGGGCGCTACTTTTTGGCCGCGGCTATGCCCGTGGCCTACTGGAGGCCGCCCCCATAGTCGCGGGCCATTCGAGTCGTGGACGAACTTCACCCACGGCCCCCACCAAGGCTATAGCCCACCCGATTTTTGGCCATTTTTCCGCTGGGGGGTTTTGGCACCCCGACCTTCGGGTACTAATTTTTGGGCGCGGCTATGCCCATGGCCAATTTTTGGCACATGGAGGCCGCCCCCAAAGTCTCGGGCCATTCCGAGGCCGGCGGACGAACTTCGCCCACGCCCCCCACCAAGGCTATAGCCCACCCGTTTTTTGGCCATTTATCCGCTGGGGGGTTTTGGCACCCCGACCTTCGGGCATTAATTTTTGGGCGCGACTGTGCCCGTGGCCTATTTTTGGGACACGGAGGCCGCCCGCAAAGTCTCGGGCCATTCCGAGTCCGGCGGACGAACTTCGGCCACGCCTCCCACCAAGGCTATAGCCCACCCGTTTTTTGGCCATTTGGGGGGTTTTGGCACCCCGACCTTCGGGCGCTAATTTTTGGGCTTGGCTGTGCCCGTGGCCTATTTTTTACACACAGAGGCCGGCCGCAAAGTCTCGGGCCATTCGAAGTCCGGCGGACAAACTTCGCCCACGCCCCCCACCAAGGCTTTAGCCCACCCGATTTTTGGCCATTTTTCCGCTGGGGGGTTTTGGCACCCCGACCTTCGGTCGCTAATTTTTTGGCATGGCTGTGCCCGTAACCTATTTTTGGCACACGGAGGCCGCACGCAAAGTCTCGGGCCATTCCGAGTCCGGCGGACGAATTTCGCCCACTCCCCCCACCAAGGCTATAGCCCACCCGTTTTTTGGTCATTTGGGGGGTTTTGGCACCCCGACCTTGGGACGCTAATTTTTGGGCGCGGCTGTGCCCGTGGCCTATTTTTGGAACACGGAGGCCGCCCGCTAAGTATCGGGCCATTCCGAGTCCGGCGGACGAACTTCACCCACGCCCCCCACCAAGGCTATAGACCACCCGTTTTTTGGCCATTTGGGTGGTTTTGGCACCACGACCTTCGGGCGATAATTTTTGGGCGCGGCTGTGCCCGTGGCCTATTTTTGGCACACGGAGTCCACCCGCAATGTCTCGGGCCATTCGGAGTCCGGCGGACGAACTTCGCCCACGCCCCCCACCAAGTCTATAGCCCACCCGATTTTTGGCCATTTTTCCGCTGGGGGGTTTTGGCACCCCGACCTTCGGGCGCTAATTTTTGGGCACGGCTATGTCCGTGGCCTATTTTTGGCACACGGAGGCCGCCCGCAAAGTCTCGGGCCATTCCGAGTCCGGCGGAAGAACTTTGCCCACAGCCCCCACCAAGGCTATAGCCCACCCGATTTTTGGCCATTTTTCCGCTGGGGGGTTTTGGCACCCCGACCTTTGGGCGCAAATTTTTGGGCGCGACTGTGCCCGTGGCCTATTTTTGGCTCACGGAGGCCGCCCGCAAAGTCTCGGGCCATTCCGAGTCCGGCGGACGAACTTCGCCGACGCCCCCCACCAACGCTATAGCCCACCCGTTTTTTGGCCATTTGGGGGGTTTTGGCACCCCGACCTTCGGGCAGTAATTTTTGGGCGCGGCTGTGCCCGTGGCCTATTTTTGGCACACGGAGGCCACCCGCAATGACTCGGGCCATTCGGAGTCCGGCGGACGGACTTCGCCCACGCCCCCCACCAAAGCTATAGCCCACCCGATTTTTGGCCATTTTTCCGCTGGGGGGTTTTGGCACCCCGACCTTCGGGCACTAACTTTTGGTTGCGGCTATGCCCGTTGCCTATTTTTGGCACACGGAGGCCGCCCCCAAAGTCTCGGGCCATTCCGAGTCCGGCGGACGAACTTCGCCCAAGCCCCCCACCAAGGCTATAGCCCACCCGTTTATTGGCCATTTGGGGGGTTTTGGCACCCCGACCATCGGGCGCTAATTTTTGGGCGCGGCTGTGCCCGTGGCCTATTTTTGGCACACGGAGGCCGCCCGCAAAGTCTCGGGCAATTCCGAGTCCGGCGGACGAACTTCGCCCAAGCCTCCCACCAAGGCTATAGCCCACCCGTTTATTGGCCATTTGGGGGGTTTTGGCACCCCGACCTTGGGGCGCTAATTTTTGGGCGCGGCTGTGCCCGTGGCCTATTTTTGGAACACGGAGGCTGCCCGCAAAGTCTCGGGCCATTCGGAGTCCGGCGGACGAACTTCGCCCACGCCCCCCACCAAAGCTATAGCCCACCCGATTTTTGGCCATTTTTCCGCTGGAGGGTTTTGCACCCTGATCTTCGGGCGCTAAGTTTTGGGCGCGGCTATGCCCGTGGCCTATTTTTGGCACACGGAGGCCGCCAGCAAAGTCTCGGGCCATTCCGAG
This sequence comes from Citrus mangshanensis, assembly GCA_030449895.1. NCBI lineage: Eukaryota > Viridiplantae > Streptophyta > Magnoliopsida > Sapindales > Rutaceae > Citrus > Citrus mangshanensis. The sequence continues at coordinate 92,138 of JASUUJ010000216.1, read as the reverse complement.
TCCGGCGGAAGAACTTCGCCCACGCCCCCCACCAAGGCTATAGCCCACCCAATTTTTTGCCATTTTTCCGCTGGGGGGTTTTGGCACCCCGACCTTCGGGCGCTAATTTTTTTTACGCGCCTATGCCCGTGGCCTATTTTTGGCACACGGAGGCCGCCCCCAAAGTCTCGGACCATTCCGAGTCCGGCGGACGAACTTCGCCCACGCCCCCCACCAAGGCTATAGCCCAGCCGTTTTTTGGCCTTTTGGGGGGTTTTGGCACCCCGAACTTCGGGGACTAATTTTTGGGCGCGGCTGTGCCCGTGCCGTATTTTTGGCACACGGAGGCCGCCCGCAAATTCTCGGGCCACTCCGAGTCCGGCGGACGAACTTCGCCCACGCCCCACACCAACGCTATAGCCCACCTGTTTTTTGGCCATTTGGGGGGTTTTGGCACCCTGACCATCGGGCACTAATTTTTGGGGGCGGCTGTACCCGTTGCCTATTTTTGGCACACGGAGGCCGCCCGCCAAGACTCGGGCCATTTGGAGTCCGGCGGACGAACTTCGCCCACGGTCCCCACCAAAGCTATAGCCCACCCGATTTTTGGCCATTTTTCCGCTGGGGGGTTTTGTTATTCCGACCTTCGGGCGCTAAGTTTTGGGCGCGGCTATGCCCATGGCCTATTTTTGGCACGCGGAGGCCGCCCACAAAGTCTCGGGCCATTCCGAGTCCGGCGGACGAACTTTGCCCACGCCCCCCACCAAGGCTATAGCCCACCCGATTTTTGGCCATTTTTCCGCTGGGGGGTTTTGGCACCCCGACCTTCGGGCGCTAATTTTTGGGCGCGACTGTGCCGTGGCCTAGCTCCACGGAGGCCGCCCGCAAATGCTCGGGCCATTCCGAGTCCGAGGCGGACGAACCGCCACGCCCCCAAGGCTATAGCCCACCGTTTTTGGCCATTTGGGGTTTTTGCACCCCGACCTTCGGGCGCTAATTTTGGGTGCGGCTGTGCCGTGCCTATTTTTACGGAGGCCGCCCGCAAATTCTCGGGCCATTCCGAGTCCGGCGGACGAACTTAGCCCACGCCCCCCACCAACGCTATAGCCCACCCGTTTTTGGCCATTTGGGGGTTTTGGCACCCGACCGTCGGGCACTAATTTTTAGGCGCGGCTGTGCCCGTGGCCTATTTTTGGCACCACGGAGGCCGCCCGCAAGGTCGGGCCATTCGGAGTCCGGCGGACGGACTTCGCCCCGCCCCACCAAAGCTATAGCCCACCCGATTTTTGGCCATTTTCCGCTGGGGGTTTTGGCACCCGACCTTCGGGCGCTAAGTTTTGCTATGCCCGTTGCATATTTTGGCACACGGAGGCCGCCCCCAAAGTCTCGGGCCATTCCGAGTCCAGTGGACGAACCGCCACGCCCCCCACAAGGCTATAGCCCACCGATTTTTGGCCATTTGGGGGTATTGGCACCCGACCTTCGGGAGAAAATTTTTGGCGCGGCTGTGCCGTGGCCCCCGGCTACGCCCGTAAAGTCTCGGGCCATTACGAGTCCCGGACGAACTTTGCCCCGCCCCACCAAGGCTATAGCCCACCACCCGTTTTTGGCTATTTTCCGCGGGGGTTTTGGCACCCGACCTTGGTGCTTATTTTTAGACGGCTGTGCCCGTGGCCTAGTTTTGGCAGACGGAGGCCGCCCGCAAAGTGTCGGGCCATTCCGAGTCGGACGAACTTACGCCCCCACCAAGGCTATAGCCCACCCGTTTTTGGCCATTTGGGGTTTTGGCACCCGGTGCTAATTTTTTGACTATGCCCGTGGCCTAGTTTGCAGCACACGGAGGCCGCCCATAAAGTCTCGGGCCATTCCGAGTCCGAGACGAACCGCCACGCCCCCCAAGGCTATAGCCCACCCGATTTTGGCCATTTATCCGCTGGGGTTTTGGCACCCGACCTTCGGGCATTAATTTTTAGGCGCGACTGTGCCCGTGGCCAGCACCACGGGCGCCCGCAAAGTCTCGGGCCATTCCTAGTCCGGCGGACAAACTTTGCCCACGCCCCCCCCCAAGGCTATAGCCCAATCGTTTATTGGCCATTTGGGGGGTTTTGGCACCCCGACCTTCAGGAGCTAATTTTTGGGCGCGGCTGTGCCCGTGGCCTATTAATGGCACACGGAGGCCGCCCGCAAAGACTCGGGCCATTCGGAGTCCGGCGGACGAACTTCGCCCACGGCCCCCTCCAAAGCTATAGCCCACCCGATTTTTGGCCATTTTTCCGCTGTGGGGTTTTGGCACCCCGACCTTCGGGCGCTAAGTTTTGGGCGCGGCTATGTCCGTGGCCTATTTTTGGCGGACAGAGGCCGCCCGCAAAGTCTCGGCCCATTCCGAGTCCGGCGGACGAACTTCGCCCACGCCCCCCACCAAGGCTATAGGCCACCACCCGTTTTTTGGCCATTTTTCCGCTGGGGGGTTTTGGCACCCCGACCTTCGGGTGTTAATTTTTGGGCACGGCTGTGCCCGTGGCCTAGTTTTGGCACACGGAGGCCGCCCACAAACTCTCGGGCCATTCCAAGTCCGGCGGACGAACTTTGCCTACGCCCCCCACCAAGGCTATAGCCCACCCGTTTTTTGGCCATTTGGGGGGTTTTGGCACCCCGAACTTCGGGCGCTAATTTTTGGGAGCGGCTGTGCCCGTGGCCTATTTTTGGCACATGGAGGCCGCCCACAAAGTCTCGGGCCATTCCGACTCCGGCGGACGAACTTCGCCCACGCCCCCCACCAAGGCTATAGCCCACCCGTTTTTTGGCCATTTGGGGGGTTTTGGCACCCCGAATTTCGGGCGCTAATATTTGGGTGCGGCTGTGCCCGTTGCCTATTTTTTTGCTCACGGAGGCCGCCCGCAAAGTCTCGGGCCATTCCGAGTCCGGCGGATGAACTTCGCCCACGCCCCCCACCAAGGCTATAGCCCACCCGTTTTTTGGCCATTTGGGGGGTTTTGGCACCCCGACCTTCGGGCACTAATTTTTGGGCGCGGCTGTGCCCGTGGCCTATTTTTGGCACACGGAGGCCGCCCGCAAAGTCTCGGGCCATTCCGAGTCCGGCGGACGAACTTTGCCCACGCCCCCCACCAAGGCTATAGGCCACCACCCGTTTTTTGGCCATTTTTCCGCTGGGGGGTTTTGGCACCCCGACCTTCGGGTGCTAATTTTTGGGCGCGGCCTTGCCCGTGGCCTAGTTTTGGCACACGGAGGCCGCCCACAAACTCTCGGGCCATTCCAAGTCCGGCGGACGAACTTTGCCTACGCCCCCCACCAAGGCTATAGCCCACCCGTTTTTTGGCCATTTGGGGGGTTTTGGCACCCCGAACTTCGGGCGCTAATTTTTGGGAGTGGCTGTGCCCGTGGCCTATTTTTGGCACATGGAGGCCGCCCACAAAGTCTCGGGCCATTCCGAGTCCGGCGGACGATTTTGGCTAGCCCCACCAAGGCTATAGCCCACCCGTTTTTTGGCCATTTGGGGGGTTTTGGCACCCCGAATTTCGGGCGCTAATATTTGGGTGCGGCTGTGCCCGTTGCCTATTTTTGGCACACGGAGGCCGCCCGCAAAGTCTCGGGCCATTCCGAGTCCGGCGGACGAACTTCGCCCACGCCCCCACCAAGGCTATAGACCACCCGATTTTTTGCCATTTGGGGGGTTTTGGCACCCCGGCCTTCGGGAGCTAATTTTTGGGTGCGGCTATGCCCGTGGCCTATTTTTGGCACACGGAGGCCGCCCGCAAAGTCTCGGGCCATTCCGAGTCCGGCGGACGAACTTCGCCCACGCCCCCCACCAAGGCTATAGCCCACCCGATTTTTTGCCATTTTTCCGCTGGGGGGTTTTGGCACCCCGACCTTCGGGCGCTAATTTTTGGGCGCGGCTGTGGCCGTGGCCTATTTTTGGCGCATGGAGGCCGCCCGCAAAGTCTCTGGCCATTCCGAGTCCGGCGGACGAAGTTCGCCCACGCCCCCCACCAAGGCTATAGCCCACCCGTTTTTTGGCCATTTGGGGGGTTTTGGCACCCCGAACTTCGGGCGCTAATTTTTGGGAGCGGCTGCGCCCGTGGCCTATTTTTGGCACAGGGAGGCCACCCACAAAGTCTCGGGCCATTCCGAGTCCGGCGGACGAACTTCGCCCACGCCCCCCACCAAGGCTATAGCCCACCCGTTTTTTGGCCATTTGGGGGGTTTTGGCACCCCGAATTTCGGGCGCTAATATTTGGGTGCGGCTGTGACCGTTGCCTATTTTTGGCACACGGAGTCCGCCCGCAAAGTCTCGGGCCATTCCGAGTATGGCGGACGAACTTCGCCCACGCCCCCCACCAAGGCTATAGACCACCCGATTTTTTGCCATTTGGGGGGTTTTGGCACCCCGGCCTTCGGGAGCTAATTTTTGGGCGCGGCTGTGCCCGTGGCCTATTTTTGGCACACGGAGGCCGCCCGCAAAGTCTCGGGCCATTCCGAGCCCGGCGGACGAACTTTGCCCACGCCCCCCACCAAGGCTATAGCCCACCACCCGTTTTTTGGACATTTTTCCGCTGGGGGGTTTTGGCACCCCAACATTCGGGTGCTAATTTTTGGGCGCGGCTGTGCCCGTGGCCTAGTTTTGGGACACGGAGGCCGCCCGCAAAGTCTCGGGCCATTCCGAGTCCGGCGGACGAACTTCGCCCACGCCCCCCACCAAGGCTATAGCCCACCCGATTTTTTGCCATTTTTCCGCTGGGGGGTTTTGGCACCCCGACCTTCGGGCACTAAGTTTTGGGCGCGGCCATGCCCGTTGCCTATTTTTAGCACGCGGAGGACGCCCCCAAAGTCTCGGGCCATTCCGAGTCCGGCGGACGAACTTCGCCCACGCCCCCCACCAAGGCTATAGCCCACCCGATTTTTGGCCATTTATCCGCTGGGGGGTTTTGGCACCCCGACCTTCGGGCGCTAAGTTTTGGGCGCGGCCATGCCCGTTGCCTATTTTTGGCACGCGGAGGACACCCCCCAAGTCTCGGGCCATTCCGAGTTCGGCGGACGAACTTCGCCCACGCCCCCCGCCAAGACTATAGCCCACCCGATTTTTGGCCATTTGGGGGGCTTTGGTACCCCGACCTTCGGGCACTAATTTTTGGGTGCGGCTGTGCCCGTGGCCTATTTTTAGTACACGGAGGCCGCCCGCAAAGTCTCGGGCCATTCCGAGTCCGGCGGACGAACTTCGCCCACGTCCCTCACCAAGGCTATAGCCCACCCGATTTTTGGCCATTTGGGGGGTATTGGCACCCCGACCTTCGGGAGTAAATTTTTGGGCGCGGCTGTGCCCGTGGCCTATTTTGGCAAACGGAGGCCGCCCGCAATGTCTCGGGCCATTCCGAGTTCGGCGGACGAACTTCGCCCACGCCCCCCACCAAGACTATAGCCCACCCGATTTTTGGCCATTTGGGGGGTATTGGCACCCCGACCTTCGGGAGCTAATGTTTGGGTGCGGCTGTGCCCGTGGCCTATTTTTGGCACACGGAGGCCGCCCGCAAAGTCTCGGGCCATTCCGAGTCAGTGGACGAACCGCCACGCCCCACCAAGGCTATAGCCCACCCGATTTTTGGCCATTTGGGGGGTATTGGCACCCCGACCTTCGGGTGCAAATTTTTGGGCGCGGTTGTGCCCCTGGCCTATTTTTGGCACACGGAGGCCGCCCGCAAAGTCTCGGGCCATTCCGAGTTCGGCGGACGAACTTCGCCCACGCCCCCCACCAAGACTATAGCCCACCCGATTTTTGGCCATTTGGGGGGTTTTGGTACCCCGACCTTCGGGCACTAATTTTTGGGTGCGGCTGTGCCTGTGGCCTATTTTTGGCACACGGAGGCCGCCCGCAAAGTCTCGGGCCATTCCGAGTTCGGCGGACGAACCTCGCCCACGCCCCCCACCAAGGCAATAGCCCACCCGATTTTTGGCCATTTGGGGGGTATTGGCACCCCGACCTTCGGGCACTAATTTTTGGGTGCGGCTGTGCCCGTGGCCTATTTTTAGTACACGGAGGCCGCCCGCAAAGTCTCGGGCCATTCCGAGTCCGGCGGACGAACTTCGCCCACGTCCCTCACCAAGGCTATAGCCCACCCGATTTTTGGCCATTTGGGGGGTATTGGCACCCCGACCTTCGGGAGTAAATTTTTGGGCGCGGCTGTGCCCGTGGCCTATTTTGGCACACGGAGGCCGCCCGCAATGTCTCGGGCCATTCCGAGTTCGGCGGACGAACTTCGCCCACGCCCCCCACCAAGACTATAGCCCACCCGATTTTTGGCCATTTGGGGGGTATTGGCACCCCGACCTTCGGGAGCTAATGTTTGGGTGCGGCTGTGCCCGTGGCCTATTTTTGGCGCACGGAGGCCGCCCGCAAAGTCTCGGGCCATTCCGAGTCCGGCGGACGAACTTCGCCCACGCCCCCCACCAAGGCTATAGCCCACCCGATTTTTGGCCATTTGGGGGGTATTGGCACCCCGACCTTCGGGTGCAAATTTTTGGGCGCGGTTGTGCCCCTGGCCTATTTTTGGCACACGGAGGCCGCCCGCAAAGTCTCGGGCCATTCCGAGTTCGGCGGACGAACTTCGCCCACGCCCCCCACCAAGACTATAGCCCACCCGATTTTTGGCCATTTGGGGGGTTTTGGTACCCCGACCTTCGGGCACTAATTTTTGGGTGCGGCTGTGCCTGTGGCCTATTTTTGGCACACGGAGGCCGCCCGCAAAGTCTCGGGCCATTCCGAGTTCGGCGGACGAACCTCGCCCACGCCCCCCACCAAGGCAATAGCCCACCCGATTTTTGGCCATTTGGGGGGTATTGGCACCCCGACCTTCGGGTGCTAATTTTAGGGCGCGGCTGTGCCCGTGACCTAGTTTTGGCAGACGGAGGCTGCCCACAAAGGATCGGGCCATTCCGAGTCCGGTGGACGAACTTCGCCCACGCCCCCCACCAAGGCTATAGCCCACCCGTTTTTTGGCCAATTGGGGGGTTTTGGCACCCCGACCTTCGGGTGCTAATTTTTGGGCGCGGCTGTGCCCGTGGCCTATTTTTGGCACACGGAGGCCGCCCGCAAAGTCTCGGGCCATTCCGAGTCCGGCGGACGAACTTCGCCCACGCCCCCCACCAAGGCTATAGCCGACCCGTTTTTTGGCCATTTGGGGGGTTTTGGCACCCCGACCTTCGGGTACTAATTTTTGGGCGCGGCTGTGCCCGTGGCCTATTTTTAGCACACGGAGGCCGCCTGCAAAGTCTCGGGCAATTCCGAGTCCGGCGGACGAACCGCCATGCCCCGACAAAGGCTATAGCCCACCCGTTTTTTGGCCATTTGGGGTTTTGGCACCCGACCTTGGTGCTAATTTTGGGCGGCTGTGCCCATGGCCTATTTTGGCACCCGGAGCCCGCCCGCAAAGTCTTGTGCCATTCCTAGTCCGGCGGACGAACTTCGCCCACGCCCCCCACCAAGGCTATAGCCCACCCGATTTTTGGCCATTTTTCCGCAGGGGGGTTTTGGCACCCCGACCTTCGGGCGCTAAATTTTGGGCGCGGCTGTGCCCGTGGCCTATTTTTGTCAAACGGAGGCCGCACACAAAGTCTCGGGCCATTCCGAGTCCGGCGGACGAACCCACGCCCCCACCAAGGCTATAGCCCACCCGATTTTTGGCCATTTTTCCGCTGTGGGGTTTTGGCACCCCGTCCTTCGGGCGCTAATTTTTGGGCGCGGCTATGCCCGTGGCCTATTTTTGGCACACGGAGGCCGCCCCCAAAGTCTCGGGCCATTCCGAGTCCAGCGGTCGAACTTCGCCCACGCCCCCAACCAAGCAAAAACCCACCCCATTTTTTGCCATTTTTACGCACGGGGGGTTTTCGCACCCGACCTTGGGCACTATTTTTAGGCGCGGCTGTGCCCGTCGCCTATTTTGGCACCCGGAGCCGCCCGCAAATTCTCGGGCCATTCCGAGTCCGGACGAACTTCGCCCCCCACCAAGGCTATAGCCCACCCGTTTTTTGGCCATTTGGGGGGTTTTGGCACCCCGACCTTCGGGTGCTAATTTTTCGGTGCGGCTGTGCCCGTGGCCTATTTTTGGCACACGGAGGCCGCCCGCAAAATCTAGTGCCATTCCTAGTCCGGCGGACGAACTTCGCCCACGCCCCCCACCAAGGCTATAGCCCACCCGATTTTTGGCAATTTTTCCTCAGGGGGGTTTTGGCACCCCGACCTTCGGGCGCTAATTTTTGGGCGCGGCTGTGCCCGTGGCCTATTTTTGGCGCACGGAGGCCGCCCGCAAAGTCTCGGACAATTCAGAGTCCGGCGGACGAACTTCGCCCACCCCCCCCACCAAGGTTATAGCCCACCCGTTTTTTGGCCATTTGGGGGGTTTTGGCACCCCAACCTTCGGGCGCTAATTTTTGGGCGAGGCTGTGCCCGTGGCCTATTTTTTGCACACGGAGTCCGCCCGCAAAGTCTCGGGCCATTCCGAGTCCGGCGGACGAACTTCGCCCACGCCCCCCGCCAAGGCTATAGCCCACCCGATTTTTGGCCATTTTTCCGCAGGGGGGTTTTGGCACCCCGACCTTCGGGTGCTACTTTTTGGGCCTGGCTTTGCCCGTGGCCTATTTTTGGCACACGGAGGCCACCCAAAAAGTCTCGGGCCATTCCGAGTCCGGCGGACGAACTTCGCCCACGCCCCCCACCAAGGCTTTAGCCCACCCGTTTTTTGGCCATTTGGGGGTTTTGGCACCCCGACCTTGGGACACTAATTTTTGGGCGCGGCTGTGCCCGTGGCCTATTTTTGGCTCACGGCGGCCCGCAAAGTCTCGGGCCATTCCGAGTCCGGCGGACGAACTTCGCCCACGCCCCCCACCAAGGCTATAGCCCACCCGTGGTTATGCCATGTGGGGGGTTTTGTCACCCCGACCTTCGGGTGCTAATGGTTGGATGAGGCTGTGCCCGTGGCCTATTTTTGGCAGATGGAGGCCGCGCGCAATGTCTCGGGCCATTCCTAGTCCGGTGAGCAGACCCACGCCCCCCACCAAGGCTATAGCCCACCCGATTTTTGTCCATTTTTCCGCTGGGGGTTCTGGCACCCCTATCTTCGGGTACTAATTTTTGGGCGCGGCTGTGCCCGTGGCCTATTTTTGGCACACGGAGGCAGCCCGCAAAGTCTCGGCCCATTCCGAGTCTGGCGGACGAACTTCGCCTACTCCCCCCACCAAGGCAATAGCCCACTCGTTTTTTTTCCGCTGGGGGGTTTTGGCACCCCGACCTTCGGGTGCTAATTTTTGGGCGCGGCTGTGTCCGTGGCCTATTTTTGGCACACGGAGGCCGCCCGCAATGTCTCGTGCCATTCCTAGTCTGGCGGACGAACTTCGCCCATGCCCCCCACCAAGGCTATAGCCCACCCGATTTTTGGCCATTTTTCCGCAGGGGGTTTTGGCACCCCGACCTTTGGGTGCTAATTTTTGGACGCGGCTGTGCCCGTGGCCTATGTTTGGCACACGGAGGCTGTCCGCAAAGTCTCGGGCCATTCCGAGTCCGGCGGACGAACTTCCACGCCCCCACCAAGGCTATAGCCCATTCGTTTTTTCTGCTTGGGGTTTTCGCACCCGACCTTGGGTACTAATTTTTAGCGGCTGTGTCCGTGGCCTATTTTTAACACGGAGGCCGCCCGCAATGTCTCGTGCCATTCCTAGTCCGGCGGACGAACCCCATGCCCCCACCAAGGCTATAGCCCACCCGATTTTGGCAATTTTTCCGCGGGGTTTCGGCACCCGACCTTCGGGTGCTAATTTTTAGGCGGCTGTGCCCGTTGCCTATTTTGGCTCACGGAGGCCGCCCGCAAAGGCTCGGGCCATTCCGAGTCCGGCGGACGATCTTCGCCCCGCCCCCACAAAGGCTATAGCCCACCCGTTTTTGGCCATTTGGGGGGTTTCGGCACCAGACCGGGTGCTAATTTTTAGGTGCGGCTGTGACCGTGGCCTATTTTGGCACCACGGAGGCCGCCCGCAAAGTCTCGGGCCATTCGAGTCCAGGCGGACGAACTTCTTCACGCCCCCACCAAGGCTTTAGCCCACCCGTTTTTTGGCCATTAGGGGGGTTTCGTCACCCCGACCTTCGGGTGCAAATTTTTAGACGTGGCTGTGCCCATGGCCTTTTTTTGGCACACGGAGGCCGCCCGCAAAGTCTCGTGCCATTCCTAGTCTGGCGGACGAACTTCGCCCAAGCCCCCCACCAAGGCTATAGCCCACCGGATTTTTTGCCATTTTTCCGCTGGGGTTTTGGCACCCGACCTTCGGGCGCTAATTTTTAGCGGCTGTGCCCGTGGCCTACAGCCGCGGAGGCCACCGAAAAGTCTCGGGCCATTCCGAGTCCGGCAGGCGAACTTCGCCCCCCCAAGGCTATAGCCCACCTATTCTTTGGCCATCTGGGGGGTATTGGCACCCCGACCTTCGGGCGCTAATTTTTGTCTTGTGGCTGTGCCCGTGGCCTATTTTGGCACACGGAGGCCGCCCGCAAAGTCTCGGGCCATTCCGAGTCGGCGGACGAACTTCGCCCACACCCCCACCAAGGCTATAGCCCACCCGATTTTGGCCATTTTCCGCTGGCGGTTTGGCACCTCGACCTTCGGGCGCTAATTTTTGGGCAAAGCTGTGCCCGTGTCCTATTTTTGACACATGGAGGCCGCCCGCTAAGTCTCGGGCCATTCAGAGTCCGGCGGACGAACTTCGCCCACGCCCCCCACCAAGGCTATAGCCCACCCGTTTTTTGGCCATTTGGGGGGTTTTGGCGCCCCGACTATCGGGCGCTAATTTTTGGGAGCGGCTGAGCCCGTGGCCTATTTTTGGCACACAGATTCCGCCCGCAAAGTCTCGGGCCATTCCGAGTCCGGCGGACGAACTTCGCCCACGGCCCCCACCAAGGCTATAGCCCACCCGTTTTTTGGCCAATTGGGGGGTTTTGGCACCCCGACCTTCGAGCGCTACTTTTTCGGCGTGGCTGTGCCCGTTGCCTATTTTTGGCACACGGATGCCGCTCGCAAAGTCTCGGGCCATTCCGAGTCCAGCGTACGAACATCGCCCACGCCTCCCACAAAGGCTATAGCCCACCCGTTTTTTGGCCATTTGGGGGGTTTTTGCACCCCGACCTTCGGGCGCTAATTTTTGGGTGCGGCTGTGCCCGTGGCCTATTTTTGGCACCCGGAGGCCGCCCGCAAAGTCTCGAGCCATTCCGAGTCCGGCGGACGAACTTCGCCCACGCCCCCCACCAAGGCTATAGCCCACCCGATTTTTGGCCATTTTCCGCAGGAGGTTTGGCACCCGACCTTGGAGCTAATTTTTAGGCGCGGCTGTGCCCGTGGCCTATTTTAGCGCACGGAGCCCGCCCGGCAAAGTCTCGTGCCATTCCTAGTCCGGCGGACGAACTTTGCCACGCCCCCACAAAGGCTATAGCCCACCCGATTTTTGGCCATTTTCCGCTATGGGGTTTTGGCACGCGACCTTGGGTGCTAATTTTTGTCTTGCGGCTGTGCCCGTGGCCTACTTTGGCACACGGAGGCCGTCCGCAAAGTCTCGAGCCATTCGAGTCAGGCGGACGAACTTCGCCACGCCCCCACCAAGGCTATAGCCCACCCGTTTTTGGCCATTTTTCCGCTGGGGGTTTTGGCACCCGACCTTGGGCGTTAATTTTTGGGGCGGCTGTGTCCGTGGCCTATTTTGGCACCCGGGCCGCCCTCAAAGTCTATGGCAATTCCGAGTCCGGCGGGCGAACGTCGCCCAGGCTCCCCACCAAGCCTAAAGCCCACCCGATTTTTGGCCATTTGGGGGTTTGGCACCCGACCTTCGGGCGCTTTAGCGGCTGTGCCCGTGGCCTACTTTTGGCACCACGGAGGCCATCCACAAAGTCTCGAGCCATTCCGAGTCCGGAGGGCGAAACCCCCACCAAGGCTATAGCCCACCCGATTTTGGCCATTTTTCGCAGGAGGTTTTGGCACCCGACCTTCGGGCGCTAATTTTAGGCACGGCTGTGTCCGTGGCCTATTTTTAGCGCCGCCATAAAGTCTCGTGCCATTCCTAGTCCGGACGAACTTTACCACGCCCCACAAAGGCTATAGCCCACCCGATTTTTGGCCATTTTTCGCAGGGTTTTGGCACCCGACCGGGCGCTAATTTTTAGGCGGCTGTGTCCGTGGCCTATTTTTGGCACGCGGAGGCCGCCCGAAAAGTCTCGGGCAATTCCGAGTCCAGCGGACGAACTTCGCCCACGCCCCCCACCAAGGCTATAGCCCACCCGTTTTTTGGCCATTTGGGGGGTTTTGGCACCCCGACCTTCGGGCTCTAATTTTTGGGCGTGGCTGTGCCCGTGGCCTACTTTTGGTACACGGAGGCCGCCCACAAAGTCTCGAGCCATTCCGAGTCCGGCGGACGAACTTCGCACACGCCCCCCACCAAGGCTATAGCCCACCCGACTTTTGGCCAATTTTCCGCTGGGGGTTTTGGCACTCCAATCTTCGGGCGCTAATTTTTGGCCGCAGCTGTGCCCGTGGCCTATTTTTGGCTCACGAAGGCCGCCCGCAAAGTCTCGGGCCATTCCGCATCCGGCGGACGAACTTCGCCCACGCCCCCCACCAAGGCCATAACCCACCCGTTTTTTGGGCATTTTTCCGCTGGGGGGTTTTGGCACCCCGACCTTCCGGCGTTAATTTTTGGGGGCGGCTGTGTCCGTGGCCTATTTTTGGCACCCGGAGGCCGCCCGCAAAGTCTCAGGCAATTCCGAGTCCGGCGGACGAACTTCGCCCACGCCCCCCACCAAGGCTATAGCCCACCCGTTTTTTGGCCATTTTTCCGCTGGGGGGTTTTGGCACCCCGACCTTCGGGCGTTAATTTTTGGGGGCGGCTGTGTCCGTGGCCTATTTTTGGCACCCGGAGGCCGCCCGCAAAGTCTCGAGCCATTCCGAGTCCGGCGGACGAACTTCGCCCACGCCCCCCACCAAGGCTATAGCCCACCCGATTTTTGGCCATTTTTCCGCAGGGAGGTTTTGGCACCCCGACCTTCGGGCGCTAATTTTTGGGCGCGGCTGTGCCCGTGGCCTATTTTTAGCGCACGGAGGCCGCCGGCAAAGTCTCGTGCCATTCCTAGTCCGGCGGACGAACTTCGCCCACGCCCCCCACCAAGGCTATAGCCCACCCGATTTTTGGCCATTTTTCCGCAGGGAGGTTTTGGCACCCGACCTTGGCGCTAATTTTTAGACACGGCTGTGCCGTGGCCTATTTTAGCGCACGGAGGCCGCCCGCAAAGTCTCGTGCCATTCCTAGTCCGGCGGACGAACTTTGCCACGCCCCACCAAGGCTATAGCCCACCCGATTTTTGGCCATTTTTCCGCAGGGGGTTTTGGCACCCCGACCTTCGGGCGCTAATTTTTGGGGGCGGCTGTGTCCGTGGCCTATTTTTGGCACGCGGAGGCCGCCCGCAAAGTCTCGGGCAATTCCGAGTCCAGCGGACGAACTTCGCCCACGCCCCCCACCAAGGCTATAGCCCACCCGTTTTTTGGCCATTTGGGGGGTTTTGGCACCCCGACCTTCGGGCTCTAATTTTTGGGCGTGGCTGTGCCCGTGGCCTACTTTTGGTACACGGAGGCCGCCCACAAAGTCTCGAGCCATTCCGAGTCCGGCGGACGAACTTCGCACACGCCCCCCACCAAGGCTATAGCCCACCCGACTTTTGGCCAATTTTCCGCTGGGGGTTTTGGCACTCCAATCTTCGGGCGCTAATTTTTGGCCGCAGCTGTGCCCGTGGCCTATTTTTGGCTCACGAAGGCCGCCCGCAAAGTCTCGGGCCATTCCGCATCCGGCGGACGAACTTCGCCCACGCCCCCCACCAAGGCCATAACCCACCCGTTTTTTGGGCATTTTTCCGCTGGGGGGTTTTGGCACCCCGACCTTCCGGCGTTAATTTTTGGGGGCGGCTGTGTCCGTGGCCTATTTTTGGCACCCGGAGGCCGCCGCAAAGTCTCAGGCAATTCGAGTCCGGCGGACGAACCACGCCCCCACCAAGGCTATAGCCCACCCGTTTTTTGGCCATTTGGGGGGTTTTGGCACCCCGACCTTCGGGCTCTAATTTTTGGGTGCGGCTGTGCCCGTGGCCTACTTTTGGTACACGGAGGCCGCCCACAAAGTCTCGAGCCATTCCGAGTCCGGCGGTTTAACTTCGCCCACACCCCCCACCAAGGCTATAGCCCACCCGACTTTTGGCCATTTTTCCGCTGGGGGGTTTTGGCACTCCAATCTTCGGGCGCTAATTTTTGGCCGCAGCTGTGCCCGTGGCCTATTTTTGGCTCACGGAGGCCGCCCGCAAAGTCTCGGGCCATTCCGCGTCCGGCGGACGAACTTCGCCCACGCCCCCCACCAAGGCCATAACCCACCCCTTTTTTGGGCATTTTTCCGCTGGGGGGTTTTGGCACCCCGACCTTCGGGCGTTAATTATTGGGGGCGGCTGTGTCCGTGGCCTATTTTTGGCACGCGGAGGCCGCCCGCAAAGTCTCGGGCAATTCCGAGTCCGGCGGACGAACTTCGCCCACGCCCCCCACCAAGCCTATTGCCCACCCGTTTTTTGGCCATTAGGGGGGTTTTGGCACCCCGACCTTCGGGCGCTAATTTTTTAGCGCGGCTGTGCCCGTGGCCTACTTTTGGCACACGGAGGCCGTCCGCAAATTTTCGAGCCATTCCGAGTCCTGCGGACGAACTTCGCCCACGCCCCCCACCAAGGCTATAGCCCACCCGATTTTTGGCCATTTTTCCGCAGGGAGGTTTTTGCACCCCGACTTTCGGGCGCTAATTTTTGGGCGCGGCTGTGCCCGTGGCCTATTTTTAGCGCACGGAGGCCGCCGGCAAAGTCTCGTGCCAGTCCTATTCCGGCGGACGAAATTTGTCCACGCCCCCCACAAAGGCTATAGCCCACCCGATTTTTGGCCATTTTTCCGCTATGGGGTTTTGGCACCCCGACCTTCGAGTGCTAATTTTTGTGCGCGGCTGTGCCCGTGGCCTACTTTTGGCACACGGAGGCCGCCCGCAAATCCTCGGGCCATTCCGAGTCCGGCGGACGAACTTCGCCCACGCCCCCCACCAAGGCTATAGCCCACCCGTTTTTTGGCCATTTTTCCGCAGGGGGGTTTTGGCACCCCGACCTTCGGGCGTTAATTTTTGGGGGCGGCTGTGTCGGTGGCCTATTTTTGGGAGGCCGCCCGCAAAGTCTCGGGCAATTCCGAGTCCGGCGGACGAACTTCGCCACGCCCCACCAAGGCTATAGCCCACCGTTTTTGGCCATTTTCCGCTGGGGGGTTTTGGCACCCCGACCTTCCGGCGTTAATTTTTGGGGGCGGCTGTGTCCGTGGCCTATTTTTGGCACCCGGAGGCCGCCCGCAAAGTCTCAGGCAATTCCGAGTCCGGCGGACGAACTTCGCCCACGCCCCCCACCAAGCCTATTGCCCACCCGTTTTTTGGCCATTTGGGGGGTTTTGGCACCCCGACCTTCGGGCGCTAATTTTTGAGCGCGGCTGTGCCCGTGGCCTACTTTTGGCACACGGAGGCCGTCCGTAAAGTCTCGAGCCATTCCGAGTCCGGCGGACGAACTTCGCCCACGCCCCCCACCAAGGCTATAGCCCACCCGATTTTTGGCCATTTTTCCGCAGGGAGGTTTTGGCACCCCGACCTTCGGGCGCTAATATTTGGGCACGGCTGTGCCCGTGGCCTATTTTTAGCGCACGGAGGCCGCCCGCAAAGTCTCGTGCCATTCCTAGTCCGGCGGACGAACTTTGCCCACGCCCCCCACAAAGGCTATAGCCCACCCGATTTTTGGCCATTTTTCCGCAGGGGGTTTTGGCACCCCGACCTTCGGGCCCTAATTTTTGGGGGCGGCTGTGTCCGTGGCCTATTTTTGGCACGCGGAGGCCGCCCGCAAAGTCTCGGGCAATTCCGAGTCCGGCGGACGAACTTCGCCCACGCCCCCCACCAAGGCTATAGCCCACCCGTTTTTTGGCCATTTGGGGGGTTTTGGCACCCCGACCTTCGGGCGCTAATTTTTGGGCGCGGCTGTGCCCGTGGCCTACTTTTGGCACACGGAGGCCGTCCGTAAAGTCTCGAGCCATTCCGAGTCCGGCGGACGAACTTCGCCCACGCCCCCCACCAAGGCTATAGCCCACCCGATTTTTGGCCATTTTCATGGGAGGTTTTGGCACCCGACCTTGGCGCTAATATTTAGGCACGGCTGTGCCGTGGCCTAGCACACGGAGGCCGCCCGCAAAGTCTCGGGCCATTCCGCGTCCGGACGAACCGCCACGCCCCCACCAAGGCCATAGCCCACCCGTTTTTGGTCATTTTTTCCGCTGGGGTTTTGGCACCCGACCTTCGGGCACTAATTTTTGAGCGGCTTTGCCCGTGGCCTACAGCACACGGAGGCCGACCGCAAAGTCTCGAGCCATTCCGAGTCCGGCGGACGAACTTCGCCCCCACCAAGGCTATAGCCCACCCGATTTTTGGCCATTTTGGAGGTTTTGGCACCCCGACCTTCGGGCGCTAATTTTTGGGCGCGGCTGTGCCCGTGGCCTATTTTTAGCACACGGAGGCCGCCAACAAAGTCTCGTGCCATTCCTAGTCCGGCGGACGAACTTTGCCCACGCCCCCCACAAAGGCTATAGCCCACCCGATTTTTGGCCATTTTTCCGCAGGGGGTTTTGGCACCCCGACCTTCGGGCGCTAATTTTTGGGGGCGGCTTTGTCCGTGGCCTATTTTTGGTACGCGGAGGCCGCCCGCAAAGTCTCGGGCAATTCCAAGTCCGGCGGACGGACTTCGCCCACGCCCTCCACCAAGGCTATAGCCCACCCGATTTTTGGCCATTTTTCCGCTGGCGGGTTTTGGCACCCCGACCTTCGGGCGCTAATTTTTGGGCGCGGCTGTGCCCGTGGCCTATTTTTGGCACGCGGAGGCCGCCCGCAAAGTCTCGGGCCATTCCGAGTCCGGCGGACGAAGTTCGCCCACGCCCCCCACCAAGGCTATAGCCCACCCGATTTTTGGCCATTTTTCCACAGGGGGTTTTGGCACCCCGACCTTCGGGCGCTAATTTTTGGGCGCGGCTGTGCCCGTGGCCTATTTTTGGCACGCGGAGGCCGCCCGCAAAGTCTCGGGCAATTCCACGTCCGGCGGACGGACTTCGCCCACGCCCTCCACCAAGGCTATAGCCCACCCGATTTTTGGCCATTTTTCCGCAGGGAGGTTTTGGTACCCCGACCTTCGGGGGCTAATTTTTGAGCGCGGCTGTGCCCGTGGCCTATTTTTAGCACACGGAGGTCGCCCGCAAAGTCTCGGGCCATTCCACGTCCGGCGGACGAACTTCGCCCACGCCCCCCACCAAGGCCATAGCCCACCCGTTTTTTGGCCATTTTTCCGCTGGGGGTTTTTGGCACCCCGACCTTCGGGCGCTAATTTTTGAGCGCGGCTGTGCCCGTGGCCTACTTTTGGCACACGGAGGCCGTCCGCAAAGTCTCGAGCCATTCCGAGTCCGGCGGACGAACTTCGCCCACGCCCCCCACCAAGGCTATAGCCCACCCGATTTTTGGCCATTTTTCCGCAGGGAGGTTTTGGCACCCCGACCTTCGGGCGCAAATTTTTGGGCGCGGCTGTGCCCTTGGCCTATTTTTAGCACACGGAGGCCGCCCGCAAAGTCTCGGGCCATTCCGAGTCCGGCGGACGAACTTCGCCCACGCCCCCCACCAAGGCCATAGCCCACCCGTTTTTTGGCCATTTTTCCGCTGGGGGCTTTTGGCACCCCGACCTTCAGGCGCTAATTTTTGGGCGCGGCTATGCCCGTGGCCTATTTTTGCACTGCACGAAGGGGCTCCCAAAGTCTCGGGCCATTCCGAGTCCGGCGGACGAACTTCGCCACGCCCCACCAAGGCTATAGCCCAACCGATTTTTGGCCATTTTCCGCTGGGGTTTTGGCACCCGACCTTCAGGCGCTAATTTTTGGGCGCGGCTATGCCCGAGGCCTATTTTCTGCACACGAAGGGCTCCCCCAAAGTCTCGGGCCATTCCGAGACCGGCGGACGAACATCGACCACGCCCCCCACCAAGGCTATAACTGGCGATTTTTGGCCATTTTCCGCTGGGGTTTTGGCACCTCGACCTTGGCGCTAATTTTTGGGCTCTGCTTTGCCCGTGGCCTATTTTAGGCACTCGGAGGGCTCCCGCAAAGTCTCGGGCCATTCCGAGTCCGGCGGTCGAACTTCGGCCACGCCCCCCACAAAGGCTATATCCCACCCGTTTTTTGGCCATTTGGGGGGTTTGGGACCCCAGAACCGGGTGCTAATTTTTGGCGCGGCTGTGCCCGTGGCCTACAGCACACGGAGGCCGTCCGCATAGTCTCGGGCCATTCCGAGTCCGGCGGACGAACTTCGCCCATGCCCCCCACCAAGGCTATAGCCCACCCGATTTTTGGCCATTTTTCCGCTGGGGGGTTTTGGCACCCCGACCTTCGGGTGCGAATTTTTGGGAGCGGCTGTGCCCGTCACCTATTTTTGGCACACGGAGGCCGCCCGCAAAGTCTCGGGCCATTCCGAGTCCGGCGGACGAACTTCGCCCACGCCCCCCAGTAAGGCTATAGCCCACCCGTTTTTTGGCCATTTGGGGGGTTTTGGCGCCCCGACCTTCGGGCGTTAATTTTTGGGTGCGGCTGTTCCCGTGGCCTATTTTTGGCACACGGAGGCCGCCCGCAAAGTCTCGGGCCATTCCGAGTCCGGCGGACGAACTTCGCCCACGCCCCCCACCAAGGCTATAGCCCACCCGATTTTTTGCCATTTTTCCGCTGGGGAGTTTTGGCACCCTGACTTCGGGCGCTAATTTTTGGGCACGGCTGAGCCCGTGGACTATTTTTGGCACGCGGAGGCCGCCCGCAAAGTCTCGGGCCATTCCGAGTCCGGCGGACGAACTTCGCCCACGCCCCCCACCAAGGCTATAGCCCACCCGATTTTTGGCCATTTTTCCGCTGGGGGGTTTTGGCACCCCGACCTTCGGGAGCTAATTTTTGGGCGCGGCTGTGCCCGTCACCTATTTTTGGCACACGGAGGCTGCCCGCAAAGTCTCGGGCCATTCCGAGTCCGGCGGACGAACTTCGCCCACGCCCCCCAGTAAGGCTATAGCCCACCCGTTTTTTGGCCATTTGGGGGGTTTTGGCGCCCCGACCTTCGGGCGCTAATTTTTGGGTGCGGCTGTTCCCGTGGCCTATTTTTGGCACACGGAGGCCGCCCGCAAAGTCTCGGGCCATTCCGAGTCCGGCGGACGAACTTCGCCCACGCCCCCCACCAAGGCTATAGCCCACCCGATTTTTGGCCATTTTTCCGCTGGAGGATTTTGGCACCCCGACCTTCAGGCGCTAATTTTTGGGCGCGGCTATGCCCGTGACCTATTTTTGGCACACGAAGGGCTCCCCCAAAGTCTCGGGCCATTCCGAGTCCGGCGGACGAACTTCGCCCACGCCCCCCACCAAGGCTATAGCCCAACCGATTTTTGGCCATTTTTCCGCTGGGGGGTTTTGGCACCTCGACCTTCGGGCGCTAATTTTTGGGCGCTGCTGTGCCCGTGGCCTATTTTTGGTATACGGAGGCTGGCCGCAAAGTCTCGGGCCATTCCGAGTCCGGCGGACGAACTTCGCCCACGCCCCCCACAAAGGCTATAGCCCACCCGATTTTTGGCCATTTGGGGGGTTGGCACCCGAACGGGTGCTAATTTTTGGGCGCGGCTGTGCCCGTGGCCTACTTCTGGTACACGGAGGCCGCCCGCAAAGTCTCGAGCCATTCCGAGTCCCGGACGAACCGCCACGCCCCCACCAAGGCTATAGCCCACCCGATTTTGGCCATTTTTCCGCTGGGGGGTTTTGGCACTCTGACCTTCGGGCGCTAATTTTTGGCCGCGGCTGTGGCCGTGTCCTATTTTTGGCTCACAGAGGCCGCCCGCAAAGTCTCGGGCCATTCTGAGTCCGGCGGACGAACTTCGCCCCAGCCCCCCACAAAGGCTATAGCCCACCCGTTTTTTGGCCATTTGGGGGGTTTCGGCACCCCAAACTTCGGGTGCTAATTTTTGGGCGCGGCTGTGCCCGTGGCCTATTTTTGGCACACGGAGGCTGGCCGCAAAGTCTCGGGCCATTCCGAGTCCGGCGGACGAACTTCGCCCATGCCCCCCACCAAGGCTATAGCCCACCCGTTTTTTGGCCATTTGCGGGGTTTTGGCACCCCGACCTTCGGGCGCTAATTTTTGGGCGCGGCTGTGCCCGTGGAATATTTTTAGCACACGGAGGCCGCCCGCAAAGTCTCAAGCCATTCCGAGTCCGGCGGACGAACTTCGCCCACGCCCCCCACCAAGGCTATAGCCCACCCGATTTTTGGCCATTTTTCCGCTGGGGGGTTTTGGCACCCCAACCTTCGGGTGCTAATTTTTGGGTGCGGCTGTGCCCGTGGCCTATTTTTAGCACACGGAGGCCGCCCGGAAAGTCTCGGGCCATTCCGAGTCCGGCGGACGAACTTCGCCCACGCCCCCTACCAAGGCTATAGCCCACCCGGTTTTTGGCCATTTTTCCGCTGGGGGGTTTTTGGCACCCCGACCTTCGGGCGCTAATTTTAGGGCGCGGCTATGCCCGTGGCCTATTGTTGGCGCACGGAGGCCACCCGCAAAGTCTCGGGCCTTTTCGAGTCCGGCGGACGAACTTCGCCCACGCCCCCTACCAAGGCTATAGCCCACCCGGTTTTTGGCCATTTTTCCGCTGGGGGGTTTTTGGCACCCCGACCTTCGGGCGCTAATTTTAGGGCGCGGCTATGCCCGTGGCCTATTGTTGGCGCACGGAGGCCACCCGCAAAGTCTCGGGCCTTTTCGAGTCCGGCGGACGAACTTCGCCCACTCCCCCAACCAAGGCTATAGCCCAACCGTTTTTTGGCCATTTGGGGGGTTTTGGCACGACGACCTTCGGGCGCTAATTTTTGAGCGCGCATGTGCCCGTGCCCTATTTTTGGCACACGGAGGCCGCCCACAAAGTCACGGGCCATTCCGAGTCCGGCGGACGAACTTCGCCCACGCCCCCCACAAAGGCTATAGCCCACCCGTTTTTTGGCCATTTGGGGGGTTTTGGCACGACGACCTTCGGGCGCTAATTTTTGTATGCGGCTGCGTCCGTGGCCTATTTTTCGCACACGGAGGCCGCTTGCAAAGTCTCGGGCCATTCCGAGTCCGGCGGACGAACTTCGCCCACGCCCCCCACCAAAGCTATAGCCCACCCGTTTTTTGGCAATTTGGGTGGTTTTGGCACCCCGACCTTCGGGCGCTAATTTTAGGGCGCGGCTATGCCCGTGGCCTATTTTTGGCGCACGGAGGCCACCCGCAAAGTCTCGGGCCTTTTCGAGTCCGGCGGACGAACTTCGCCCACTCCCCCAACCAAGGCTATAGCCCACCCGTTTTTTGGCCATTTGGGGGGTTTTGGCACCCCGAACTTCGGGTAATAATTTTTGGGCGCGCCTGCGTCCGTGGCCTATTTTTCGTACACGGAGGCCGCTTGCAAAGTCTCGGGCCATTCCGAGTCCGGCGGACGAACTTCGCCCACGCCCCCCACCAAAGCTATAGCCCACCCGTTTTTTGGCAATTTGGGTGGTTTTGGCACCCCGACCTTCGGGCGCTAATTTTTGGGCGCGGCTGTGCCCGTGTCCTATTTTTGGCACACGGAGGCCGCCCGTAAAGTCTCGGGCCATTCCAAGCCCGGCGGACGAACTTCGCCCACGCCCCCTACCAAGGCTATAGCCCACCCGATTTTTGGCCATTTTTCCGCTGGGGGGTTTTGGCACCCCGACCTTCGGGCGCTAATTTTTGGGCACGGCTATGCCCGTGGCCTATTTTTGGCACACGGAGGCCGCCCGTAAAGTCTCGGGCCATTCCGAGCCCGGCGGACGAACTTCGCCCACGCCCCCCACCAAGGCTATAGCCCACCCGTTTTTTGGCCATTTGGGGGGTTTTGGCACCCCGACCTTGAGCGCTAATTTTTAGCGGCTATGCCCGTGGCCTATTTTTGGCACACGGAGGCCACCCGCAAAGTCTCGGGCCTTTTCGTTTCCGGCGGACGAACTTCGCCCCTCCCCAGGCTATAGCCCAACCGTTTTTTGGCCATTTGGGGGGTTTTGGCACGACGACCTTCGGGCGCTAATTTTTGGGCGCGAATGTGCCCGTGCCCTATTTTTGGCACATGGAGGCCGCCCACAAAGTCACGGGCCATTCCGAGTCCGGCGGACGAACTTCGCCCACGCCCCCCACCAAGGCTATAGCCCACCCGTTTTTTGGCCATTTGGGGGGTTTTGGCACCCCGACCTTCGGGCGCTAATTTTTGGGCGCGGCTATGCCCGTGGCCTATTTTTGGCACACGGAGGCCACCCGCAAAGTCTCGGGCCTTTTCGTTTCCGGCGGACGAACTTCGCCCACTCCCCCCACCAAGGCTATAGCCCAACCGTTTTTTGGCCATTTGGGGGGTTTTGGCACGACGACCTTCGGGCGCTAATTTTTGGGCGCGCATGTGCCCGTGCCCTATTTTTGGCACATGGAGGCCACCCGCAAAGTCACGGGCCATTCCGAGTCCGGCGGACGAACTTCGCCCACGCCCCCCACAAAGGCTATAGCCCACCGTTTTTGGCCATTTGGGGGTTTTGGCGACGACCTTGGGCGCTAATTTTTGTGTGCGCATGTGCCCGTGGCCTATTTTTGCACACGGGCCCGCCCGCAAAGTCACGGGCCATTCCGAGTCCGGACGAACCGCCACGCCCCCCACAAAGGCTATAGCCCACCCGTTTTTTGGCCATTTGGGGGGTTTTGGCACCCCAAACTTCGGGTGCTAATTTTTGGGCGCGGATGTGCCCGTGGCCTATTTTTCGCACACGGAGGCCGCTTGCAATGTCTTGGGCCATTCCGAGTCCGGCGGACGAACTTCGCCCACGCCCCCCACCAAAGCTATAGCCCACCCGTTTTTTGGCCATTTGGGTGGTTTTGGCACCCCGAATTTCGGCGGCTAATTTTTTGGTGCGGCTGTACCCGTGGCCTACTTTTGGCACACGGAGGCCGCTCGCAAAGTCTCGGGCCATTCCGAGCCCGGCGGACGATCTACGCCCCCGACCGGATCCAAGTCGTTTGCACTCCCGTTCTTTGGCCATTTGGGGGGTTTTGGCACCCCAACCTTCGGGCGCTAATTTTTGGGCGCGGATGTGCCCGTGGCCAATTTTTGACACACGGAGGCCGCCCGCAAAGTCTCGGGCCATTCCGAGTCCGGCGGACGAACTTCGCCACGCCCCCACCAAGGCTATAGCCCACCCGATTTTGGCCATTTTCCGCTGGGGGTTTTGCACCCGACCTTCGGGCGCTAATTTTTGCGCGGCTATGCCCGTGGCCTATTTTTGGCACCACGGAGGCCGCCCGCAATGTCTCAGGCCATTCCGAGTCCAGGCGGACGAACTTAAGCCCCCACCAAGGCTATAGCCCACCCGTTTTTGGCCATTTGGGGGTTTTGGCACCCCGACCTTGGTGCTAATTTTTAGCGGCTGTGCCCGTGGCATATTTTGGCACACAGAGGCCGTCCGCAAAGTCTCGTGCCATTCGTAGTCCGGCAGGCGAACTTACGCCCCCACCAAGGCTATAGCCCACCCGATTTTTGGCCATTTTCCGCTGGGGGTTTTGGCACCCGGCCTTGGCGCTAATTTTTGGCGCGGCTGTGCCCGTGGCCTATTTTGGCACACGGAGGCCGCCCGCAAAGTCGGGGCCCCCCCCACCAAGGCTATAGCCCACCCGTTTTTGGCCATTTGGGGGTTTGACCTTGGCGCTAATTTTTGGCGCGGCTGTGCCCGTGGCCTATTTTGGTACGGAGGCCACGCAAGGAACATTAGGCAATAGCCCACCGTTTTTGGCAATTTGGGGGTTTTGGCACCCCGACCTTCGGCGCTAATTTTTGGGTGCGGCTGTGCCCGTGGCCTAGTCTCGGGTCATTCGAGTGAACTTTGCCACGCCCCCACCAAGGCTATAGCCAACCCGTTTTTGGCCAACTTCGGGTGCTAATTTTTGGCTGTGCCAAGCTATAGCCCACTCGTTTTTGGCCATTTGGTTTTGGCACCCGACCTTAGTGCTAATTTTTCTTTGCCCGTGGCATATTTTGGCACACTGAGGCCGTCTGCAAAGCGCCAGCGGACCGCTATAGCCCAAGAGGCCACCCGCAATGTCTCAGGCCATTTTCGCCACGCCCCACAAAGGCAATAGCCCACCCGTTTTTGGCCATTTGGGGGTTTTGGCACCCGACCCGTTAATTTTTGGGCGCGGCTGTGCCCGTGGCCTATTTTGGCACAAGGAGGCGCTCGCAAAGTCTTGGGTCATTTCGCCCGCCCCCACCAAGGCTATAGCCAACCCGTTTTTGGCCATTTTATTGGCACCCGACCTTGGTGCTAATTTTCTGCAGCGGCTGTGCCCGTGTCCTATTTTTGGCATGGAGGCTGCCAGTCTCTTGCCATTCCTAGTCCGGCGGATGAACTTGCTATAGCCAACCCGATTTTTGCCATTTTCGCAGGGGTTTTGGTACCCGACCTTCGGGCACTAATTTTTAGCGCGGCTGTGCCGTGGCCTATTTTTAGTACAGTGAGGCCGCCCGCAATGTCTCGGGCCATTCGATTCCGGCGGACGAACTTGGCTATAGCCCACCCGTTTTTGGCCATTTGGGGGTTTGGGTACCCGACCTTCGGTTGCTAAGTTTTGGGTACGGCTGTGCCCAGGCCGCCCGCAAAGTCTCGTGCCATTCCTACGCCCCCACCAAGGCTATAGGCCACCCGATTTTTGGCCATTTTTCCGCTGGGGGGTTTTGGCACCCCGACCTTCGGGTGCTAATTTTTTGGCGCGGCTGGGCCCGTGGCCGATTTTTGGCACATGGAGGCCGCCCGCAAAATCTCGGGCATTTTACCAAGGCTATAGCCCACCGTTTTTGGCCATTTGGGGGTTTTGGCACCCCGACCTTCGGGGGCTAATTTTAGGCGCGGCTGTGCCCGTGGCCTATTTTTGGTACACGGAGGCCACCCGCTATGTCTCGGGCCATTCCGAGTCCGGCGGACGAAATCCCCCACCCCCCCCCACAAAGGCAATAGCCCACCCGTTTTTTGGCCATTTGGGGGGTTTTGGCACCCGACCTTGCGCTAATTTTGGGGCGGCTGTGCCCGTGGAATATTTTTTGCAAAGTCTCGGGCCATTCGAGTCCGGCGAACAAACTTCGCCCACTCCCCCACCAAGGCTATAGCCCACCCGTTTTTGGCCATTTGGGGGTTTTGGCACCCGACCTTGGGCGCTAACGCGGCTGTGCCCTTGGCCTGTTTTGGCACGAGGCCGCCCGCAAAGTCACGGGCCATTCCGAGTCCGGACGAACTTGCGCCCCCACCAAGGCTATAGCCCACCCGTTTTTGGCCATTTTTCCGCTGGGAGTTTTGGCACCCGACCTTCGGGCACTAATTTTTGCGGCTGTGCCCGTGGAATATTTTGGTACACGGAGGCCGCCCGCAAAGTCTCGGGCATTCCGAGTCCGCGAACCGCCCACTCCCCCCACCAAGGCTATAGCCCACCCGTTTTTTGGCCATTTGGGGGGTTTTGGCACCCCGCCCTTGGGGCGCTAATTTTTGGGCGCGGCTGTGCCGTTGGCCTGTTTTGGGCACACGAAGGCCGCCCGTAAAGTCACGGGCCATTCCGAATCCGGCGGACGAACTTCGCCCGCGCCCCCCACCAAGGCTATAGCCCACCCGTTTTTTGGCCATTTAGGGGGTTTTGGCACCCCGACCTTTGGGCGCTAATTTTTGGACGCGGCTGTGCCCGTGGTCTATTTTTTTGGCATACGAAGGCCACCCGCAAAGTCTCGGGCCATTCCGAGTCCGGCGGACGAACTTCGCCCACGCCCCCCACATAGGCTGTAGTCCACCCGATTTTTCGCCATTTTTCCGCTGGGGGGTTTCGGCACCCCGACCTGCGGGCGCCAATTTTTGGGGCGGCCGTGCCCGTGGCCTATTTTTGGCACACGGAGGCCGCCCGCAAAGTCTCGGGCCATTCCGAGTCCGGCGAACGAACTTCGCCCACTCCCCCCACCAAGGCTATAGCCCACCCGTTTTTTGGCCATTTGGGGGATTTTGGCATCCCGACCTTGGGGCGCTAATTTTTGGGCGCGGCTGTGCCCTTGGCCTGTTTTTGGCACACGAAGGCCACCTGCAAAGTCACGGGCCATTCCGAGTCCGGCGGACGAACTTCGCCCACGCCCCCCACCAAGGCTTTAGGCCACCCGATTTTTGGCCATTTTTCCGCTGGGGAGTTTTGGCACCCCAACCTTCGGGCACTAATTTTTGGGCGTGAATGTGCCCGTGGAATATTTTTGGTACACGGAGGCCGCCCGCAAAGTCTCGGGCCATTCCGAGTCCGGCGAACGAACTTCGCCCACTCCCCCCACCAAGGCTATAGCCCACCCGTTTTTTGGCCATTTAGGGGGTTTTGGCTCCCCGACCTTCGTGCGCTAATTTTTGGGTGCGGCTGTGCCCGTGGCCTATTTTTTTGGCATACGGAGGCCACCTGCAAAGTCTCGGGCCATTCCGAGTCCGGCGGACGAACTTCGCCCACGCCCCCCACCAAGGCTATAGCCCATCCGATTTTTGGCCATTTTTCCGCTGGGGGGTTTTGGCACCCCGGCCTTCGGGCGCTAATTTTTGGGCGCGGCTGTGGCCTTGGCCTGTTTTTGGCACACGAAGGCCTCCCGCAAAGTCACGGGCCATTCCGAGTCCGCCGGACGAACTTCGCCCACGCCCCCCACCAAGGCTATAGCCCACCCGTTTTTTGGCCATTTTTCCGCTGGGGAGTTTTGGCACCCCGACCTTCGGGCACTAATTTTTGGGTGCGACTGTGCCCGTGGAATATTTTTGGTACACGGAGGCCGCCCGCAAAGTCTCGGGGCATTCCGAGTCCGGCGAACGAACTTCGCCCACTCCCCCCACCAAGGCTATAGCCCACCCGTTTTTTGGCCATTTGGGGGGTTTCGGCACCCCGACCTTCGGGCGCCAATTTTTGGGGCGGCTGTGCCCGTGGACTATTTTTGGCACATGGAGGCCGCCCGCAAAGTCTCGGGCCATTCCGAGTCCGGCGAACGAACTTCGCCCACTCCCCCCACCAAGGCTATAGCCCACCCGTTTTTTGGCCATTTGGGGGATTTTGGCACCCCGACCTTGGGGCGCTAATTTTTGGGCGCGGCTGTGCCCTTGGCCTGTTTTTGGCACACGAAGGCCGCCCGCAAAGTCACGGGCCATTCCGAGTCCGGCGGACGAACTTCGCCCACGCCCCCCACCAAGACTTTAGGCCACCCGATTTTTGGCCATTTTTCCGCTGGGGAGTTTTGGCACCCCAACCTTCGGGCACTAATTTTTGGGCGTGGCTGTGCCCGTGGAATATTTTTGGTACACGGAGGCCGCCCGCAAAGTCTCGGGCCATTCCGAGTCCGGCGAACGAACTTCGCCCACTCCCCCCACCAAGGCTATAGCCCACCCGTTTTTTGGCCATTTGGGGGGTTTTGGCTCCCCGACCTTCGTGCGCTAATTTTTGGGTGCGGCTGTGCCCGTGGCCTATTTTTTTTGGCATACGGAGGCCACCTGCAAAGTCTCGGGCCATTCCGAGTCCGGCGGACGAACTTCGCCCACGCCCCCCACCAAGGCTATAGCCCACCCGATTTTTGGACATTTTTCCGCTGGGGGGTTTTGGCACCCCGACCTTCGGGCGCTAATTTTTGGGCGCGGCTGCTCCCGTGGCCTATTTTTGTGACACGGAGGCCGCCCGCAAAGTCTGGGGCCATTCCGAGTCCGGCGGTCAAACTTCGCCCACGCCCCCCACCAAGGCTATGGCCCACCCGTTTTTTGGCCATTTGGGGGGTTTTGGCACCCCGACCTTCGGGCGCTAATTTTTGGGCGCGGCTGTGCCCGTGGCCTATTTTTCGCACACGGAGGACGCCCGCAAAGTCACGGGCCATTCCGAGTCCGGCGGACGAAGTTCGTCCACGCCCCCCACCAAGGCTATAGCCCACCCGTTTTTTGGCCATTTGGGGGGTTTTGGCACCCCGACCTTCGGGCTCTAATTTTTGGGCGCGGCTGTGCCTGTGGCCTATTTTTGGTACACGGAGGCCACCCGCAATGTCTTGGGCCATTCCGAGTCCGGCGGACGAACTTCGCCCACGCCCCCCACAAAGGCAATAGCCCACCCGTTTTTTGGCCATTTGGGGGGTTTTGGCACCCGACCTTGCGCTAATTTTTGGGCACGGCTGTGCCCGTGGACTATATTTGGTACACGGAGGCCGCCCGCAAAGTCTAGGGCCATTCCGACTCCGGCGACCGAACTACGCCCACTCCCCCCTCCAAGGATATAGCCCACCCGTTTTTTGGCCATTTGGGGGGTTTTGGCACCCGACCTTCGGGCGCTAATTTTTGGGCGCGGCTGGGCCCTTGGCCTGTTTTGGCACATGAAGGCCGCCAACAAAGTCCCGGGCCATTCCGAGTCCGCCGGACGAACCACGCCCCCACCAAGGCTATAGCCCACCCGTTTTTGGCCATTTTCCGCTGGGAGTTTTGGCACCCGACCTTCGGGCACTAATTTTTGGGCGCGGCTGTGCCCGTGGAATATTTTGTTACGGAGGCCGCCCGCAAAGTCTCGGGCCATTCCGAGTCCGGCGAACGAACTTCGCCCACTCCCCCCACCAAGGCTATATCCCACCCGTTTTTTGGCCATTTGGGGGGTTTTGGCACCCCGACCTTGGGCGCTAATTTTTGGCGCGGCTGTGCCCTTGGCCTGTTTTTGGCACACGAAGGCCGCCCGCAAAGTCACGGGCCATTCCGAGTCCGGCGGACGAACTTCGCCCGCGCCCCCCACCAAGGCTATAGCCCACCCGTTTTTTGGCCATTTAGGGGGTTTTGGCACCCCGACCATTGGGCGCTAATTTTTGGACGCGGCTGTGCCCATGGTCTATTTTTTTGGCATACGAAGGCCACCCGCAAAGTCTCGGGCCATTCCGAGTCCGGCGGACGAACTTCGCCCACGCCCCCCACATAGGCTGTAGTCCACCCGATTTTTCGCCATTTTTCCGCTGGGGGGTTTCGGCACCCCGACCTTCGGGCGCTAATTTTTGGGGCGGCTGTGCCCGTGGCCTATTTTTGGCACACGGAGGCCGCCCGCAAAGTCTCGGGCCATTCCGAGTCCGGCGAACGAACTTCGCCCACTCCCCCCACCAAGGCTATAGCCCACCCGTTTTTGGCCATTTGGGGATTTTGGCACCCGACCTTGGGCGCTAATTTTTGGGGGCGGCTGTGCCCTTGGCCTGTTTTTGGCACACGAAGGCCTCCCGCAAAGTCACGGGCCATTCCGAGTCCGGCGGACGAACGCCCCCACCAAGGCTATAGGCCACCCGATTTTTGGCCATTTTTCCGCTGGGGAGTTTTGGCACCCCGACCTTCGGGCACTAATTTTTGGGCGTGGCTGTGCCCGTGGAATATTTTTGGTACACGGAGGTCGCCCGCAATGTCTCGGGCAATTGCGAGTCCGGCGGACGAACTTCGCCCACGCCCCCCACAAAGGCTATAGCCCACCCGTTTTTTGGCCTTTTGGGGTGTTTTGGCACCCCGACCTTCGGGCTCTAATTTTTGGGCGCGGCTGTGCCCGTGGCCTATTTTTGACACGAGAGGCCGCCCGTAAAGTCTTGGGCCATTCCGAGTCCGGCGGACGAACTTCGCCCACGCCCCCCACCAAGGCTATAGCCCACCCGATTTTTGGCCATTTTTCCGCTGGGGGGTTTTGGCACCCCGACCTTCGGCCGCTAATTTTTGGGCGCGGCTGTGCCCGTGGCCAATTTTTGGCACACGGAGGCCGCCCGCAAAGTCTCAGGCCATTCCGAGTCCGGCGGACTAACTTCGCCCACGCCCCCCACCAAGGCTATAGCCCACCCGTTTTTTGGCCATTTGGGGGGATTTGGCACCCCGACCTTAGGGCGCTAATTTTTGGGCGCGGCTGTGCCCGTGGCCTATTTTTGACAAACGGAGGCCGCCCGCAAAGTCTCGTGCCATTCCGAGTCCGGCGGATGAACTTCGCCCACGCCCCCCACAAAGGCTATAGCCCACCCGTTTTTTGGTCATTTGGGGGGTTTTGGCGCCCCGAACTTCGGGTGCTAATTTTTGTGCGCAGCTGTGGCCATGGCCTATTTTTGGCACACAGAGGCCGCCCGCAAAGTCTCGGGCCATTCCGAGTCCGGCGGACGAACTTCGCCGACGCCCCCCACCAAGGCTATAGCCCACCCGTTTTTTGGCCATTTTGGGGGTTTTGGCACCCCGACCTTCGGGCTCTAATTTTTGGGCGCGGCTGTGCCCGTGGCCTATTTTTGACATGAGAGGCCGCCCGTAAAGTCTTGGGCCATTCCGAGTCCGGCGGACGAACTTCGCCCACGCCCCCCACCAAGGCTATAGCCCACCCGATTTTTGGCCATTTTTCCGCTGGGGGGTTTTGGCACCCCGACCTTCGGCTGCTAATTTTTGGGCGCGGCTGTGCCCGTGGCCTATTTTTGGCACACGGAGGCCGCCCGCAAAGTCTCGGGCCATTCCGAGTCCGGCGGACGAACTTCGCCCACGCCCCCCACCAAGGCTATAGCCCACCCGATTTTTGGCCATTTTTCCGCTGGGGGGTTTTGGCACCCCGACCTTCGGGCTCTAATTTTTGGGCGCGGCTGTGCCCGTGGCCTATTTTTGGCTCACGGAGGCCGCACGCAAAGTCTCGGACCATTCCGAGTCCGGCGGACGAACTTCGCCCACGCCCCCCACCAAGGCTATAGCCCACCCGCTTTTTGGCCATTTGGGGGTTTTGGCACCCCGAAATTCGGGTGCTAATTTTTGGGCGCGGCAGTGCCCGTGGCCTATTTTTGGCACATGGAGGCCGCCCGCAAATTCTCGGTCCATTCCGAGTCCGGCGGACGAATTTCGCCCACGCCCACCACCAAGGCTATAGCCCACCCGTTTTTTGGCCATTTGGGGGGTTTTGGCACCCCGACCTTCGGTTGCTAATTTTTGGGCGTGGCTGTGCCCGTGGCCTATTTTTGGCACACGGAGACCGCCCGCAAAGTCTCGTGGCATTCCTAGTCCGGCGGACGAACTTCGCCCACGCCCCCCACCAAGGCTATAGCCCACCCGATTTTTGGCCATTTTTCCGCTGGGGGGTTTTGGCACCCCAACCTTCGGGCGCTAATTTTTGGGTGCGGCTGTGCCCGTGGCCTATTTTTGGCGCACGGAGGACGTCCGCAAAGTCTCGGGCCATTCCGAGTCTGGCGGACGAACTTCGCCCAGGCCCCCCACCAAGGCTATAGCCCACCCGATTTTTGACCATTTTTCCGCTGGGGGGTTTTGGCACCCCGACCCTTGGGCGCTAATTTTTGGGTGCGGCAATGCCCGTTGCCAATTTTTGGTACATGGAGGCCGCCCGCAATGTCTCGTGCCATTCCGAGTCCGGCGGACGAACTTCGCCCACTCCCCCCACCAAGGCTATAGCCCACCCGTTTTTTGGCCATTTGGGGGATTTTGGCACCCCGACCTTGGGGCGCTAATTTTTGGGCGCGGCTGTGCCCTTGGCCTGTTTTTGGCACACGAAGGCCGCCCGCAAACTCACGGGCCATTCCGAGTCCGGCGGACGAACTTCGCCCACGCCCCCCACCAAGGCTATAGGCCACCCGATTTTTGGCCATTTTTCCGCTGGGGAGTTTTGGCACCCCGACCTTCGGGCACTAATTTTTGGGCTTGGCTGTGCCCGTGGCCTATTTTTGGCACACGGAGGCCGCCCGCAAAGTCTCGGACCATTCCGAGACCGGCAGACGAACTTCGCCCACGCCCCCCACCAAGGCTATAGCCCACCCGTTTTTTGGCCATTTGGGGGGTTTTGGCACCCCGACCTTCGGGCGCTAATTTTTGGGCGCGGCTGTGCCCTTGGCCTGTTTCTGGCACACGAATGCCGCCCGCAAAGTCACGGGCCATTCCGAGTCCGGCGGACGAACTTCGCCCACGCCCCCCACCAAGGCTATAGCCCACCCGTATTTTGGCCATTTGGGGGGTTTTGGCACCCCGACCTTTGGGCGCTAATTTTTGGACGTGGCTGTGCCCGTGGCCTATTTTTTTGTCATACGAAGGCCACCCGCAAAGTCTCGGGCCATTCCGAGTCCGGCGGACGAACTTCGCCCACGCCCCCCACAAAGGCTATAGCCCACCCGTTTTTTGGCCTTTTGGGGTGTTTTGGCACCCCGACCTTCGGGCTCTAATTTTTGGGCTTGGCTGTGCCCGTGGCCTATTTTTGGCACACGGAGGCCGCCCGCAAAGTCTCGGACCATTCCGAGTCCGGCGGACGAACTTCGCCCACGCCCCCCACCAAGGCTATAGCCCACCCGTTTTTTGGCCATTTGGGGGGTTTTGGCACCCCAACCTTCGGGCGCTAATTTTTGGGCGCGGCTGTGCCCTTGGCCTGTTTCTGGCACACGAATACCGCCCGCAAAGTCACGGGCCATTCCGAGTCCGGCGGACGAACTTCGCCCACGCCCCCCACCAAGGCTATAGCCCACCCGTTTTTTGGCCATTTGGGGGGTTTTGGCACCCCGACCTTTGGGCGCTAATTTTTGGACGTGGCTGTGCCCGTGGCCTATTTTTTTGTCATACGAAGGCCACCCGCAAAGTCTCGGGCCATTCCGAGTCCGGCGGACGAACTTCGCCCACGCCCCCCACCAAGGCTGTAGTCCACCCGATTTTTCGCCATTTTTCCGGTGGGGGGTTTTGGCACCCCGACCTTCGGGCGCTAATTTTTGGGCGCGGCTGTGCCCGTGGCCTATTTTTGGCACACGGAGGCCGCCCGC
The DNA here is from genome assembly GCA_030449895.1 of Citrus mangshanensis. Taxonomy (NCBI): domain Eukaryota; kingdom Viridiplantae; phylum Streptophyta; class Magnoliopsida; order Sapindales; family Rutaceae; genus Citrus; species Citrus mangshanensis. Next base: position 59,154 of record JASUUJ010000216.1, on the reverse strand, counting down.
AAAGTCTCGGGCCATTCCGAGTCCGGCGAACGAACTTCGCCCACTCCCCCCACCTGGGCTATAGCCCACCCGTTTTTTGGCCATTTGGGGGGTTTTGGCACCCAGACCTTCGAGCGCTAATTTTTGGGCGCGGCTGTGCCAGTGGAATATTTTTGGTACACGGAGGCCGCCCGCAAAGTCTCGGGCCATTCCGAGTCCGGCGAACGAACTTCGCCCACTCCCCCCACCAAGGCTATAGCCCACCCGTTTTTTGGCCATTTGGGGGGTTTTGGCACCCCGACCTTCGGGCGCTAATTTTTGCGGCTGTGCCCTTGGCCTATTTTGGCACGAGGCCGCCCGCAAAGTCCGGGCCATTCCGAGTCCGCCCGGACGAACTTCGCCACGCCCCCACCAAGGCTATAGCCCACCCGTTTTTGGCCATTTTCCGCTGGGAGTTTTGCACCCGACCTTCGGGCACTAATTTTTGGCGCGGCTGTGCCCGTGGAATATTTTGGTACACGGAGGCTGCCCGCAAAGTCTCGGGCCATTCCGAGTCCGAGCGAACTTCGCCCCTCCCCCACCAAGGCTATAGCCCACCCGTTTTTTGGCCATTTGGGGGGTTTTGGCACCCCGACCTTGGGGCGCTAATTTTTGGGCGCGGCTGTGCCCTTGGACTGTTTTGGCACACGAGGCCGCCCGCAAAGTCACGGGCCATTCCGAGTCCAGCGGACGAACCGCCCCCCACCAAGGCTATAGCCCACCCGTTTTTTGGCCATTTAGGGGGTTTTGGCACCCCGACCTTTGGGCGCTAATTTTTGGACGCGGCTGTGCCCGTGGTCTATTTTTTTGGCATACGAAGGCCACCCGCAAAGTCTCGGGCCATTCCGAGTCCGGCGGACGAACTTCGCCCACGCCCCCCACCAAGGCTATAACCCAACCGTTTTTTGGCCATTTGGGGGGTTTTGGCACCCTGACCTTCGGGCGCTAATTTTTGGACACGGCTGTGCCCGCGGTCTATTTTTGGCACACGGAGGCCGCCCGCAAAGTCTCGGGCCATTCCGAGTCCGGCGGACGAACTTCGCCCACGCCCCCCACCAAGGCTATAACCCAACCGTTTTTTGGCCATTTGGGGGGTTTTGGCACCCTGACCTTCGGGCGGTAATTTTTGGGCACGGCTGTGCCCGCGGTCTATTTTTGGCACACGGAGGCCGCCCGCAAAGTCTCGGGCGATTCCGAGTCCGGCGGACGAACTTCGCCCACGCCCCCCACCAAGGCTATAGCCCAACCGTTTTTTGGCCATTTGGGGGGTTTTGGCACCCCGACCTTAGGGCGCTAATTTTTGGGAGCGGCTGTACCCGTGGCCTATTTTTGGCACACGGAGGCCGCCCTCAAAGTCTCGGGCCATTCCGAGTCCAGCGGACGAACTTCGCCCACGCCCCCCACCAAGGCTATAGCCCACCCGTTTTTTCGCCATTTTTCCGCTGGGGGGTTTTGGCACCCCAACCTTCGGGCACTAATTTTTGGGCGCGGATGTGCCCGTGGCCTATTTTTGGCACACGGAGGCCACCCGCTAAGTCTCGGGCCATTCCGAGTCCGGTGGACGAACTTCGCCCACGCCCCCCACCAAGGCTATAGCCCACCCGTTTTTTGGCCATTTGGGGGGTTTTGGCACCCCGACCTTCGGGCGCTAATTTTTGGGCGCGGCTGTGCCCGTGGCCTATTTTTGGCACTCGGAGGCCGACCGCAAAGTCTCGGGCCATTCCGAGTCCGGCTGACGAACTTCGCCCACCCCCCCCACAAAGGCTTTAGCCCACCCGTTTTTTGGCCATTTGGGGGTTTTGGCACCCCAAACTTCGGGAGCTAATTTTTGGGCGCGGCTGTGCCCGTGGCCTATTTTTGGCACACAAAGGCCGCCCACAAAGTCTCGGGCCATTCCGAGTCCGGCGGACGAACTTCGCCCACACCCCCCACCAAGGCTATAGCCCACCCGTTTTTTGGCCATTTGGGGGGTTTTGGCACCCCGACCTTCGGGCGCTAATTTTTGGGCGTGGCTGTGCCCGTGGCCTATTTTTGGCACTCGGAGGCCGCCCGCAAAGTCTCGGGCCATTCCGAGTCCGGCGGACGAACTTCGCCCACGCCCCCCACCAAGGCTATAGCCCACCCGTTTTTTAGCCATTTGGGGGGTTTTGGCACCCCGACCTTAGGGTGCTAATTTTTGGGAGCGGCTGTACCCGTGGCCTATTTTTGGCACACGGAGGCCGCCCGCAAAGTCTCGGGCCATTCCGAGTCCGGCGGACGAACTTCACCCACGCCCCCCACCAAGGCTATAGCCCACCCGTTTTTTAGCCATTTGGGGGGTTTTGGCACCCCGACCTTAGGGTGCTAATTTTTGGGAGCGGCTGTACCCGTGGCCTATTTTTGGCACACGGAGGCCGCCCTCAAAGTCTCGGGCCATTCCGAGTCCAGCGGACGAACTTCGCCCACGCCCCCCACCAAGGCTATAGCCCACCCGTTTTTTGGCCATTTTTCCGCTGGGGGGTTTTGGCACCCCAACCTTCGGGAACTAATTTTTGGGCGCGGATGTGCCCGTGGCCTATTTTTGACACACGGAGGCCGCTCGCAATGTCTCGGGCCATTCCGAATCTGGCGGACGAACTTCGCCCACGCCTCCCTCCAAGGCTGTAGCCCACCCGATTTTTGGCCATTTTTCCGATGGGGGGTTTTGGCACCCCGACCTTCGGGCGCTAATTTTTGGTCGAGGCTATGCCCGTGGCCTATTTTCGGCACACGGAGGCCGCCCGCAAAGTCTCGGGCCATTCCGAGTCCGGCGGACGAACTTCGCCCACGCCCCCCAACAGGGCTATAGCCCACCCGTTTTTTGGCCATTTGGGGGTTTTGGCACCCCGACCTTCGGGTGCTAATTTTTGGGTGCGGCTGTGCCCGTGGCCTATTTTTGGCGCACGGAGGCCGCACGCAAAGTCTCGGGCCATTCCGAGTCCGGCGGACGAACTTCGCCCACGCCCCCCACCAAGGCTATAGGCCACCTGATTTTTGGCCATTTGGGTGGTTTTGGCACCCCGACCTTCGGGCGCTAATTTTTGGGCGCGGCTGTGCCCGTGGCCTATTTTTGGCACACGGAGGCCACCCGCAAAGTCTCGTGCCGTTCCTAGTCCGGCGGACGAACTTCGCCCGCGCCCCCCACCAAGGCTATAGCGCACCCGATTTTTGGCCATTTTTCCGCAGGGTGGTTTTGGCACCCCAACCTTCGGGTGCTAATTTTTGGGCGCGGCTGTGCCCGTGGCCTATTTTTGGCACACGGAGGCCACCCACAAAGTCTCGGGCCATTCCGAGTCCGGCGGACGAACTTCGCCCACGCCCCCCACCAAGGCCCACCCATTTTTTGGCCATTTGGGGGGTTTTGGCTCCCCGACCTTCGGGCACTAATTTTTTGGCGTGGCTGTGCCCGTGGCCTATTTTTGGCACATGGAGGCCGCCCGCAAAGTCTCGGGCCATTCCGAGTCCGGCGGACGAACTTCACCCACGCCCCCCACCAAGGCTATAGCCCACCCGTTTTTTGGCCATTTGGGGGGTTTTGGCACCCCGACCTTAGGGCGCTAATTTTTGGGCGCGGCTGTGCCCGTGGCCTATTTTTGGCACACGGAGGCCGCACGCAAAGTCTCGGGCCATTCCGAGTCCGGCGGACGAACTTCGCCCACGCCCCAAGGCTATAGTGATTTTTGGCCATTTGGGGGTTTTGGCACCCGACCTTCGGGCGCTAATTTTTGGCGCGGCTGTGCCCGTGGCCTATTTTGGGCCACGGAGGCCGCCCGCAAATGCTCCGGCCATTCCGAGTCCGGCCTACGAACTTCTCCCACGGCCCCCACCACCGGCTATAGCCCACCTGTTTTTTGGCAATTTGGGTGGTTTTGGCACCCCGACCGTCGGGCGCTAATTTTTGGGCGCGGCTATGCCCGTGGCCTATTTTTCGCACACGGAGGCCACCCGCAAAATCTCGGGCCTTTCCAAGTCCGGCGGACGAACTTCGCCCACTCCCCCCACCAAGGCTATAGCCCACCCAGTTTTTTGCCATATGGGGGGTTTTGGCACGATGACCTTCGGGCGCTAATTTTTGGGTGCGCATGTGCCCGTGGACAATTTTGGCACACAGAGGCCGCCCGCAAAGTCACGGGCCACCACAAAGGCTATAGCCCACCCGTTTTTGGCCATTTGGGGGTTTGTAGTAATTTTTGGGCGCGGCTACGTCCGTGGCCTATTTTTCGCACACGGAGGCCGCTTGCAAAGTCTCGGGCCATTCCGAGTCCGGCGGACGAACTTCGCCCACGCCCCCAGCTATAGCCCACCGTTTTTGGCAATTTGGGTGGTTTTGGGACCCCGACCTTCGGGCGCTAATTTTTGGGCGCGGCTGTGCCCGTGGCCTATTTTTGGCACACGGAGGCCGCCCGTATAGTCTCGGGCCATTCCGAGTCCGGCGGACGAACCGCCACGCCCTACCAAGGCTATAGCCCACCCGATTTTTGGCCATTTTCCGCTGGGGTTTTGGCACCCGACCTTGGGCGCTAATTTTTGGCGCGGCTATGCCCGTGGCCTATTTTTACACGAGGCCGCCCGCAAAGTCTCGGGCCATTCCGAGTCCGGAGGGCGAAGATACCGCAAGCCCCACACCAAGGCTATAGCCCTCCCGTTTTTTGGCCATTTGGGGGGTTTTGGCACCCCGACCTTCGGGCGCTAATTTTTGGGCGCGGCTGTGCCCGTGGCCTATTTTTGGCACACAGAGGCCACCCGAAAAGTCTCGGGGCATTCCGAGTCAGGCGGACGAACGTCGCCCACGCCCCCCACCAAGGCTATAGCCCACCCGATTTTTGGCCATTTTTCCGCTGGGGGCTTTTGGCACCCCGACCTTCGGGCGCTAATTTTTGGGCGCGGCTGTGCCCGTGGCCTATTTTTGGCACACGGAGGCCGCCCGCAAAGTCTCGGGCCATTCCGAGTCCGGCGGACGAACTTCGCCCACGCCCCCCACCAAAGCTATAGCCCACCCGATTTTTGGCCATTTTTCCGCTGGGGGGTTTTGGTACACCGACCTTCGGGCGCTAATTTTTGGGCGCGGCTATGCCCGTGGCCTATTTTTGGCACACGGAGGCCGCCCGCAAAGTCTCGGGCCATTCCGAGTCTGGCGGACGAACTTCGCCCACGCCCCCCACCAAGGCTATAGCCCACCCGATTTTTGGCCATTTTTCCGCTGGGGGGTTTTTGCACCCCGACCGTCGGGCGCTAATTTTTGGGCGCGGCTATGCCCGTGGCCTATTTTTCGCACACGGAGGCCACCCGCAAAATCTCGGGCCTTTCCAAGTCCGGCGGACGAACTTCGCCCACTCCCCCCACCAAGGCTATAGCCCACCCATTTTTTGGCCATTTGGGGGGTTTTGGCACGATGACCTTCGGGCGCTAATTTTTGGGCGCGCATGTGCCCGTGGCCTATTTTTGGCACACGGAGGCCGCCCGCAAAGTCTCGGGCCATTCCGAGTCCGGCGGACGAACTTCGCCCACGCCCCCCACCAAGGCTATAGCCCACCCGATTTTTGGCCATTTTTCCGCTGGGGGGTTTTTGCACCCCGACCGTCGGGCACTAATTTTTGGGCGCGGCTATGCCCGTGGCCTATTTTTCACACACGGAGGCCACCCGCAAAATCTCGGGCCTTTCCAAGTCCGGCGGACGAACTTCCCCCACTCCCCCCATCAAGGCTATAGCCCACCCATTTTTTGGCCATTTGGGGGGTTTTGGCACGACGACCTTCGGGCGCTAATTTTTGGGCGCGCATGTGCCCGTGGCCTATTTTTGGCACACGGAGGCCGCCCGCAAAGTCACGGGCCATTCCGAGTCCGGCGGACGAACTTCGCCCACGCCCCCCACAAAGGCTATACCCACCCGTTTTTTGGCCATTTGGGGGGTTTTGGCACCCCGAACTTCGGGTGCTAATTTTTGGGCGCGGCTGCGTCCGTGGCCTATTTTTCGCACACGGAGGCCGCTTGCAAAGTCTCGGGCCATTCCGAGTCCGGCGGACGAACTTCGCCCACGCCCCCCACCAAAGCTATAGCCCACCCGTTTTTTGGCAATTTGGGTGGTTTTGGCACCCCGACCTTCGGGCGCAAATTTTTGGGCGCGGCTGTGCCCGTGGCCTATTTTTGGTACACGGAGGCCGCCCGTATAGTCTCGGGCCATTCCCAGTCCGGCGGACGAACTTCGCCCACGCCCCCTACCAAGGCTATAGCCCACCCGATTTTTGGCCATTTTTCCGCTGGGGGTTTTGGTACCCCGACCTTCGGGCGCTAATTTTTGGGCGCGGCTATTCCCGTGGCCTATTTTTGGCACACGGAGGCCGCCCGCAAAGTCTCGGGCCATTCCGAGTCCGGCGGACGAACTTCGCCCACGCCCCCCACCAAGGCTATAGCCCACCCGATTTTTGGCCATTTTTCCGCTGGGGGATTTTTGCACCCCGACCGTCGGGCGCTAATTTTTGGGCGCGGCTATGCCCGTGGCCTATTTTTCGCACACGGAGGCCACCCGCAAAATCTCGGGCCTTTCCAAGTCCGGCGGACGAACTTCGCCCACTCCCCCCACCAAGGCTATAGGCCACCCATTTTTTGGCCATTTGGGGGGTTTTGGCACGACGACCTTCGGGCGCTAATTTTTGGGCGCGCATGTGCCCGTGGCCTATTTTTGGCACACGGAGGCCGCCCGCAAAGTCACGGGCCATTCCGAGTCCGGCGGACGAACTTCGCCCACGCCCCCTACCAAGGCTATAGCCCACCCGATTTTTGGCCATTTTTCCGCTGGGGGGTTTTGGCACCCCGACCTTCGGGCGCTAATTTTTGGGCGCGGCTATGCCCGTGGCCTATTTTTGGCACACGAAGGCCGCCCGCAAAGTCTCGGGCCATTCCGAGTCCGGAGGACGAACTTCGCCCACGCCCCCCACCAAGGCTATAGCCCTCCCGTTTTTTGGCCATTTGGGGGGTTTTGGCACCCCGACTTCGGGCGCTAATTTTTGGGCGCGGCAGTGCCCGTGGCCTATTTTTGGCACACAGAGGCCACCCGAAAAGTCTCGGGGCATTCCGAGTCAGGCGGACGAACGTCGCCCACGCCCCCCACCAAGGCTATAGCCCACCCGATTTTTGGCCATTTTTCCGCTGGGGGCTTTTGGCACCCCGACCTTCGGGCGCTAATTTTTGGGCGCGGCTGTGCCCGTGGCCTATTTTTGGCACACGGAGGCCGCCCGCAAAGTCTCGGGCCATTCCGAGTCCGGCGGACGAACCGCCACGCCCCCTACCAAGGCTATAGCCCACCCGATTTTTGGCCATTTTTCCGCTGGGGGTTTTGGTACCCCGACCTTCGGGCGCTAATTTTTGGGCGCGGCTATGCCCGTGGCCTATTTTTGGCACACGGAGGCCGCCCGCAAAGTCTCGGGCCATTCCGAGTCTGGCGGACGAACTTCGCCCACGCCCCCCACCAAGGCTATAGCCCACCCGATTTTTGGCCATTTTTCCGCTGGGGGGTTTTTGCACCCCGACCGTCGGGCGCTAATTTTTGGGCGCGGCTATGCCCGTGGCCTATTTTTCGCACACGGAGGCCACCCGCAAAATCTCGGGCCTTTCCAAGTCCGGCGGACGAACTTCGCCCACTCCCCCCACCAAGGCTATAGCCCACCCATTTTTTGGCCATTTGGGGGGTTTTGGCACGACGACCTTCGGGCGCTAATTTTTGGGCGCGCATGTGCCCGTGGCCTATTTTTGGCACACGGAGGCCGCCCGCAAAGTCTCGGGCCATTCCGAGTCCGGCGGACGAACTTCGCCCACGCCCCCCACCAAGGCTATAGCCCACCCGATTTTTGGCCATTTTTCCGCTGGGGGGTTTTTGCACCCCGACCGTCGGGCACTAATTTTTGGGCGCGGCTATGCCCGTGGCCTATTTTTCACACACGGAGGCCACCCGCAAAATCTCGGGCCTTTCCAAGTCCGGCGGACGAACTTCCCCCACTCCCCCCATCAAGGCTATAGCCCACCCATTTTTTGGCCATTTGGGGGGTTTTGGCACGACGACCTTCGGGCGCTAATTTTTGGGCGCGCATGTGCCCGTGGCCTATTTTTGGCACACGGAGGCCGCCCGCAAAGTCACGGGCCATTCCGAGTCCGGCGGACGAACTTCGCCCACGCCCCCCACAAAGGCTATACCCACCCGTTTTTTGGCCATTTGGGGGGTTTTGGCACCCCGAACTTCGGGTGCTAATTTTTGGGTGCGGCTGCGTCCGTGGCCTATTTTTCGCACACGGAGGCCGCTTGCAAAGTCTCGGGCCATTCCGAGTCCGGCGGACGAACTTCGCCCACGCCCCCCACCAAAGCTATAGCCCACCCGTTTTTTGGCAATTTGGGTGGTGTTGGCACCCCGACCGTCGGGCGCAATGGTTTGGGCGCGGGTGTGCCCGTGGCCTGTTTTTGGCACAAGGAGGCCGCCCGTATAGTCTCGGGCCATTCCGAGTCCGGCGGACGAACTTCGCCCACGCCCCCTACCAAGGCTATAGCCCACCCGATTTTTGGCCATTTTTCCGCTGGGGGGTTTTGGCACCCCGACCTTCGGGTGCTAATTTTTGGGCGCGGCTATGCCCGTGGCCTATTTTTGGCTCACGGAGGCCGCCCGCTAAGTCTCGGGCCATTCCGAGTCCGGAGGACGAACTTCGCCCACGCCCCCCACCAAGGCTATAGCCCACCCGTTTTTTGGCCATTTGGGGGGTGTTGGCACCCGACCTTGGGCGCTAATTTTTGGGCGCGGCTGTGCCCGTGGCCTATTTTTGGCACACAGAGGCCACCCGCAAAGTCTCGGGCCATTCCGAGTCAGGCGGACGAACGTCGCCCACGCCCCCCACCAAGGCTATAGCCCACCCGATTTTTGGCCATTTTTCCGCTGGGGGCTTTTGGCACCCGACCTTCGGGCGCTAATTTTTGCCTGCGGCTGTGCCCTTGGCCTACTTACGCCACACGGAGGCCGCCCGCAAAGTCTCGGGCCATTCCGAGTCCGGCGGACGAACCACGCCCCCACCAAGGATATAGCCCACCCGATTTTTGGCCATTTTCCGCTGGGGGTTTTGGTACCCGACCTTGGGCGCTAATTTTTCGGCGCGGCTATGCCCGTGGCCTATTTTTGGCACACGGAGGCCGCCCGCAAAGTCTCGGGCCATTCCGAGTCCGGCGGACGAACTTCGCCCACGCCCCCCACCAAGGCTATAGCCCACCCGATTTTTGGCCATTTTTCCGCTGTGGGGTTTTTGCACCCCGACCGTCGGGCGATAATTTTTGGGCGCGGCTATGCCCGTGGCCTATTTTTCGCACACGGAGGCCACCCACAAAATCTCGGGCATTTCCAAGTCCGGCGGACGAACTTCGCCCACTCCCCCCACCAAGGCTATAGCCCACCCATTTTTTGGCCATTTGGGGGGTTTTGGCACGACGACCTTCGGGCGCTAATTTTTGGGCGCGCATGTGCCCGTGGCCTATTTTTGGCTCACGGAGGCCGCCCGCAAAGTCACGGGCCATTCCGAGTCCGGCGGACGAACTTCGCCCACGCCCCCCACAAAGGCTATAGCCCACCCGTTTTTTGGCCATTTGGGGGGTTTTGGCACCCCGAACTTCGGGTGCTAATTTTTGGGCGCGGCTGCGTCCGTGGCCTATTTTTCGCACACGGAGGCCGCTTGCAAAGTCTCGGGCCATTCCGAGTCCGGCGGACGAACTTCGCCCACGCCCCCCACCAAAGCTATAGCCCACCCGTTTTTTGGCAATTTGGGTGGTTTTGGCACCCCGACCTTCGGGCGCTAATTTTTGGGCGCGGCTGTGTCCGTGGCCTATTTTTGGCACACGGAGGCTGCCCGTATAGTCTCGGGCCATTCCGAGTCCGGCGGACGAACTTCGCCCACGCCCCCTACCAAGGCTATAGCCCACCCGATTTTTGGCCATTTTTCCGCTGGGGGGTTTTGGCACCCCGACCTTCGGGCTCTAATTTTTGGGCGCGGCTATGCCCGTGGCCTATTTTTGGCACACGGAGGCCACCCGGAAAGTCTCGGGCCTTTTCGAGTCCGGCGGACGAACTTCGCCCACGCCCCCTACCAAGGCTATAGCCCACCCGGTTTTTGGCCATTTTTCCGCTGGGGGGTTTTTGGCACCCCGACCTTCGGGCGCTAATTTTTGGGCGCGGCTATGCCCGTGGCCTATTTTTGGCGCCCGGAGGCCACCCGCAAAGTCTCGGGCCTTTTCGAGTCCGGCGGACGAACTTCGCCCACTCCCCCAACCAAGGCTATAGCCCAACCGTTTTTTTGCCATTTGGGGGGTTTTGGCACGACCTTCGGGCGCTAATTTTTGAGCGCGCATGTGCCCGTGCCCTATTTTTGGCACACGGAGGCCGCCCGCAAAGTCACGGGCCATTCCGAGTCCGGCGGACGAACTTCGCCCACTCCCCCAACCAAGGCTATAGCCCACCCGTTTTTTGGCCATTTGGGGGGTTTTGGCACGACGACCTTCGGGTGCTAATTTTTGGGCGCGGCTGCGTCCGTGGCCTATTTTTCGCACACGGAGGCCGCTTGCAAAGTCTCGGGCCATTCCGAGTCCGGCGGACGAACTTCGCCCACGCCCCCCACCAAAGCTATAGCCCACCCGTTTTTTGGCAATTTGGGTGGTTTTGGCACCCCGACCTTCGGGCGCTAATTTTTGGGCGCGGCTGTGTCCGTGGCCTATTTTTGGCACACGGAGGCTGCCCGTATAGTCTCGGGCCATTCCGAGTCCGGCGGACGAACTTCGCCCACGCCCCCTACCAAGGCTATAGCCCACCCGATTTTTGGCCATTTTTCCGCTGGGGGGTTTTGGCACCCCGACCTTCGGGCTCTAATTTTTGGGCGCGGCTATGCCCGTGGCCTATTTTTGGCACACGGAGGCCACCCGCTAAGTCTCGGGCCTTTTCGAGTCCGGCGGACGAACTTCGCCCACGCCCCCTACCAAGGCTATAGCCCACCCGGTTTTTGGCCATTTTTCCGCTGGGGGGTTTTTGGCACCCCGACCTTCGGGCGCTAATTTTTGGGCGCGGCTATGCCCGTGGCCTATTTTTGGCGCCCGGAGCCCACCCGCAAAGTCTCGGGCCTTTTCGAGTCCGGCGGACGAACTTCGCCCACTCCCCCAACCAAGGCTATAGCCCAACCGTTTTTTTGCCACTTGGGGGGTTTTGGCACGACGACCTTCGGGCGCTAATTTTTGAGCGCGCATGTGCCCGTGGCCTATTTTTGGCACACGGAGGCCGCCCGCAAAGTCACGGGCCATTCCGAGTCCGGCGGACGAACTTCGCCCACTCCCCCAACCAAGGCTATAGCCCACCCGTTTTTTGGCCATTTGGGGGGTTTTGGCACGACGACCTTCGGGTGCTAATTTTTGGGCGCGGCTGCGTCCGTGGCCTATTTTTCGCACACGGAGGCCGCTTGCAAAGTCTCGGGCCATTCCGAGTCCGGCGGACGAACTTCGCCCACGCCCCCCACCAAAGCTATAGCCCACCCGTTTTTTGGCAATTTGGGTGGTTTTGGCACCCCGACCTTCGGGCGCTAATTTTTGGGCGCGGCTGTGTCCGTGGCCTATTTTTGGCACACGGAGGCTGCCCGTATAGTCTCGGGCCATTCCGAGTCCGGCGGACGAAATTCGCCCACGCCCCCTACCAAGGCTATAGCCCACCCGATTTTTGGCCATTTTTCCGCTGGGGGGTTTTGGCACCCCGACCTTCGGGCTCTAATTTTTGGGCGCGGCTATGCCCGTGGCCTATTTTTGGCACACGGAGGCCACCCGCAAAGTCTCGGGCCTTTTCGAGTCCGGCGGACGAACTTCGCCCACGCCCCCTACCAAGGCTATAGCCCACCCGGTTTTTGGCCATTTTTCCGCTGGGGGGTTTTTGGCACCCCGACCTTCGGGCGCTAATTTTTGGGCGCGGCTATGCCCGTGGCCTATTTTTGGCGCCCGGAGGCCACCCGCAAAGTCTCGGGCCTTTTCGAGTCCGGCGGACGAACTTCGCCCACTCCCCCAACCAAGGCTATAGCCCAACCGTTTTTTTGCCACTTGGGGGGTTTTGGCACGACGACCTTCGGGCGCTAATTTTTGAGCGCGCATGTGCCCGTGCCCTATTTTTGGCACACGGAGGCCGCCCGCAAAGTCACGGGCCATTCCGAGTCCGGCGGACGAACTTCGCCCACTCCCCCAACCAAGGCTATAGCCCACCCGTTTTTTGGCCATTTGGGGGGTTTTGGCACGACGACCTTCGGGTGCTAATTTTTGGGCGCGGCTGCGTCCGTGGCCTATTTTTCGCACACGGAGGCCGCTTGCAAAGTCTCGGGCCATTCCGAGTCCGGCGGACGAACTTCGCCCACGCCCCCCACCAAAGCTATAGCCCACCCGTTTTTTGGCAATTTGGGTGGTTTTGGCACCCCGACCTTCGGGTGCTAATTTTTGGGCGCGGCTGTGCCCGTGGCCTATTTTTGGCACACGGAGGCCGCCCGTATAGTCTCAGGCCATTCCGAGTCCGGCGGACGAACTTCGCCCACGCACCAAGGCTATAGCCCACCCGATTTTTGGCCATTTTTCCGCTGGGGGGTTTTGGCACCCCGACCTTCGGGCGCTAATTTTTGGGCGCGGCTATGCCCGTGGCCTATTTTTGGCACACGGAGGCCGCCCGCAAAGTCTCGGGCCATTCCGAGTCCGGCGGACGAACTTCGCCCACGCCCCCTACCAAGGCTATAGCCCAACCGTTTTTTGGCCATTTGGGGGGTTTTGGCACGACGACCTTCGGGCGCTAATTTTTGAGCGCGCATGTGCCCGTGCCCTATTTTTGGCTCACGGAGGCCGCCCGCAAAGTCACGGGCCATTCCGAGTCCGGCGGACGAACTTCGCCCACGCCCCCCACAAAGGCTATAGCCCACCCGTTTTTTGGCCATTTGGGGGGTTTTGGCACGACGACCTTCGGGTGCTAATTTTTGGGCGCGGCTGCGTCCGTGGCCTATTTTTCGAACACGGAGGCCGCTTGCAAAGTCTCGGGCCATTCCGAGTCCGGCGGACGAACTTCGCCCACGCCCCCCACAAAGGCTATAGCCCACCCGTTTTTGGGCCATTTGGGGGTTTTGGCGACGACCGGGTGCTAATTTTTGGGCGCGGCTGTGCCCGTGGCCTATTTTGGCACCACGGAGGCCGCCCGTATAGTCTCGGGCCATTCCCGAGGCCCACGCCCCCTGCCAAGGCTATAGCCCACCCGATTTTTGGCCATTTTTCCGCTGGGGGGTTTTGGTACCCCGACCTTCGGGCGCTAATTTTTGGGCGCGGCTATGCCCGTGGCCTATTTTTGGCACACGGAGGCCGCCCGCAAAGTCTCGGGCAATTCCGAGTCCGGCGGACGAACTTCGCCCACGCCCCCCACCAAGGCTATAGCCCACCCGTTTTTTGGCCATTTTTCCGCTGGGGGGTTTTGGCACCCCGACCTTCGGGCTCTAATTTTTGGGCGCGGCTATGCCCGTGGCCTATTTTTGGCACACGGAGGCCACCCGCAAAGTCTCGGGACTTTTCGAGTCCGGCGGACGAACTTCGCCCACGCCCCCTACCAAGGCTATAGCCCACCCGGTTTTTGGCCATTTTTCCGCTGGGGGGTTTTTGGCACCCCGACCTTCGGGCGCTAATTTTTGGGCGCGGCTATGCCCGTGGCCTATTTTTGGCGCACGGAGGCCACCCGCAAAGTCTCGGGCCATTTCGAGTCCGGCGGACGAACTTAGCCCACTCCCCCAACCAAGGCTATAGCCCAACCGTTTTTTGGCCATTTGGGGGGTTTTGGCACGACGACCTTCGGGTGCTAATTTTTGGGCGCGGCTGCGTCCGTGGCCTATTTTTCGCACACGGAGGCCGCTTGCAAAGTCTCGGGCCATTCCGAGTCCGGTGGACGAACTTCGCCCACGCCCCCCACCAAAGCTATAGCCCACCCGTTTTTTGGCAATTTGGGTGGTTTTGGCACCCCGACCTTCGGGTGCTAATTTTTGGGCGCGGCTGTGCCCGTGGCCTATTTTTGGCACACGGAGGCCGCCCGTATAGTCTCGGGCCATTCCGAGTCCGGCGGACGAACTTCGCCCACGCCCCCTACCAAGGCTATAGCCCACCCGATTTTTGGCCATTTTTCCGCTGGGGGGTTTTGGCACCCCGACCTTCGGGCGCTAATTTTTGGGCGCGGCTATGCCCGTGGCCTATTTTTGGCACACGGAGGCCGCCCGCAAAGTCTCGGGCCATTCCGAGTCCGGCGGACGAACTTCGCCCACGCCCCCTACCAAGGCTATAGCCCAACCGTTTTTTGGCCATTTGGGGGGTTTTGGCACGACGACCTTCGGGCGCTAATTTTTTAGCGCGCATGTGCCCGTGCCCTATTTTTGGCTCACGGAGGCCGCCCGCAAAGTCACGGGCCATTCCGAGTCCGGCGGACGAACTTCGCCCACGCCCCCCACAAAGGCTATAGCCCACCCGTTTTTTGGCCATTTGGGGGGTTTTGGCACGACGACCTTCGGGTGCTAATTTTTGGGCGCGGCTGCGTCCGTGGCCTATTTTTCGCACACGGAGGCCACTTGCAAAGTCTCGGGCCATTCCGAGTCCGGCGGACGAACTTCGCCCACGCCCCCCACAAAGGCTATAGCCCACCCGTTTTTTGGCCATTTGGGGGGTTTTGGCACTACGACCTTCGGGTGCTAATTTTTGGGCGCGGCTGTGCCCATGGCCTATTTTTGGCACACGGAGGCCGCCCGTATAGTCTCGGGCCATTCCGAGTCCGGCGGACGAACTTCGCCCACGCCCCCTACCAAGGCTATAGCCCACCCGATTTTTGGCCATTTTTCCGCTGGGGGGTTTTGGCACCCCGACCTTCGGGCGCTAATTTTTGGGCGCGGCTATGCCCGTGGCCTATTTTTGGCACACGGAGGCCGCCCGCAAAGTCTCGGGCCATTCCGAGTCCGGCGGACGAACTTCGCCCACGCCCCCCACCAAGGCTATAGCCCACCCGTTTTTTGGCCATTTTTCCGCTGGGGGGTTTTGGCACCCCGACCTTCGGGCTCTAATTTTTGGGCGCGGCTATGCCCGTGGCCTATTTTTGGCACACGGAGGCCACCCGCAAAGTCTCGGGCCTTTTCGAGTCCGGCGGACGAACTTCGCCCACGCCCCCTACCAAGGCTATAGCCCACCCGGTTTTTGGCCATTTTTCCGCTGGGGGGTTTTTGGCACCCCGACCTTCGGGCGCTAATTTTTGGGCGCGGCTATGCCCGTGGCCCATTTTTGGCGCACGGAGGCCACCTGCAAAGTCTCGGGCCTTTTCGAGTCCGGCGGACGAACTTCGCCCACTCCCCCAACCAAGGCTATAGCCCAACCGTTTTTTGGCCATTTGGGGGGTTTTGGCACGACGACCTTCGGGCGCTAATTTTTGAGCGCGCATGTGCCCGTGCCCTATTTTTGGCACACGGAGGCCGCCCGCAAAGTCACGGGCCATTCCGAGTCCGGCGGACAAACTTCGCCCACGCCCCCCACAAAGGCTATAGCCCACCCGTTTTTTGGCCATTTGGGGGGTTTTGGCACGACGACCTTCGGGCGCTAATTTTTGTATGCGCATGTGCCCGTGGCCTATTTTTGGCACACGGAGGCCGCCCGCAAAGTCACGGGCCATTCCGAGTCCGGCGGACGAACTTCGCCCACGCCCCCCACAAAGGCTATTGCCCACCCGTTTTTTGGCCATTTGGGGGGTTTTGGCACCCCGAACTTCGGGTGCTAATTTTTGGGCGCGCCTGCGTCCGTGGCCTATTTTTCGCACACGGAGGCCGCTTGCAAAGTCTCGGGCCATTCCGAGTCCGGCGGACGAACTTCGCCCACGCCCCCCACCAAAGCTATAGCCCACCCGTTTTTTGGCAATTTGGGTGGTTTTGGCACCCCGACCTTCGGGCGCTAATTTTTGGGTGCGGCTGTGCCCGTGTCCTATTTTTGGCACACGGAGGCCGCCCGTAAAGTCTCGGGCCAATTGAGTCCGGCGGACGAACTTCGCCCACGCCCCCTACCAAGGCTATAGCCCACCCGATTTTTGGCCATTTTTCCGCTGGGGGGTTTTGGCACCCCGACCTTCGGGCGCTAATTTTTGGGCGCGGCTATGCCCGTGGCCTATTTTTGGCACACGGAGGCCGCCCGTAAAGTCTCGGGCCATTCCGAGCCCGGCGGACGAACTTCGCCCACGCCCCCCACCAAGGCTATAGCCCACCCGTTTTTTGGCCATTTGGGGGGTTTTGGCACCCCGACCTTCGGGCGCTAATTTTTGGGCGCGGCTATGCCCGTGGCCTATTTTTGGCACACGGAGGCCACCCGCAAATTCTCGGGCCTTTTCGTGTCCGGCGGACGAACTTCGCCCACACCCCCCACCAAGGCTATAGCCCAACCGTTTTTTGGCCATTTGGGGGGTTTTGGCACGACGACCTTCGGGCGCTAATTTTTGGGCGCGCATGTGCCCGTGCCCTATTTTTGGCACACGGAGGCCGCCCGCAAAGTCACGGGCCATTCCGAGTCCGGCGGACGAACTTCGCCCACGCCCCCCACAAAGGCTATAGGCCACCCGTTTTTTGGCCATTTGGGCGGTTTTGGCACGACGACCTTCGGGCGCTAATTTTTGTGTACGCATGTGCCCGTGGCCTATTTTTGGCACACGGAGCCCGCCCGCAAAGTCACGGGCCATTCCGAGTCCGGCGGACGAACTTCGCCCACGCCCCCCACAAAGGCTATAGCCCACCCGTTTTTTGGCCATTTGGGGGGTTTTGGCACCCAAAATTCGGGTGCTAATTTTTGGGCGCGGATGTGCCCGTGGCCTATTTTTCGCACACGGAGGCTGCTTGCAAAGTCTTGGGCCATTCCGAGTCCGGCGGACGAACTTCGCCCACGCCCCCCACCAAAGCTATAGCCCACCCGTTTTTTGGCCATTTGGGTGGTTTTGGCACCTCGAATTTCGGCGGCTAATTTTTTGGTGCGGCTGTACCCGTGGCCTACTTTTGGCACACGGAGGCCGCCCGCAAAGTCTCGGGCCATTCCAAGCCCGGCGGACGAACTTCGCCCACGCCCCCCACCAAGGCTATAGCCCACCCGTTTTTTGGCCATTTGGGGGGTTTTGGCACCCCGACCTTCGGGCGCTAATTTTTGGGCGCGGCTATGCCCGTGGCCTATTTTTGGCACACGGAGGCCGCCCGCAATGTCTCAGGCCATTCCGAGTCCGGCGGACGAACTTCGCCCAAGCCCCCCACCAAGGCTATAGCCCACCCGTTTTTTGGCCATTTGGGCGGTTTTGGCACCCCGACCTTCGGGTGCTAATTTTTGGGCGCGGCTGTGCCCGTGGCATATTTTTGGCACACAGAGGCCGTCCGCAAAGTCTCGTGCCATTCGTAGTCCGGCAGACGAACTTCGCCCACGCCCCCCACCAAGGCAATAGCCCACCCGATTTTTGGCCATTTTTCCGCTGGGGGGTTTTGGCACCCCGGCCTTCGGGCGCTAATTTTTGGGCGCGGCTGTGCCCGTGGCCTATTTTTGGCACACGGAGGCCGCCCGGAAAGTCTCGGGCATTACGAGTCCGGCGGACGAACTTCGCCCACGCCCCCCACCAAGGCTATAGCCCACCCGTTTTTTGGCCATTTGGGGGGTTTTGGCACCCCGACCTTCGGGCGCTAATTTTTGGGCGCGGCTGTGCCCGTGGCCTATTTTTGGTACACGGAGGCCACCCGCAATGTCTCGGGCCATTCCGAGTCCGGCGGACGAACTTCGCCCACGCCCCCCACAAAGGCAATAGCCCACCCGTTTTTTGGCCATTGGGGGTTTTGGCACCCCGACCTTCGAGCGCTAATTTTTGGGTGCGGCCTTTGCCCGTGGCCTATTTTTGGCACACGGAGGCCGCCCGCAAAGTCTCGGGTCATTCCGAGTCCGGCGGACGAACTTTGCCCACGCCCCCCACCAAGGCTATAGCCAACCCGTTTTTTGGCCATTTGGGGGGTATTGGCACCCCGAACTTCGGGTGCTAATTTTTGGCCGCGGCTGTGCCAGTGGCCTATTTTTTGCACACGAAGGCCGCCCACAAAGTCTCGGGCCATTATGAGTCCGGCGGACGAACTTCGCCCACGCCCCCCACCAAGGCTATAGCCCACCCGTTTTTTGGCCATTTCGGGGGTTTTGGCACCCCGACCTTCGGGTGCTAATTTTTGGGCGCGGCTGTGCCCGTGGCATATTTTTGGCACACTGAGGCCGTCTGCAAAGTCTCGTGCCATTCGTAGGCCGGCGGACGAACTTCGCCCACGCCCCCCACCAAGGCTATAGCCCACCCGATTTTTGGCCATTTTTCCGCTGGGGGGTTTTGGCACCCCGGCCTTCGGGCGCTAATTTTTGGGTGCGGCTGTGCCCGTGGCCTATTTTTGGCACACGGAGGTCGCCCGCAAAGTCTCGGGCATTACGAGTCCGGCGGACGAACTTCGCCCGCGCCCCCCACCAAGGCTATAGCCCACCCGTTTTTTGGCCATTTGGGGGGTTTTGGCACCCCGACCTTCGGGCGCTAATTTTTGGGTGCGGCTGTGCCCGTGGCCTATTTTTGGTACACGGAGGCCACCCGCAATGTCTCGGGCCATTCCGAGTCCGGCGGACGAACTTCGCCCACGCCCCCCACAAAGGCAATAGCCCACCCGTTTTTTGGCCATTTGGGGGGTTTTGGCACCCCGACCTTCGAGCGCTAATTTTTGGGCGCGGCTGTGCCCGTGGCCTATTTTTGGCACAAGGAGGCCGCTCGCAAAGTCTTGGGTCATTCCGAGTCCGGCGGACGAACTTTGCCCACGCCCCCCACCAAGGCTATAGCCAACCCGTTTTTTGGCCATTTGGGGGGTGTTGGCACCCCGACCTTCGGGTGCTAATTTTTGGGCGCGCCTGTGCCCGTGGCCTATTTTTGGCATGGAGGCTGCCCGCAAAGTCTCGTGCCATTCCTAGTCCGGCGGATGAACTTCGCCCACGCCCCCCTCCAAGGCTATAGCCAACCCGATTTTTTGCCATTTTTCCGCAGGGGGTTTTGGTACCCCGACCTTCGGGCACTAATTTTTAGGCGCGGCTGTGCCCGTGGCCTATTTTTGGCACATGGAGGCCGCCCGCAATGTCTCGGGCCATTCCGATTCCGGCGGACGAACTTCGCCCACGCCCCCCACCAAGGCTATAGCCCACCCGTTTTTTGGCCATTTGGGGGGTTTGGGTACCCCGACCTTCGGTTGCTAAGTTTTGGGTGCGGCTGTGCCCGTGTCCTATGTGTGGCACACGGAGGCCGCCCGCACAGGCTCGTGCCATTCCTCGTCCGGCGGACGAACCGCCCCCACCAAGGCTATAGCCCACCCGATTTTTGGCCATTTTTCCGCTGGGGGTTTTGGCACCCGACCTTGGTGCTAATTTTTAGTGCGGCTGTGCCCGTGGCCTATTTTTGGCACATGGAGGCCGCCCGCAAAATCTCGGGCATTACGAGTCCGGCGGACGAACTTCGCCCACGCCCCCCACCAAGGCTATAGCCCACCCGTTTTTTGGCCATTTGGGGGGTTTTTTGGCACCCCGACCTTCGGGCGCTAATTTTTGGGCGCGGCTGTGCCCGTGGCCTATTTTTGGTACACGGAGGCCACCCGCAATGTCTCGGGCCATTCCGAGTCCGGCGGACGAACTTCGCCCACGCCCCCCACAAAGGCAATAGCCCACCCGTTTTTTGGCCATTTGGGGGGTTTTGGCACCCCGACCCCCGACCTTCGGGTACTAATTTTTGGGCGCGGCTGTGCCCGTGGCCTATTTTTGGCACACGGAGGATGCCCGCAAAGTCTCGGGCCATTCCGATTCCGGCGGACGAACTTCGTCCACGCCCCCCACCAAGGCTATAGCCCACCCGTTTTTTGGCCATTTGGGGGGTTTTGGCACCCCGACCTTCGGGCTCTAATTTTTGGGCGCGGCTGTATCCGTGGCCTATTTTTGGCACACGGAGGCTGCCCGCAAAGTCTCAGGCCATTCCGAGTCCGGCGGACGAGCTTCGCCCACGCCCCCCACCAAGGCTATAGCCCACCCGTTTTTTGGCCATTTGGGGGGTTTTGGCACCCCGACCTTCGGGCTCTAATTTTTGGGCGCGGCTGTGCCCGTGGCCTATTTTTGGTACACGGAGGCCACCCGCAATGTCTCGGGCCATTCCGAGTCCGGCGGACGAACTTCGCCCACGCCCCCCACAAAGGCAATAGCCCACCCGTTTTTTGGCCATTTGGGGGGTTTTGGCACCCCGACCTTCGAGCGCTAATTTTTGGGCGCGGCTGTGCCCGTGGAATATTTTTGGTACACGGAGGCCGCCCGCAAAGGCTCGGGCCATTCCGAGTCCGGCGAACGAACTTCGCCCACTCCCCCCACCAAGGCTATAGCCCACCCGTTTTTTGGCCATTTGGGGGGTTTTGGCACCCCGACCTTCGGGCGCTAATTTTTGGGCGCGGCTGTGCCCTTGGCCTGTTTTTGGCACACGAAGGCTGCCCGCAAAGTCCCGGGCCATTCCGAGTCCGCCGGACGAACTTCGCCCACGCCCCCCACCAAGGCTATAGCCCACCCGTTTTTTGGCCATTTTTCCGCTGGGGAGTTTTGGCACCCCGACCTTCGGGCACTAATTTTTGGGCGCGGCTGTGCCCGTGGAATTTTTTTAGTACACAGAGGCCGCCCGCAAAGTCTCGGGCCATTCCGAGTCCGGCGAACGAACTTCGCCCACTCCCCCCACCAAGGCTATAGCCCACCCGTTTTTTGGCCATTTGGGGGGTTTTGGCACCCCGACCTTGGGGCGCTAATTTTTGGGCGCGGCTGTGTCCTTGGCCTGTTTTTGGCACACGAAGGCCGCCCGCAAAGTCACGGGCCATTCCGAGTCCGGCGGACGAACTTCGCCCGCGCCCCCCACCAAGGCTATAGCCCACCCATTTTTTGGCCATTTAGGGGGTTTTGGCACCCCGACCTTTGGGCGCTAATTTTTGGACGCGGCTGTGCCCGTGGTCTATTTTTTTGGCATACGAAGGCCACCCGCAAAGTCTCGGGCCATTCTGAGTCCGGCGGACGAACTTCGCCCACGCCCCCCACATAGGCTGTAGTCCACCCGATTTTTCGCCATTTTTCCGCTGGGGGGTTTCGGCACCCCGACCTTCGGGCGCTAATTTTTGGGGCGGCTGTGCCCGTGGCCTATTTTTGGCACACGGAGGCCGCCCGCAATGTCTCGGGCAATTGCGAGTCCGGCGGACGAACTTCGCCCACGCCCCCCACAAAGGCTATAGCCCACCCGTTTTTTGGCCTTTTGGGGTGTTTTGGCACCCCGACCTTCGGGCTCTAATTTTTGGGTGCGGCTGTGCCCGTGGCCTATTTTTGACACGAGAGGCCGCCCGTAAAGTCTTGGGCCAATCCGAGTCCGGCGGACGAACTTCGCCCACGCCCCCCACCAAGGCTATAGCCCACCCGATTTTTGGCCATTTTTCCGCTGGGGGGTTTTGGCACCCCGACCTTCGGCCGCTAATTTTTGGGCGCGGCTGTGCCCGTGGCCTATTTTTGGCACACGGAGGCCGCCCGCAAAGTCTCAGGCCATTCCGAGTCCGGCGGACGAACTTCGCCCACGCCCCCCACCAAGGCTATAGCCCACCCGTTTTTTGGCCATTTGGGGGGATTTGGCACCCCGACCTTAGGGCGCTAATTTTTGGGCGCGGCTGTGCCGTGGCCTATTTTTGACAAACGGAGGCCGCCCGCAAAGTCTCGTGCCATTCCGAGTCCGGCGGATGAACTTCGCCCACGCCCCCCACAAAGTCTATAGCCCACCCGTTTTTTGGTCATTTGGGGGGTTTTGGCGCCCCGAACTTCGAGTGCTAATTTTTGGGCGCAGCTGTGGCCGTGGCCTATTTTTGGCACACAGAGGCCGCCCGCAAAGTCTCGGGCCATTCCGAGTCCGGCGGACGAACTTCGCCCACGCCCCCCACCAAGGCTATAGCCCACCCGTTTTTTGGCCATTTTGGGGGTTTTGGCACCCCGACCTTCGGGCTCTAATTTTTGGGCGCGGCTGTGCCAGTGGCCTATTTTTGACACGAGAGGCCGCCCGTAAAGTCTTGGGCCATTCCGAGTCCGGCGGACGAACTTCGCCCACGCCCCCCACCAAGGCTATAGCCCACCCGATTTTTGGCCATTTTTCCGCTGGGGGGTTTTGGCACCCCGACCTTCGGCCGCTAATTTTTGGGCGCGGCTGTGCCCGTGGCCTATTTTTGGCACACGGAGGCCGCCCGCAAAGTCTCGGGCCATTCCGAGTCCGGCGGACGAACTTCGCCCACGCCCCCCACCAAGGCTATAGCCCACCCGATTTTTGGCCATTTTTCCGCTGGGGGGTTTTGGCACCCCGACCTTCGGGCTCTAATTTTTGGGCGCGGCTGTGCCCGTGGCCTATTTTTGGCTCACGGAGGCCGCACGCAAAGTCTCGGACCATTCCGAGTCCGGCGGACGAACTTCGCCCACGCCCCCCACCAAGGCTATAGCCCACCCGCTTTTTGGCCATTTGGGGGTTTTGGCACCCCAAAATTCGGGTGCTAATTTTTGGGCGCGGCAGTGCCCGTGGCCTATTTTTGGCACACGGAGGCCGCCCGCAAATTCTCGGTCCATTCCGAGTCCGGCGGACGAACTTCGCCCACGCCCACCACCAAGGCTATAGCCCACCCGTTTTTTGGCCATTTGGGGGGTTTTGGCACCCCGACCTTCGGTTGCTAATTTTTGGGCGTGGCTGTGCCCGTGGCCTATTTTTGGCACACGGAGACCGCCCGCAAAGTCTCGTGGCATTCCTAGTCCGGCGGACGAACTTCGCCCCGACCCCCCACAAAGGATATAGCCCACCCGTTTTTTGGCCATTTGGGGGGTTTTGGCGCCCCGACCTTCGGGCGCTAATTTTTGGGCGCGGCTGTGCCCGTGGCCTATTTTTGGCACACGGAGGCCGCCTATAAAGTCTCGGGCAATTCCGAGTCCGGCGGACGAACTTCGCCCACGCCCCCCACCAAGGCTATAACCCACCCGTTTTTTGGCCATTTTGGGGGTTTTGGCACCCCGACCTTCTGGCGCTAATTTTTGGGCTTGGCTGTGCCCGTGGCCTATTTTTGGCACACGGAGGCCGCCCGCAAAGACTCGGACCATTCCGAGTCCGGCGGACGAACTTCGCCCACGCCCCCCACCAAGGCTATAGCCCACCCGTTTTTTGGCCATTTGGGGGGTTTTGGCACCCCGACCTTCGGGCGCTAATTTTTGGGCGCGGGTGTGCCCTTGGCCTGTTTTTGGCACACGAATGCCGCCCGCAAAGTCACGGGCCATTCCGAGTCCGGCGGACTAACTTCACGCCCCCAACAAGGCTATAGCCAAACCTTTTATTGGACATTTGGGGGGTTTTGGCACCCCGACCTTGGGGCGCTAATTTTTGGACGTGGCTGTGCCCGTGGCCTATTTTTTTGTCATACGAAGGCCACCCGCAAAGTCTCGGGCCATTCCGAGTCCGGCGGACGAACTTCGCCCACGCCCCCCACCAAGGCTGTAGTCCACCCGATTTTTCGCCATTTTTCCGGTGGGGGGTTTTGGCACCCCGACCTTCGGGCGCTAATTTTTGGGCGCGGCTGTACCCGTGGCCTATTTTTTGTACACGGAGGCCGCCTGCAAAGTCTCGGGCCATTGCGAGTCCGGCGGACGAACTTCGCCCACGCCCCCCACCAAGGCTATAGCCCACCCGTTTTTTGGCCATTTGGGGGTTTTGGCACCCCGAACTTTGGGTGCTAATTTTTGGGCGCGGCTGTGCCCGTGGCCTATTTTTCGCACACAGAGGCCGCCTGCAAAGTCTCGGGCCATTCCGAGTCCGGCGGACGAACTTCGCCCACGCTCCCCACCAAGGCTGTAGCCCACCCGTTTTTTGGCCATTTGGGGGGTTTTCGAACCCCGACCTTCGGTTGCTAATTTTTGGGCGTGGCTGTGCCCGTGGCCTATTTTTGGCACATGGAGCCCGCCTGAAAAGTATCGTGCCATTCCTAGTCCGGCGGACGAACTTCACCCACGCCCCCCACCAAGGCTATAGCCCACCCGATTTTTGGCCATTTTTCCGCTGGGTGGTTTTGGCACCCCGGCCTTCGGGTGCTAATTTTTGGGCGCGGCTGTGCCCGTGGCCTATTTTTGGCACACGGAGGCCGCCCGCAAAGTCTCGGGCCATTCCGAGTCCGGCGGACGAACTTCGCCCACGCCCCCCACCAAGGCTATAGCCCACCCGTTTTTTGGCCATTTGGGGGGTTTTGGCTCCCCGACCTTCGTGCACTAATTTTTGGGTGCGGCTGTGCCCGTGGCCTATTTTTTTGGCATACGGAGGCCACCTGCAAAGTCTCGGGCCATTCCGAGTCCGGCGGACGAACTTCGCCCACGCCCCCCACAAATGCTAAAGCCCACCCGTTTTTTGGCCATTTGGGGGGTTTGCCGAACCGGGTGCTAATTTTTAGCGGCTGTGCCCGTGGCCTATTTTTGGCACACGGAGGCCACCCACAAAGTCTCGGGCCTTGCCGAGTCCGGCGGACGAACTACGCCCACGCCCCCCACCACGGCTATCGCCCACGCGTTTTTTGGTCATTTGGGGGTTTTGGCACCCGAACTTCGGGTGCTAATTTTTAGCCGAGGCTGTGGCCGTGGCCTATTTTTGGCACACGGAGGCCGCCCGCAAAGTCTCAGGCCATTCCGAGTCCGGCGGACGAACTTCGCCCACGCCCCCCACCAAGGCCATAGTCCACCCGATTTTTGGCCATTTTTCCGCTGGGGGGTTTTGGCACCCCGACCTTCGGGCGCTAATTTTTGGGCGCGGCTGTGCCCGTGGCCTATTTTTAGCACACGGAGGCTGCCCGCAAAGTCTCGGGCCATTCCGAGTCCGGCGGAAAAACTTCGCCCACGCCCCCCACAAAGGCTATAGCCCATCCGTTTTTTGGCCATTTTTCCGCTGGGTGGTTTCGGCACCCCACCTTCGGGCGCTAATTTTGGGGCGCGGCTGTGCCCGTGGCCTATTTTTGGCACACGGAGGCCGCCCGCAAAGTCTCGGGCCATTCCAAGTCCCGCGGACAAACATCGCCAACGCCCCCCACAAAGGCTATAACCCACCCGTTCTTTGGCCATTTGGGGGGTCTTGGCACCCGAACTTCGGGTGCTAATTTTTGGGCGCGGCTGTGCCCGTGGCCTATTTTTGGCACACGGAGGCCGCCCGCAAAGTCTCGGGCCATTCCGAGTCCGGCGGACGAACTTCGCCCACGCCCCCCACCAAGGCCGTAGTCCACCCGTTTATTGGCCATTTTTCCGCAGGGGGGTTCTGGCACCCCGACCTTCAGGCGCTAATTTTTGGGCGCGGCTGTGCCCGTGGCCTATTTTTGGCACACGGAGGCCACCCGCAAAGTCTCGGGCCATTCCGAGTCCGGCGGACAAACTTCGCCCACGCCCCCCACAAAGGCTATAGCCCACCCGTTTTTTGGCCATTTTTCCGCTGGGGGGTTTTGGCACACCACCTTCGGGTGCTAATTTTGGGGCGCGGCTGTGCCCGTGGCCTATTTTTGGCACACGGAGGCCGCCTGCAAAGTCTCGGGCCATTCCAAGTCCCGCGGACAAACTTCGCCCACGCCCCCCACAAAGGCTATAGCCCACCCGTTTTTTGGCCATTTGGGGGGTTTTGTCACCCGAACATCGGGTGCTAATTTTTGGGCTCGGCTGTGGCCGTGGCCTATTTTTGGCACATGGAGGCCGCCCGCAAAGTCTCGGGCCATTCCGATTGCGGCGGACGAACTTCGCCCACGCCCCCCACCAAGGCTATAGCCCACCCGTTTTTTGGCCATTTGGGGGGTTTTGGCACCCCGACCTTCGGGTGTTAATTTTTGGGCGCGGCTTTGCCCGTTGCCTATTTTTTGCACACGGAGGCCGCCTGCAAAGTCTCGGGCCATTCCGAGTCCGGCGGACGAACTTCGCCAACGCCCCCCACCAAGGCTATAGCCCACCCGTGTTTTGGCCATTTGGGGGGTTTTGGCACCCCGACCTTCGGGCGCTAATTTTTGGGCGCGGCTGTACCCGTGGCCTATTTTTTGTACACGGAGGCCGCCTGCAAAGTCTCGGGCCATTGCGAGTCCGGCGGACGAACTTCGCCCACGCCCCCCACCAAGGCTATAGCCCACCCGTTTTTTGGCCATTTGGGGGTTTTGGCACCCCGAACTTTGGGTGCTAATTTTTGGGCGCGGCTGTGCCCGTGGCCTATTTTTCGCACACAGAGGCCGCCTGCAAAGTCTCGGGCCATTCCGAGTCCGGCGGACGAACTTCGCCCACGCTCCCCACCAAGGCTGTAGCCCACCCCTTTTTTTGGCCATTTGGGGGGTTTTGGCACCCCGACCTTCGGGTGCTAATTTTTGGGCGCGGCTGTGCCCGTGGCCTATTTTTGGCACACGGAGGCCACCCGCAAAGTCTCGGGCCATTCCAAGTCCCGCGGACAAAGTTCGCCCACGCCCCCCACCAAGGCTATAGCCCACCCGTTTTTTGGCCATTTGGGGGGTTTTGGCACCCCGACTTTCGGGCACAAAATTTTGGTCACGGCTGTGCCCGTGGCCTATTTTTTTGGCATATGGAGGCCACCCGCAAAGTCTCGGGCCATTCCGAGTCCGTCGGACGAACTTCGCCCACGCCCCCCACCAAGGCTATAGTCCACCCGATTTTTGGCCATTTTTCCGCTGTGGGGTTTTGGAACCCGAACCTTCGGGCGCAAATTTTTGGGCGCGGCTGTGCCCGTGGCCTATTTTTGGCACACGGAGACCGCCCGCAAAGTCTCGGGCAATTCCGAGTCCGGCGGACGAACTTCGCCCACGCCCCCCACCAAGGCTATAGCCCACCCGTTTTTTGGCCATTTGGGGGGTTTTGGCACCCCGACCTTCGGGTGTTAATTTTTGGGCGCGGCTGTGCCCGTGGCCTATTTTTGGCACACGGAGGCCGCCCGCAAAGTCTCGGGCCATTCCAAGTCCCGCGGACAAACTTCGCCCACGCCCCCCACAAATGCTAAAGCCCACCCGTTTTTTGGCCATTTGGGGGGTTTTGGCACCCGAACTTCGGGTGCTAATTTTTGGGCGCGGCTGTGCCCGTGGCCTATTTTTGGCACACGGAGGCCACCCACAAAGTCTCGGGCCATTCCGAGTCCGGCGGACGAACTACGCCCACGCCCCCCACCAAGGCTATAGCCCACCCGTTTTTTGGTCATTTGGGGGGTTTTGGCACCCCGACCTTCGGGCGCTAATTTTTAGCCGAGGCTGTGGCCGTGGCCTATTTTTGGCACACGGAGGCCGCCCGCAAAGTCTCAGGCCATTCCGAGTCCGGCGGACGAACTTCGCCCACGCCCCCCACCAAGGCCGTAGTCCACCCGTTTATTGGCCATTTTTCCGCAGGGGGGTTCTGGCACCCCGACCTTCAGGCGCTAATTTTTGGGCGCGGCTGTGCCCGTGGCCTATTTTTGGCACACGGAGGCCACCCGCAAAGTCTCGGGCCATTCCGAGTCCGGCGGACAAACTTCGCCCACGCCCCCCACAAAGGCTATAGCCCACCCGTTTTTTGGCCATTTGGGGGGTTTTGGCACCCGAACTTCGGGTGCTAATTTTTGGGCGTGGCTGTGCCCGTGGCCTATTTTTGGCACACGGAGGCCGCCCACAAAGTCTCGGGCCATTCCGAGTCCGGCGGACGAACTACACCCACGCCCCCCACCAAGGCTATAGCCCACCCGTTTTTTGGTCATTTGGGGGGTTTTGGCACCCCGACCTTCGGGCTCTAATTTTTAGCCGAGGCTGTGGCCGTGGCCTATTTTTGGCACACGGAGGCCGCCGGCAAAGTCTCAGGCCATTCCGAGTCCGGCGGACGAACTTCGCCCACGCCCCCCACCAAGGCTATAGCCCACCCGTTTTTTGGCCATTTTTCCGCTGGGGGGTTTTGGCACACCACCTTCGGGTGCTAATTTTGGGGCGCGGCTGTGCCCGTGGCCTATTTTTGGCACACGGAGGCCGCCTGCAAAGTCTCGGGCCATTCCAAGTCCCGCGGACAAACTTCGCCCACGCCCCCCACAAAGGCTATAGCCCACCCGTTTTTTGGCCATTTGGGGGGTTTTGGCACCCGAACATCGGGTGCTAATTTTTGGGCACGGCTGAGGCCGTGGCCTCTTTTTGGCACATGGAGGCCACCCGCAAAGTCTCGGGCCATTCCAAGTCCCGCGGACAAACTTCGCCCACGCCCCCCACAAAGGCTATAGCCCACCCGTGTTTTGGCCATTTGGGGGGTTTTGGCACCCGAACTTCGGGTGCTAATTTTTGGGCGCGGCTGTGCCCGTGGCCTATTTTTGGCACACGGAGGCCGCCCGCAAAGTCTCGGGCCATTCCGAGTCCGGCGGACGAACTTCGCCCAGGCCCCCCACCAAGGCTATAGCCCACCCGTTTTTTGGCCATTTGGTGGGTTTTGGCACCCGAACTTCGGGTGCTAATATTTCGGCGCGGGTGTGCCCGTGGCCTATTTTTGGCACACGAAGGCCGCCCGCAAAGTCTCGGGCCATTCCGAGTCCGGCGGACAAACTTCGCCCACGCCCCCCACAAAGGCTATTGCCCACCCCTTTTTTTGGCCATTTGGGGGGTTTTGGCACTCGAACTTCGGGTGCTAATTTTTGGGCGCGGCTGTGCCAGTGGCCTATTTTTTGAACACGAAGGCCGCCCGCAAAGTCTCGGGCCATTCCGAGTCCGGCGGACGAACTTCGCCAACGCCCCCCACCAAGGCTATAGCCCACCCGTTTTTTGGCCATTTGGGGGGTTTTGGCACCCCGACATTCGGGCGCAAAATTTTGGCCGCGGCTGTGCCCGTGGCCTATTTTTTTGGCATATGGAGGCCACCCGCAAAGTCTCGGGCCATTCCGAGTCCGGCGGACGAACTTCGCCCACGCCCCCCACCAAGGCTATAGTCCACCCGATTTTTGGCCATTTTTCCGCTGTGGGGTTTTGGAAACCGAACCCTCAGGCTCAAATTTTTGGGCGCGGCTGTGCCCGTGGCCTATTTTTGGCACACGGAGACCGCCCGCAAAGTCTCGGGCCATTCCGAGTCCGGCGGACAAACTTCGCCCGCGCCCCCCAGAAAGTCTGTAGCCCACCCGTTTTTTGGCCATTTGGGGGGTTTTGGCACCCGAACTTCGGGTGCTAATTTTTGGGCGCGGCTGTGCCCGTGGCCTATTTTTGGCACACGGAGGACGCCCGCAAAGTCTCAGGCCATTCCGAGTCCGGCAGACGAACTTCGCCCACGCCCCCCACCAAGGCTATAGCCCACCCGTTTTTTGGCCATTTGGGGGGTTTTGGCACCCCGACCTTCGGGTGCTAATTTTTGGGCGCGGCTGTGCCCGTGGCCTATTTTTGGCACACGGAGGCCACCCGCAAAGTCTCGGGCCATTCCAAGTCCCGCGGACAAAGTTCGCCCACGCCCCCCACCAAGGCTATAGCCCACCCGTTTTTTGGCCATTTGAGGGGTTTTGGCACCCCGACTTTGGTATAAAATTTTGGTCGCGGCTGTGCCCGTGGCCTATTTTTGGCATATGGAGGCTACCCGCAAAGTCTCGGGCCATTCCGAGGCGGACGAACTTACGCCCCACCAAGGCTATAGTCCACCCGATTTTTGGCCATTTTTCCGCTGGGGGTTTTGGAACCCCAACCTTCGGGCGCTAATTTTTGGGCGCGGCTGTGCCCGTGCCCTATTTGGCACCACGGAGGCCACCCGCAAAGTCTCGGGCCATTCCGAGTCCGGCGGACGAACTTCGCCAGGCCCCCACCAAGGCTATAGCCCACCCGTTTTTGGCCATTTGGTGGGTTTTGGCACCCGAACCCGGGTGCTAATTTTCAGCGGGTGTGCCCGTGGCCTATTTTGCAGCACCACGAGGCCGCCCGCAAAGTCTTGGGCCATTCCGAGTCCGGCGGACAAACTTCGCCACGCCCCCACAAGGCTATTGCCCACCCGTTTTTGGCCATTTGGGGGTTTTGGCACTCGAACCGGGTGCTAATTTTTGGCGCGGCTGTGCCAGCGGACCTATTTTTTGCACCACGAGGCCGCCCGCAAAGTCTCGGGCCATTCGAGTCCGGCGGACGAACCGCCAACGCCCCCCACCAAGGCTATTGCCCACCCGTTTTTTGGCCATTTGGTGGGTTTTGGCACCCGAACTTCGGGTGCTAATTTTTCGGCGCGGGTGTGCCCGTGGCCTATTTTTCGCACACGGAGACCGCCCGCAAAGTCTCGGGCCATTCCGAGTCCGAGCGGACAAACTTCGCCACGCCCCCACAAAGTCAGCCCACCCGTTTTTGGCCATTTGGGGGTTTTGGCACCCGGGTGCTAATTTTTGGTCGCGGCTGTGCCCGTGGCCTATTTTTAACCACGGAGGACGCCCGCAAAGTCTCGGGCTATTCCGAGTCCGGCAGACGAACTTCGCGCACGCCCCCCACCAAGGCTATAGCCCACCCGTTTTTTGGCCATTTGGGGGGTTTTGGCACCCCGACCTTCGGGTGCTAATTTTTGGGCGCGGCTGTGCCCGTGGCCTATTTTTGGCACACGGAGGCCACCCGCAAAGTCTCGGGCCATTCCAAGTCCCGCGGACAAAGTTCGCCCACGCCCCCCACCAAGGCTATAGCCCACCCGTTTTTTGGCCATTTGGGGGGTTTTGGCACCCCGACTTTCGGGCACAAAATTTTGGTCACGGCTGTGCCCGTGGCCTATTTTTTTGGCATATGGAGGCCACCCGCAAAGTCTCGGGCCATTCCGAGTCCGTCGGACGAACTTCGCCCACGCCCCCCACCAAGGCTATAGTCCACCCGATTTTTGGCCATTTTTCCGCTGTGGGGTTTTGGAACCCGAACCTTCGGGCGCAAATTTTTGGGCGCGGCTGTGCCCGTGGCCTATTTTTGGCACACGGAGACCGCCCGCAAAGTCTCGGGCAATTCCGAGTCCGGCGGACGAACTTCGCCCACGCCCCCCACCAAGGCTATAGCCCACCCGTTTTTTGGCCATTTGGGGGGTTTTGGCACCCCGACCTTCGGGTGTTAATTTTTGGGCGCGGCTGTGCCCGTGGCCTATTTTTGGCACACGGAGGCCGCCCGCAAAGTCTCGGGCCATTCCGAGTCCGGCGGACGAACTTCGCCCACGCCCCCCACCAAGGCTATGGCCCACCCGTTTTTTGGCCATTTGGGGGGTTTTGGCACTCGAACTTCGGGTGCTATTTTTTGGGCGCGGCAGTGCCCGTGGCCTATTTTTGGCACATGGAGGCCGCCCGCAAAGTCTCGGGCCATTCCGAGTCCGGCGGATGAACTTCGCCCACGCCCCCCACCAAGGCTATAGCCCACCAGTTTTTTGGCCATTTGGGGGGTTTTGGCACCCCGACTTTCGGGCGCAAAATTTTGGTCGCGGCTGTGCCCGTGGCCTATTTTTTTGGCATATGGAGGCCACCCGCAAAGTCTCGGGCCATTCCGAGTCCGGCGGACGAACTTCGCCCACGCCCCCCACCAAGGCTATAGTCCACCCGATTTTTGGCCATTTTTCCGCTGTGGGGTTTTGGAACCCGAACCTTCGGGCGCAAATTTTTGGGCGCGGCTGTGCCCGTGGCCTATTTTTGGCACACGGAGACCGCCGCAAAGTCTCGGGCAATTCGAGTCCAGCGGACGAACTTCGCCACGCCCCCACAAGGCTATAGCCCACCCGTTTTTGGCCATTTGGGGGTTTTGGCACCCGGGTGCTAATTTTTAAGCGGTTGTGTCCGTGGCTTATTTTGGCACACGGAGGCCGCCCGCAAAGTCTCGGGCCATTCGAGTCTGGCGGACGAACCGCCACGCCCCCACCAAGGCTATAGCCCACCCGTTTTTGGCCATTTGGGGGTTTTGGCACCCGAACCCGGGTACTAATTTATGGGCGCGGATGTGCCCGTGGCCTATTTTGGCACCACGAGGCCACCCGCAAAGTCTCGGGCCATTCCGAGTCCGGTGGACAAACTTCGCCCACGCCCCCCACAAAGGCTATTGCCCACCCGTTTTTTGGCCATTTGGGGGGTTTTGGCACCCGAACTTCGGGTACTAATTTATGGGCGCGGATGTGCCCGTGGCCTATTTTTGGCACACGGAGGCCACCCGCAAAGTCTCGGGCCATTCCAAGTCCCGCGGACAAACTTCGCCCACGCCCCCCACAAAGGCTATAGCCCACCCGTTTTTTGGCCATTTGGGGGGTTTTGGCACCCGAACTTCGGGTACTAATTTATGGGCGCGGATGTGCCCGTGGCCTATTTTTGGCACACGGAGGCCACCCGCAAAGTCTCGGGCCATTCCAAGTCCCGCGGACAAACTTCGCCCACGCCCCCCACCAAGGCTATAGCCCACCCGTTTTTTGGCCATTTGGGGGGTTTTGGCACCCGAACTTCGGGTACTAATTTATGGGCGCGGATGTGCCCGTGGCCTATTTTTGGCACACGAAGGCCGCCCGCAAAGTCTCGGTCCATTCCGAGTCCGGCGGACGAACTTTGCCCACGCCCCCCACCAAGGCTATAGCCCACCCGTTTTTTGGCCATTTGGGGGGTTTTGGCACCCGACATTCGGGTGCTAATTTTTGTCTTGTGGCTGTGGCCGTGGCCTATTTTGGCACCACGGAGGCCGCCCGCAAAGTCACGGGCCATTCCGAGTCCGGACGAACTTTGCCACGCCCCCACCAAGGCTATAGCCCACCCGTTTTTGGCCATTTGGGGGTTTTGGCACCCGACATTGGGCGCTAATTTTTGTCGGCTGTGGCCGTGGCCTATTTTTGGCACACGGAGGCCGCCCGCAAAGTCACGGGCCATTCGAGTCCGGCGGACGAACTTTGCCACGCCCCCACCAAGGCTATAGCCCACCGTTTTTGGCCATTTGGGGGTTTTGGCACCCGACATTGGGCGCTAATTTTTGTCTGTGGCTGTGGCCGTGGCCTATTTTGGCACACGGAGGCCGCCCGCAAAGTCACGGGCCATTCCGAGTCCGGCGGACGAACTTTGCCCACGCCCCCCACCAAGGCTATAGCCCACCCGTTATTCGGCCATTTTTCCGCTGGGGAGTTTTGGCACCCCGACCTTCGGGTGCTAATTTTTGGGCCCGGCTGTGCCCGTGGCCTATTTTTGGCATACGGAGGGCGCCCGCAAAGTCTCGGGCCATTCCGAGTCCGGCGGACGAACTTTGCCCACGCCCCCCACCAAGGTTATAGCCCACCCGTTTTTTGGCCATTTGGGGGGTTTTGGCACCCCGAACTTCGGGTGCTAATTTTTGGGTACGGCTTTGTCCGTGGCCTATTTGTGGCGCACGGAGGCCGCCCGCAAAGTCTCGGGCCATTCCGAGTCCGGCGGACGAACTTCGCCCACGCCCCCCACCAAAGCTAAAGCCCACCCGATTTTTGGCCATATTTCCGCTGGGGGGTTTTGGCAACCCGACCTTCGGGCGCTAATTTATGGGCGCGGCTATGCCCGTGCCGTATTTTTTGCACACGGAAGCCAACCCAAAGTCTCGGGCCATTCCGAGTGCACCGGACGAACTTCGCCCACGCCCCCCACCAAGGCTAAAGCCCACCCGATTTTTGGCCATTTTTCCGCTGGGGGGTTTTGGCACCCCGACCTTCGCGCACTAATTTTTGGGCGCGGCTGTGCCCGTGGCCTATTTTTGGCACACGGAGGCTGCCCGTAAAGTCTCGGGCAATTCCGAGTCCGGCGGACGAACTTCGCCCACACCCCCCACCAAGGCTATAGCCCACCCGTTTTTTGGCCATTTTTCCGCTGGGGGGTTTTGGCACCCCGACCTTCGGGCACTAATTTTTGGGCGCAGCTGTGCCCGTGGCCTATTTTTGGCACACGGAGGCCGCCCGCAAAGTCTCGGGCCATTCCGAGTCAGCGGACGAACTTCGCCCCCGCAAGGCTATAGCCAACCAGATTTTTGGCCATTTGGGGGGTTTTGGCACCCCGACCTTCGGGCGCTAATTTTTGGGCGCGGCTGTGCCCGTGGCCTATTTTTGGTACACGGAGGCCGCCCGCAAAGTCTCGGGCCATTCGGAGTCCGGCGGACGAACTTCGCCCACGCCCCCCACCAAGGCTATAGCCCACCAGATTTTTGGCCATTTGGGGGGTTTTGGCACCCCGACCTTCGGGCGCTAATTTTTGGGCGCGGCTGTGCCCGTGGCCTATTTTTGGCACACGGAGGCTGCCCGCAAAGTCTCGGGCCATTCCGAGTCCGGCGGACGAACTTTGCCCACGCCCCCCACCAAGGCTATAGCCCACCCGTTTTTTGGCCATTTTTCCGCTGAGGGGTTTTGGCACCCCGACCTTCGGGCACTAATTTTTGGGCGCGGCTATGCCCGTGGCCTATTTTTGGCACACGGAAGCCACCCCCAAAGTCTCGGGCCATTCCGAGTGCACCGGACGAACTTCGCCCGCGCCCCCCACCAAGGCTATAGCCCACCCGATTTTTGGCCATTTTTCCGCTGGGGGGTTTTGGCACCCCGACCTTTGGGCACTAATTTTTGGTAGCGGCTTTGCAGTGGCCTATTTTAGCACGGAGGCCGCCCGCAAAGTCTCGGGCCATTCCGAGTCCGGCGGACGAACTTTGCCCGCGCCCCCCACCAAGGCTATAGCCCACCCGTTTGTTGGCCATTTGTCCGCTGGGGGGTTTTGGCACCCCGACCTTCGGGCACTAATTTTTGGGCGCGGCAGTGCCCGTGGCCTATTTTCGGCACACGGAGGCCTCCCGCAAAGTCTCGGGCCATTCCGAGTCCGAGGCGGACGAACTTCGCCCACACCCCCACAAAGGCTATAGCCCACCCGTTTTTGGCCTTTTGGGGGTTTTAAACCCGAACTTCGGGTTCTAATTTTTAGGCGCGGCTGTGGTGGTGGCGATTTTTGCACACGGAGGCCGCCCGCAGGTCTCGGGCCAGTCGAGTCCGGCGGACGAACTTCGCCCACGCCCCCCACCAAGGCTATTGCTCACCCGTTTTTGGCCATTTGGGGTTTTGGCACCCGACCTTGGGCGCTAATTTTTGGGCGCGGCTGTGCAGTGGCCTATTTTGGCACACGGAGGCCGCCCGCAAAGTCTCGGGCCATTCCGAGTCCGAGCGGACGAACCGCCACGCAAGGCTAAAGCCCACCCGATTTTTGGCCATTTTCCGCTGGGGGGTTTTGGCACCCGACCTTCGGGCGCTAATTTTTGGGCGCGGCTGTGCCCGTGGCGTATTTTTGTCACACGGAGGCGGCACGCAAAGTCTCGGGCCATTGCGAGTCCGGCAGATGAACTTCGCCCTCGCCCCCCACCAAGGCTATAGCCCACCCGTTTTTTGGACATTTGGGGGTTTTGGCACCCCGACCTTGGCGCTAATTTTGGGTGCGGCTGTGCCCGTGACCTATTTTGGCACTCGGAGACCGCCCGGAAAGTCTCGGGCCATTCCGAGTCTTTCGCCCAAGGCTATAGCCCGATTTTAGCCAGTTTGGCACCCGAAATTTTGCGGCTGTCCCGTGGTTTTCTCGGCCATTCCGAGTCTATAGACCATTTAGCTAAATCGGGCCATTCCGAGTGGGCGATTTTTGGCCATTTTCCGCTGGGGTTTTGGCACCCGACCTTGGCGCTAATTTTTGGGTGCGGCTGTGCCCGTGACCTAAAGTCTCGGGCCCGAGCCAAGGCTATAGCGTTTTTGGCCATTTGGGGGTTTTGGCAGACCTTGGGCGCTAATTTTTAGGCGCGGCTGTGTCGGCCACCATAAAGTCTCGGGCCATTCCGAGTCGGACGAACCGCCCACACCCCACAAGGCTATAGCCCACCCGATTTTTGGCCATTTTTCGCTGGGGGTTTTGGCACCCCGCTAATTTTAGGCACGGCTATACCCATGGCCTATTTTTGGCACACGGAAGTTGCCCCCAAAGTCTCGGGCCATTGTCCCGGATGAACTTCGCCCCCCAAGGCTATAGCCCACCGTTTTTGGCCATTTGGGGGTTTTGGCACCCGACCTTCGGGTTCTAATTTTAGGCGCGGCTGTGCCCGTGGCCTATTTTGGCAGCGGATGCCGCCCGCAAAGTCTCGTGCCATTCCTAGTGGACGAACTTACGCCCCCACCAGGCTATAGCCCACCCGATTTTGCCATTTTTCCGCTGGGGGTTTTTGTCACTAAATTTTGCGGCTGTGCCCGTGGTGCCGCCTGTAAAGTCTTGGTCCATTTTCGCCCACACCCCCACCAAGGCTATAGCCCACCCATTTTTGGCCATTTGGGGGTTTCGCACCCGAACCGGGCGCTAATTTTTAGGCGCGGCCGTGCCGTGGCCTATTTTTGGCACATGGAGGCCGCCCGCAAAGTCTCGGGCCATTGCGAGTCCGGCAGACGAACTTCGCCCTCGCCCCCCACCAAGGCTATAGCCCACCGGGTTTTTGGCCATTTGGGGGTTTTGGCACCACGACCTTCGGGCGCTAATTTTTGGGTGCGGCTGTGCCCGTGACCTATTTTGGCACTCGGAGGCCGCCCGCAAAGTCTCGGGCCATTCCGAGTCTGGCGGACGAACCACGCCCCCACCAAGCCTATAGCCCACCCGTTTTTGGCCATTTGGGGGTTTGGCACCCGACCTTGGGCGCTAATTTTTGGGCGCGGCTGTGCCCGTGGCCTATTTTGGCACCACGGAGGCCGCACGCAAAGTCTCGGGCCATTGCGAGTCCGGCAGATGAACTTCGCCCTCGCCCCCCCCCAAGGCTATAGCCCACCCGTTTTTTGGACATTTGGGGGGTTTTGGCACCCCGACCTTCGGGCGCTAATTTTTGGGCGCGGCTGTGCCCGTGACCTATTTTTGGCACTCGGAGACCGCCCGGAAAGTCTCGGGCCATTCCGAGTCTGGCGGACGAACTTCGCCCACACCCCCCACCAAGGCTATAGCCCACCCGATTGTTGGCCATTTTCAGCTGGGGTTTTGGCACCCGACCTTCGGGGGCTAATTTTTGCGCGCGGCTGTCCCCGTGGCCTATTTTTGGCGCACGGAGGCCGCCCGCAAAGTCTCGGGCCATTCCGAGTCCGGCGGACTAACTCCGCCCACGCCCCCCCCAAGTCTATAGCCCACCCGTTTTTTGGCCATTTGGGGGGTTTTGGCACCCCGACCTTCGGGCGCTAATTTTTGGGCGCGGCTGTGTCCGTGGCCTATATTTGGCACACGGAGGCCACCCGCAAAGTCTCGGGCCATTCCGAGTCCGGCGGACGAACTTCGCCCACACCCCCCACCAAGGCTATAGCCCACCCGATTTTTGGCCATTTTTCCGCTGGGGGGTGTTGGCACCCCGACCTTCGGGCGCTAATTTTTGGGGGCGGCTGTGCCCGTGACCTATTGTTCGCCCACGGAGCCCGCCCGCAAAGTCTCGGGCCATTCCGAGTCTGGCGGACGAACTTCGCCCACGCCCCCCACCAAGGCTATAGCCCACCCGTTTTTTGGCCATTTGGGGGGTTTTGGCACCCCGACCTTCGGGCGCTAATTTTTGGGCGCGGCTGTGTCGGTGGCCTATTTTTGGCACACGGAGGCCACCCGCAAAGTCTCGGGCCATTCCGAGTCCGGCGGACGAACTTCGCCCACACCCCCCACCAAGGCTATAGCCCACCCGTTTTTTGGCCATTTTCCGCTGGGGTTTTGGCACCCGACCTTCGGGCGCTAATTTTTAGACACGGCTATACCCATGGCCTATTTTTGGCACCACGGAGTTGCCCCCAAAGTCTCGGGCCATTCCGAGTCCGAGGCGGATGAACTTCGCCCCGCCCCCACCAAGGCTATAGCCCACACGTTTTTGGCCATTTGGGGTTTTGGCACCCGACCTTCGGGTTCTAATTTTTAGCGGCTGTGCCGTGGCCTATTATTTTTGGCAGACGGATGCCGCCCGCAAAATCTCGTGCCATTCCTAGTCCGGACGAACTTCGCCACGCCCCACCAAGGCTATAGCCCACCCGATTTTTGCCATTTTTCCGCTGGGGGTTTTGGCACCCGACCTTCGGTCACTAAATTTTGGGCGCGGCTGTGCCCGTGGCCTATTTTGGCACACGGAGGCCGCCTGTAAAGTCTTGGTCCATTCCGAGTCCGGCGGACGAACTTCGCCCACCCCCACCAAGGCTATAGCCCACCCATTTTTGGCCATTTGGGGGTTTCGCACCCAACCGGGCGCTAATTTTTAGGCGCGGCCGTGCCCGTGGCCTATTTTTGGCACATGGAGCCGCCCGCAAAGTCTCGGGCCATTCCTAGTCGCCTCGCCCCCAAGGCTATAGCCCACCGTTTTTGGCCATTTGGGGGTTTGGCAGATAAATTGGCCATTTGGGGTTTTTTGCTAATTTTTGTGCCGTGGCCCGCAAAGTCTCGGGCCATTGCGAGTCCGGCAGATGAACCGCCCTCGCCCCCACCAAGGCTATAGCCCACCCGTTTTTGGACATTTGGGGGTTTTGGCACCCCGACCTTGGGCGCTAATTTTTGGGTGCGGCTGTGCCCGTGACCTATTTTGGCACTCGGAGCCGCCCGGAAAGTCTCGGGCCATTCCGAGTCTGGCGGACGGCAAGGCTATAGCCCACCCGCCATTTGAGGTTGGCCCCGCCCGCAAAGTCTCGGGATCGTTTTTGGCCAGGTTTTGGCACCCGAGAGCTAATTCTCGGGCCATTCCGAGTGCGCCATTGGCACCCCGACCTTGCCCCCTGCAGCCCACCGGCCATTACACAGCAGACGGATAAGTCTCGTGCCATTCCTAGTCCGGCGGACGAACTTACGCCCCCACCAAGGCTATAGCCCACCCGATTTTTGGCCATTTTCCGCTGGGGTTTTGGCACCCGACCTTCGGTCACTAAATTTTAGGCGCGGCTGTGCCGTGGCCTATTTTGGCACACGGAGGCCGCCTGTAAAGTCTTGGTCCATTCCGAGTCCGAGGCGGACGAACTTCGCCCACACCCCCACCAAGGCTATAGCCCACCCATTTTTGGCCATTTGGGGGTTTCGCACCCGAACTTGGGCGCTAATTTTTGGCGCGGCCGTGCCCGTGGCCTAGTTTTGGCACACGGAGGCCGCTCGCAAAGTCTCGGGCCATTCGGGGTCGGGCGGACGAACTTCGCCCACGCCCCCCCCAAGGTTATAGCCCACCCGTTTTTTGGCCATTTGGGGGGTTTGGCACCCGAACCGGGTGCTAATTTTTGGGCGGCTTTGTCCGTGGCCTATTTGTAGCGCGGAGGCCGCCCGCAAAGTCTCGGGCCATTCCGAGTCCGGCGGACGAACCGCCCAGGCCCCCACCAAGGATATAGCCCACCCGTTTTTTGGCCATTTGGGGGGTTTTGGCACCCCGACCTTCGGGTGCTAATTTTTGGGTGCTGCTGTGCCCGTTGCCTATTTTTGCCAGACGGATGCCGCCCGCAAAGTCTCGTGCCATTCCTAGTCCAGCGGACGAACTTCGCCCCCACCAAGGCTATAGCCCACCCGATTTTTGGCCATTTTCCGCTGGGGGTTTTGGTACCCGACCTTCGGTCACTAAATTTTAGGCGCGGCTGTGCCCGTGGCCTATTTTGGCACACGGAGGCCACCTGTAAAGTCTCGGGCCATTCCGAGTCCGGCGGACGAACTTCGCCCACGCCCCCACCAAGGCTATAGCCCACCCATTTTTGGCCATTTGGGGGTTTCGCACCTGAACTTGGGCGCTAATTTTTGGGCGCGGCTGTGCCCGTGGCCTATTTTGGCACACGGAGGCCGCTCGCAAAGTCTCGGGCCATTCCTAGTCCAGTAGACGAACTTACGCCCCCACCAGGCTATAGCCCACCCGTTTTTGGCCATTTGGGGGTTTTGGCACCCCGAACTTCGGGTTCTAATTTTTGGGTGCGGCTTTGTCCGTGGCCTATTTGTGGCTCACGGAGGCCGCCCGCAAAGTCTCGGGCAATTCCGAGTCCGGCGGACGAACTTCGCCCACGCCCCCCACCAAGGCTATAGCCCACCCGTTTTTTGGCCATTTGGGGGGTTTTGGCACCCGAACTTCGGGTGCTAATTTTTTGGCGCGGTTGTGTCCGTGGCTTATTTTTGGCACACGGAGGCCGCCCGCAAAGTCTCGGGCCATTCCTAGTCCGGACGAACTTCGCCACGCCCCCACCAAGGCTATAGCCCACCCGATTTTTGCCATTTTCCACAGGGGGTTTTGTACGCCGACCTTGGCGCTAATTTTTGGGCGCGGCTATGCCCGTGGCCTATTTTTGTCACATGGAGGCCGCCCCCAAAGTCTCGGGCCATTCCGAGGTCCAGGCGGACGAACCGCCCACCCCCACCAAGGCTATAGCCCACCCGTTTTTAGCCATTTGGGGGTTTTGGCACCCCAGACAGTGCTAATTTTTGCCACGGCTGTGCCCGCGGCGTAATTTTGCCACACGGAGGCCGCCCGCAAAGTCTCGGGCCATTCCGAGTCCGGCGGACGAACCCGCCCCCACCAAGGCTATAGCCCACCCGTTTTTTGGCCATTTGGGGGGTTTAGGAACCCAGACATTCGGCCCCTAATTTTTGGGCGCGGCTACGCCCGTGGCCTATTTTTGGCACTCGGAGACCGCCCGGAAAGTCTCGGGCCATTCCGAGTCTGGCGGACGAACCGCCACGCCCCACCAAGGCTATAGCCCACCCGTTTTTTGGCCATTTGGGGGGTTTTGGCACCCCGATCTTCGGGCGCTAATTTTTGGGCGCGGCTGTGGCGGTGGCCTATTTAGGGCACAAGGCTGAACACCGCAAACACTCGGGCCAGTCCGATTCAGGCTGCCGAACTTCGCCCACGCCCCCCACCAAGGCTATAGCCCACCCGTTTTTGGCCATTTGGGGTTTTGGCACCCGATCTTCGGGCGCTAATTTTTGGGCGCGGCTGTGTCGGTGGCCTATTTTTTGCCACGGAGGCCACCCGCAAAGTCTCGGGCCATTCGAGTCCGGCGGACGAACCGCCCACACCCCCACCAAGGCTATAGCCCACCCGATTTTTGGCCATTTTCCGCTGGGGTTTTGGCACCCCGACCTTCGGGGCTAATTTTTTGTGGCTGTCCCGTGGCCTATTTTTGGCGCACGGACGCCCACGCAAAGTCTCGAGCCATTCCGAGTCCGAGGCGGACGAACCGCCCACGCCCCCACCAAGGCTATAGCCCACCCGTTTTTGCCATTTGGGGGTTTTGGAACCCCGACCTTCGGGCACTAATTTTTGGCGCGGCTGCGCCGTGGCCTAGCACCACGGAGGCCGCCCGCAAAGTCTCGGGCCATTCCGAGTCCGGAGCGGACGAACTTCATCCACGCCCCCACCAAGGCTATAGGCCACCCGTTTTTGGCCATTTTCCACTGGGGGTTTGGGCACGCCGACCTTCGGGCGCTAATTTTTGGGTGCGTCTGTGCCCGTAGCCTATTTTGGCACACGGAGGCCGCCCGCAAAGTCTCGGGCCATTCGAGTCCAGCGGACGAACCGCCCCCACCAAGGCTATAGCCCACCCGTTTTTGTCCATTTGGGGGTTTTGGCACCCGACCTTGATCACTAAATTTTGGCGCGGCTGTGCCCGTGGCCTATTTTGGCACGGAAGCCGCCTGTAAAGTCTCGGTCCATTCCGAGTCCGGCGGACGAACTTCGCCCACACCCCCAACAAGGCTATAGCCCACCCATTTTTGGCCATTTGGGGGTTTTCGCACCCGAACTTCAGGTGCTAATTTTTGGGCGGCTGTGACCGTGGCCTATTTTGGCACCACGGAGGCCGCTCGCAATGTCTCGGGCCATTCCGAGTCCGGCGGACGAACTTACGCCCCCACCAAGGTTATAGCCCACCCGTTTTTGGCCATTTGGGGTTTTGGCACCCGGGTGCTAATTTTTGGGTGTGGCTTTGTCCGTGGCCTATTTGTGGCGCACGGAGGCCGTCCGCAAGTCTCGGGCCATTCCGAGTCCGGCGGACGAACTTCACGCCCCCCAAGGCTATAGCCCACCCGTTTTTGGCCATTTGGGGGTTTTGGCACCCGGGTACTAATTTATGGGCGTGGCTGTGCCCGTGGCCTATTTTGGCACACCGAGGCCGCCTGTAAAGTCTCGGTCCATTCCGAGTCCAGCGGAAGAACTTCGCCCCACCAAGGCTATATAGCCCACCCATTTTTGGCCATTTGGGGTTTTCGCACCCAGAACCGGGCGCTAATTTTTGGGCGCGGCCGTGCCGTGGCCTATTTTTGGCACACGGAGGCCGCTCGCAAAGTCTCGGGCCATTCCGAGTCCGGCGGACGAACTTCGCCCACACCCCCACCAAGGCTATAGCCCATCCGATTTTTGGCCATTTTCCGCTGGTGGGTTCTGGCACCCGACCTTCGGGCGCTAATTTTTAGGCGCGGCTGTGCCCGTAGCCTATTTTGGCACGGAGGCCGCCCGCAAAGTCTCGGGCCATTCCGAGGTCAGCGGACGAACCACGCCCCACCAAGGCTATAGCCCACCCGTTTTTTCCGCTGGGGGGTTTTGGCACCCCGACCTTCGGACGCTAATTTCTGGACGCGGCTGTGCCCGTGGCCTTTTTTCGCACACGGAAGCCGCCTGTAAAGTCTCGGGCCATTCCGAGTCCGGCGGACGAACTTCGCCCACGCCCCCCACCAAGGTTATAGCCCACCCGTTTTTTGGCCATTTGGGGGGTTTTGGCCCCCCGAACTTCGGGTGCTAATTTTTGGGTACGGCTTTGTCCGTGGCCTATTTGTGGCGCACGGAGGCCGCGCAAAGGCTCGGGCAATTCCGAGTCCGGCGGACGAACTTCGCCCACGCCCCCACCAAGGCTATAGCCCACCCATTTTTTGGCCATTTGGGGGTTTTCGCACCCCGAACTTCAGGTGCTAATTTTTGGGCGCGGCTATGCCCGTGGCCTATTTTTGGCACACGGAGGCCGCCTGTAAAGTCTCGGTCCATTCCGAGTCCGGCGGACGAACTTCGCCCACACCCCCCACCAAGGCTATAGCCCACCCATTTTTTGGCCATTTGGGGGGTTTTCGCACCCCGAACTTCAGGCGCTAATTTTTGGGCGCGGCAATGCCCGTGGCCTATTTTTGTCACACGGAGGCCGCCCCCAAAGTCTCGGGCCATTCCGAGTCCGGCGGACGAACTTCGCCCACGCCCCCCACCAAGGCTATAGCCCACCCGTTTTTTGGCCATTTGGGGGGTTTTGGCACCCCGAACTTCGGGTACTAATTTTTGGGCGCGGCTGTGCCCGTGGCCTAATTTTGGCACATGGAGGCCGCCCGCAAAGTCTCGGGCCATTCCGAGTCCGGACGAACCGCCACGCCCCCACCAAGGCTATAGCCCACCCGTTTTTGGCCATTTGGGGGTCTTGGAACCCCGACCTTCGGGCACTAATTTTTAGGCGGCTATGCCCGTGGCCTTGACCACGGAGGCCGCCCGCAAAGTCTCGGGCCATTCCGAGTCCGAGCGGACGAACTTCATCACGCCCCCACCAAGGTTATAGGCCACCCGTTTTTGGCCATTTTTCCACAGGGGTTTGGGCACTCCGACCTTGGGCGCTAATTTTTGGAGTGCGGCTGTGCCCGTAGCCTATTTTGGCACCACGGAGGCCGCCCGCAAAGTCTCGGGCCATTCCGAGTCAGCGGACGAACCACGCCC
Organism: Citrus mangshanensis; assembly: GCA_030449895.1. Classification (NCBI taxonomy): domain Eukaryota; kingdom Viridiplantae; phylum Streptophyta; class Magnoliopsida; order Sapindales; family Rutaceae; genus Citrus; species Citrus mangshanensis. The sequence continues at coordinate 15,358 of JASUUJ010000216.1, read as the reverse complement.
CCACCAAGGCTATAGCCCACCCGTTTTTGTCCATTTGGGGGTTTTGGCACCCCGACCTTGATCACTAAATTTTAGGCGCGGCTGTGCCCGTGGCCTATTTTGGCACACGGAGGCCGCCTGTAAAGTCTCGGTCCATTCCGAGTCCAGGCGGACGAACCCACACCCCCACCAAGGCTATAGCCCACCCATATTTTGGCCATTTGGGGGTTTCGAACTTCAGGCGCTAATTTTTGGGCGCGGCTTTGCCCGTGGCCTATTTTTGGCACACGGAGGCCTAACGCAAAGTCTCGGGCCATTCCGAGTCCAGCGGACGAACTTCGCCCCCCACCATGGTTATAGCCCACACTTTTTTTGGCAATTTGGGGGGTTTGGGCACCCCGAACTTCTGGTGCTAATTTTTGGGTGCGGCTTTGTCCGTGGCCTATTTGTGGCGCACGGAGGCCATCCGCAAAGTCTCGGGCCATTCCGAGTCCGGCGGACGAACCACGCCCCCACAAGGCTATAGCCCACCCGTTTTTTGGCCATTTGGGGGGTTTTGGCACCACGCCGTTCGGGTACTAAATGTTGGGTGCGGCTGTGTCCGTGGCCTATTTTGGCCACACGGAGTCCGCCCGGAAAGTCTCGGGCCATTCCGAGTCCGGCGGACGAACTTCGCCCACAGCCCCACCAAAGCTATAGCCCACCCGATTTTGGCCATTTTCCGCTGGTGGGTTTGGCACCCGACCTTCGGGCGCTAATTTTGGGCGCGGCTGTGCCCGTAGCCTAGCACACGGAGGCCGCCCGTAAAGTCTCGGGCCATTCCGAGTCCAGCGGACGACGCCCCCACCAACGCTATAGCCCACCCGTTTTTGTCCATTTGGGGGTTTTGGCACCCGACCTTGATCACTAAATTTTGCGCGCGGCTGTGCCCATGGCCTATTTTTGGCACACGGAGGCCGCCTGTAAAGTCTCGGTCCATTCCGAGTCCGGCGGACGAACTTCGCCCACACCCCCCACCAAGGCTATAGCCCACCCATTTTTTGGCCATTTGGGTGCTTTTCGCACACCTAAATTCACGCGCTAATTTTTGGGCGCGGCTGTGCCCGTGGCCTATTTTTGGCACACGGAGGCCGCTCGCAAAGTCTCGGGCCATTCCGAGTCCGGCGGATGAACTTCGCCCACGCCCCCCACCAAGGTTATAGCCCACCCGTTTTTTGGCCATTTGGGGGGTTTTGGCACCCCGAACTTCGGGTGCTAATTTTTGGGTGCGGCTTTGTCCGTGGCCTATTTGTGGCGTTCGGAGGCCGTCCGCAAAGTCTCGGGCCATTCCGAGTCCGGCGGACGAACTTCGCCCACGCCCCACCAGGTTATAGCCCACCCGTTTTTGGCCATTTGGGGGTTTGGCACCCAGACCCAGTGCTAATTTTTTGCGGCTTTGTCCGTGGCCTATTTAATAGCGCCACGGAGGCCGCCCGCAAAGTCTCGGGCCATTCCGAGTCCGGCGGACGAACCACGCCCCCACCAAGGCTATAGCCCACCCGTTTTTGGCCATTTGGGGGTTTTGGCACCCGACCTTGATCGCTAATTTTTGGGTGCGGCTGTGTCCGTGGCCTATTTTTGGCACGGGCCCACCCGCAAAGTCTCGGGCCATTCCGAGTCCGGCGGACGAACTTCGCCCACACCCCACCAAGCTATAGCCCACCCGATTTTTGGCCATTTTCCGCTGGTGGGTTTGGCACCCCGACCTTCGGGCGCTAATTTTTAGGCGCGGCTGTGCCCGTAGCCTATTTTGGCACACGGAGGCCGCCCGTAAAGTCTCGGTCCATTCCGAGTCAGCGGACGAACCACGCCCCACCAAGGCTATAGCCCACCCGTTTTTGTCCATTTGGGGGTTTTGGCACCCGACCTTGGTCACTAAATTTTGGGCGCGGCTGTGCCCGTGGCCAATTTTGGCACACGGAGGCCGCCTGTAAAGTCTCGGTCCATTCCGAGTCCGGCGGACGAACCGCCCACACCCCCACCAAGGCTATAGCCCACCCATTTTTGGCCATTTGGGGGTTTCGCACCCCGAACCGGGCGCTAATTTTTGGCGCGGCCGTGCCGTGGCCTATTTTGGCACACGGAGGCCGCTCGCAAAGTCTCGGGCCATTCCGAGTCCGGCGGACGAACTTCGCCCACACCCCCCACCAAGGCTATAGTCCACCCGTTTTTTGGCCATTTTCCGCTGGTGGGTTTTGGCACACCGACCTTGAGCGCTAATTTTTAGGCGCGGCTGTGCCCGTAGCCTATTTTTGGTACGGAGGCCGCCCGTAAAGTCTCGGGCCATTCCGAGTCCAGCGGACGAACCATACGCCCCCACAAGGCTATAGCCCACCCGTTTTTGTCCATTTGGGGGTTTTGGCACCCGACCTTGATCACTAAATTTTGGGCGCGGCTGTGCCCGTGGCCTATTTTGGCACACGGAGGCCGCCTGTAAAGTCTCGGTCCATTCCGAGTCCGGCGGACGAACCGCCCACACCCCCACCAAGGCTATAGCCCACCCATATTTTGGCCATTTGGGGGTTTTCCCGAACTTCAGGCACTAATTTTTGGGCGCGGCTGTGCCCGTGGCCTATTTTTGGCACCACGGAGGCCGCTCGCAAAGTCTCGGGCCATTCCGAGTCCGGCCCGGACGAACCGCCCACGCCCCCACCAAGGTTATAGCCCACCCGTTTTTGGCCATTTGGGGGTTTTGGCAGACCCGGGTGCTAATTTTTGGGTGGGGCTTTGTCCGTCGCCTATTTGTGGCCCACGGAGGCCATCCGCAAAGTCTCGGGCAATTCCGAGTCCGGCGGACGACCTTCGCCCACGCCCCCACCAAGGCTATAGCCCACCCGTTTTTTGGCCATTTGGGGGGTTTGGCACCCGACCTTGGGCGCTAATTTTTGGGTGCGGCTGTGTCCGTGGCCTATTTTTGGCACCACGGAGGCCACCCGCAAAGTCTCGGGCCATTCCGAGTCCGGCGGACGAACTTCGCCCACAGCCCCCACCAAAGCTATAGCCCACCCATTTTTTGGCCATTTTCGCTGGTGGGTTTTGGCACCCGACCTTGGGCGCTAATTTTAAGGCGCGGCTGTGCCCGTAGCCTATTTTTGGCACACGGAGGCCGCCCGTAAAGTCTCGGGCCATTCCGAGTCAGCGGACGAACCACGCCCCCACCAAGGCTATAGCCCACCCGTTTTTGTCCATTTGGGGGTTTTGGCACCCCGACCTTCGGATCACTAAATTTTTGCGGCTGTGCCCGTGGCCTTACTTTGGCACACGGAGTCCGCCTGTAAAGGCTCGGGCCATTCCGTGTCCGGCGGACGAACTTCGCCCACACCCCCCACCAAGGCTATAGCCCACCCCTTTTTTGGCCATTTGGGGGGTTTTCGCACCCCGAACTTCGGGCGCTAATTTTTGGGAACGGCAGTGACCGTGGCCTATTTTTGGCACACGGAGGCCTCAGGCACAGTCTCGGGCCATTCCGAGTCAGGACGAACCACGCCCCACCAAGGTTATAGCCCACCCGTTTTTGGCCATTTGGGGGTTTTGGCACCCGAACCGGGTGCTAATTTTTGGGTGCGGCTTTGTCCGTGGCCTTTGTGGCGTTCGGAGGCCGTCCGCAAAGTCTCGGGCCATTCCGAGTCCAGCGGACGAACCGCCCCACCAAGGTTATAGCCCACCCGTTTTTGGCCATTTGGGGGTTTGGCACCCGAACCGGGTGCTAATTTTTAGTGCGGCATTGTCCGTGGCCTATTTGTAGCGCCACGGAGGCCGCCGCAAAGTCTCGGGCCATTCCGAGTCCGGCGGACGAACTTCGCCACGCCCCCACCAAGGCTATAGCCCACCCGTTTTTGGCCATTTGGGGTTTTGGCACCCGACCTTGATCGCTAATTTTTGGAGTGCGGCTGTGTCCGTGGCCTATTTTTTTGGCACCACGGAGCCCACCCGCAAAGTCTCGGGCCATTCCGAGTCCGGCGGACGAACTTCGCCCCACCCCCACCAAAGCTATAGCCCACCGATTTTTGGCCATTTTTCCGCTGGTGGGTTTTGGCACCCGACCTTCGGGCGCTAATTTTTAGGCGCGGCTGTGCCCGTAGCCTATTTTGGCACCACGGAGCCGCCCGTAAAGTCTCGGTCCATTCCGAGTCAGCGGACGAACCCACGCCCCACCAAGGCTATAGCCCACCGTTTTTGTCCATTTGGGGGTTTTGGCACCCGACCTTCGGTCACTAAATTTTGCGGCTGTGCCCGTGGCCAATTTTGGCACACGGAGGCCGCCTGTAAAGTCTCGGTCCATTCCGAGTCGGGCGGACGAACTTCGCCCCACCCCCACCAAGGCTATAGCCCACCCATTTTTGGCCATTTGGGGGTTTGAACTTCGACAGGCGCTAATTTTTAGGCGCGGCCGTGCCGTGGCCTATTTTGGCACCACGGAGGCCGCTCGCAAAGTCTCGGGCCATTCGAGTCCGGCGGACGAACCGCCCACCCCCACCAAGGCTATAGTCCACCGATTTTTGGCCATTTTCCGCTGGTGGGTTTTGGCACCGACCTTCGGGCGCTAATTTTTAAGCGCGGCTGTGCCCGTAGCCTATTTTGAGTACGGAGGCCGCCCGTAAAGTCTCGGGCCATTCCGAGTCAGCGGACGAACCGCCACGCCCCACCAAGGCTATAGCCCACCGTTTTTGTCCATTTGGGGGTTTTGGCACCCCGACCTTCGGTCACTAAATTTTGGGCGCGGCTGTGCCCGTAGCCTATTTTTGGCACACGGAGGCCGCCCGTAAAGTCTCGGGCCATTCCGAGTCCAGCGGACGAACTTCGCCCACGCCCCCACCAAGGCTATAGCCCACCCATTTTTTGGCCATTTGGGGGGTTTTCGCACCCCGAACTTCGGGCGCTAATTTTTGGGCGCGGCCGTGCCCGTGGCCTATTTTTGGCACACGGAGGCCGAACGAAAAGTCTCGGGCCATTCCGAGTCCAGCGGACGAACCACGCCCCCACCAAGGTTATAGCCCACCCGTTTTTGGCCATTTGGGGGTTTTGGCACCCGAACTTGGTGCTAATTTTTGGATGCGGCTTTGTCCGTGGCCTATTTGTGGCGCACGGAGGCCGCCCGCAAAGTCTCGGGCCATTCAGTCCAGCGGACGAACCATGCCCACGCCCCACCAAGGCTATAGCCCACCCGTTTTTGTCCATTTGGGGGTTTTGGCACCCGACCTTGATCACTAAATTTTGGGCGCAGTTGTGCCCGTGGCCTAGCACACGGAGGCCGCCTGTAAAGTCTCGGTCCATTCCGAGTCCAGGCGGACGAACTTCGCCCACACCCCCCACCAAGGCTATAGCCCACCCATTTTTTGGCCATTTGGGGGTTTTGGCACCCAGAATTACTAATTTTTGGCGCGGCTGTGCCCGTGGCCTAATTTTGGCACCACGGAGGCCGCCCGCAAAGTCTCGGGCTATTCGAGTCCGGCGGACGAACTACGACCACGCCCCCACCAAGGCTATAGCCCACCCGTTTTTTGGCCATTTGGCGGGTTTTGGAACCACGACCTTCGGTAACAAAATTTTTGGAGCTCCTGTGCCCCTGGCCAATATTTGGCACACGGAGGCCGTCCGCAAAGTCTCGCGCCAAACCCAGTCCGGCGGACGAACGCCACGCCCCCACCAAGGTTATAGCCCACCCGTTTTTGGCCATTTGGGGTTTTGGCACCCCCAAACTTCGGGTACTAATTTTTGGGCGCGGCTGTGCCGTGGCCTAATTTTTGGCACACGGAGGCCGCCCGCAAAGTCTCGGGCTATTCCGAGTCCGGCGGACGAACCGACCACGCCCCCACCAAGGCTACAGCCCACCCGTTTTTGGCCATTTGGGGCTTTTGGAACCCCGACCTTCGGGCACTAATTTTTAGGCGCAGCTATGCCCGTGGCCTATTTTTGCCCGGAGGCCGCCCGCAAAGTCTCGGGCCATTCCGAGTCCGGCGTCTGAACTTCATCCACGCCCCACCAAGGCTATAGGCCACCCGTTTTTGGCCATTTTCCACTGGGGGGTTTGGGCACGCCTACCTTCGGGCGCTAATTTTTGGGTGCGGCTGTGCCCTTAGCCTAATATTGGCACACGGAGTCCGCCCGCAAAGTCTCGGGCCATTCCGAGTCCAGCGGACGTACTTCGCCCACGCCCCCACCAAGGCTTTAGCCCACCCTTTTTTTGTCCATTTGGGGGGTTTTGGCACCACGACCTTCGGTCTCTAAATTTTGGGCGCGGCTGTGCCGTGGCCTATTTTAGTACACGGAGGCCGCCTGTAAAGTCTCGGTCCATTCCGAGTCCGGCGGACGAACTTCGCCCCACCCCCACCAAGGCTATAGCCCACCCATTTTTGGCCATTTGGGGTTTCGCTTGAAGCGCTAATTTTTGGGCACGGCCGTGCCCGTGGCCTATTTTGGCACACGGAGGCCGCTTGCAAAGTCTCGGGCCATTCCGAGTCCAGGATGAAATTCGCCACGCCCCACCAAGGTTATAGCCCACCCGTTTTTGGCCATTTGGGGTTTTGGCACCCAGACGGGTGCTAATTTTTACGGCTTTGTCCGTGGCCTATTTGTGGCGCCACGGAGGCCGCCCGCAAAGTCTCGGGCCATTCCGAGTCCAGCGGACGAACGCCCCCACCAAGGCTATAGCCCACCCGTTTTTGGCCATTTGGGGTTTGGCACCCGACCTTCGGGCACTAATTTTTGGGTGCGGCTGTGTCCATGGCCTATTTTGGCACACGGAGGCCACCACGCAGAGTCTCGGGCCATTCCGAGTCTGCGGACGAACTTCGCCCCACCCCCACCAAGGCTATAGCCCACCCGTTTTTTGGCCATTTTCCGCTGGTGGGTTTTGGCACCCCGACCTTCGGGCGCTAATTTTTAGGCGGCTGTGCCCGTGACCTATTTTTGGCAGCACGGAGACCACCACGCAAAGTCTCGGGCCATTCCGAGTCCGGACGAACTTCACGCCCCCACCAAGGCTATAGCCCACCCGATTTTGGCCATTTTCCGCTGGGGGGTTTGGGCACCCATGGCGCTAATTTTTGGGCGCGGCTATGCCCGTGGCCTATTTGTGGCACACGGAGGCTCCCCCCAAAGACACGGGCCAATCCGATACCGGAGGAAGAACTACGCACACGCCCCCCACCAAGGCTATAGCCCACCCGAGTTTTGGCCATTTTTCCGCTGGGGGTTTGGGCACCCGAACCGGGCGCTAATTTTTGGCTGCTATGCCGTGGCCTCTTACAGCACGGAGGCTGCCCCCAAAGTCTCGGGCCATTCCGAGTCCGGCGGATGAACTTCGCCGACGCCCCCCACCAAGGCTGTAGCCCACCCGATTTTTGGCCATTTTCAGCTGGGGGGTTTTGGCACCCCGACATTTGGGAGCTAATTTTTGGGCGCGCCTGTGCCCGTGGCCTATTTTTGCCACACGCAGGCTGCCCCAAAGGCTCGGGCCATTCCGAGTCCGGCGGATGAACTTAAGCCGCCCCCCACCACGGCTATTGCCCACCATTTTTTTGGCCATTTGGGGGTTTTGGGCACCCGGACCTTCGGGTGCTATTTTTTGGGTGCGGCTGTGTCCGTGGCCTATTTTGGCAGCACGGAGCCGCCGCAAAGTCTCGTGCCATTCCCTAGCCCAGTAGGACGAACTTCGCCCGCCCCCACCAAGGCTATAGCCCACCCGTTTTTTGGCCATTTGGGGGCTTTTTGCACCAGACTGGTTGCTAATTTTTTGGGTACGGCTTTGTCCGTGGCCTGGCTGTGGCGCCACGGAGGCCGCCCGCAAAGTCTCGGGCCATTCGAGTCCGGCGGACGAACCGCCCACGCCCCCCAAGGCTATAGCCCACCCGTTTTTGGCCATTTGGGGGTTTTGGCACCCCGACCTTGGGCGCTAATTTTTGTGCGGCTGTGCCCGTGGCCTATTTTTGGCACACGTAGTCCGCACTCAAAGACACGGGCCATTCCGAGTCCTGCTGACGAACTTTGCCCACGCCCCCCACCAAGGCTATAGCCCACCCGTTTTTTGGCCATTTGGGGGGTTTTGGCACCCCGACATTCGGGCGCTAATTTTTGTGCGCGGCTGTGCCCGTGGCCTATTTTTGGCAAACGGAGGGCGCCCGCAAAGTCACGGGCCTTTCCGAGTCCAGCTATTGGACGAACTTTGCCTCACCAAGGCTATAGCCCACCGTTTTCGGCCATTTTCCGCTGGGAGTTTTGGCACCCCGACCTTCGGGTGCTAATTTTTGGGCCGGCTGTGCCCGTGGCTATTTTTGGCAGTACGGAGCGCCCACAAAGTCTCGGGCCATTCCGAGTCGGACGAACTTTGCCCCTCCCCCACAAGGCTATAGCCCACCCGTTTTTGGCCATTTTCCGTAAGGGTTTTGGCACCCGACCTTCGAGTGCAAATTTTTGGAGCTTATTGCGGCTGTGCCGTGGCCCCTATTTCTTTTTGTGTACACGGGAGGCGCTCGCAGAAGTCTCAGGCCCATTCGGAGTCGTCAGGATGAACTTCGCCACGCCCCCCACTTTGAGACTACTGCTAGCCACCGTTTTGGCCATTTAGGGGTTTAATTTTTTTGCCTTGAGCTAATTTTTGGAGTGCGGCTGTGTCCGTGACCTGTTTTTTTTTGGCTTCCATGGGCGGCCCGTAAAAGTCTCAGGCCATTCGAGTCCGAGGTGAATGAACTTCGCCACGCCCACGCCCCGCCCCGAGGCTATGGGTTTTTGTCCATTTGGGTTTGGCATGCCGACCTTCGTTTTAAATCACTAATTTTTAGGCGCGGCTGTGCCCGTGGACTATTACATTGGCACCACGGAGGCCGCCGCAAAGTCTCGGTCCATTCCGAGTCAGGAGGCGGACGAACTTTGCCACGCCCCGCCAAGGCTATAGCCCGCCCGTTTTTGGCCATTTGGGGTTTTGGCACCCACGACCTTCGGGTGCAAATTTTTGGGCCAGCGGCTGTGCCCGTGGCCTATTTTGAGTACCACGGAGGCCGCCCCGCAAAGTCTCAAGGCCATTCCGAGTCCGTCGGATGAACTTAAGCCCCGCCCCCACCCAAGCCCAGCCTATAGCCCACCCGTTTTTGGCCATTTGGGGTTTTGGTACCCCGACCTTGGGCGCTAATTTTAGGTCTTGGCTGTGTCGTGGCCTATTTTGGCCACGGGCGGCCCGTAAGTCTAGAGCCATTCCGACTCAAGTGAGGAACCATGCGCCCCACAGGCAGCCTCAGATTTTTGTCCATTTGGGGTTTTGGCACCCAGCCTTCGGTCACTAATTTGTGGCGGCTGTGCCCGTGGACTATTTTGCCCGCTGCACGGACGCCATAAGAAGCCATTCAGTCCGAGGCGGACGAACTTTGCCACGCCCACCAGGCACATAGCCCACCCGTTTTCGTATTTAGCCATTTTTTCCATTCAGGAGTTTTGGCACCCCGACCGGGTGCTAATTTTAGGCCCGGCTGTGCCAGATGGCTATTTTGGCATACGGAGCGCCCGCCATAAAGTCTCCCATTTCAGTCCGAGCGAACAGACTTTTGCCTCCCCGCCCAAGGCTATATCCACGCGTTTTTGGCCATTTTCCCTGGGGGTTTTTGGCTAACCCCCGACCTTGAAGACAAATTTTTGAGACATGACTGTGCCGTGGCCCTATTTTGAGCCTGCGGAGGCCGCCGCGAAGTCTCGGGCCATTCCGAGTCCGTCGAGAATACGTACCCGACCTTGATCCACTAATAATTTTTGGCCATAGGGTCTCGTGCCATTCCTAGTCCAGTGGATGAACTTCATGCGAAGCTGATTACAGCCATTTTAAGAGGTGGACCTATTTTGGCTCGGAGGCCGCCCGCAAAGTCACGGGCCCCATTCCGAGTCAGCGAGACCCAGACTTTGCCCTTGGCAAGGCTATAGCCACGCCCGTTTTTTAAACGGCCATAGTCCGGTTCCGCTGGGAGTTTTGGCACCCGACCTTCGGGTGCTAATTTTTGGGCCAGCTGTGCCGCTGTAGCCTATTTTTACGAACTTGTCACGGAGCGCCCTTGTAGCAAAGTCTCACGGGCCATCCGAAAGAGTCCGGACGAAGTCAGCCCGGATTTCGCGAACTCGCGCTTGCCCATTTTGGGCGCGGCTGTGCCCGTGGCCTATTTTGGCACAGGAGGCTCCCATAAAGTCTCCACCAAGGCTTCCCCCACCAAGGCTATCCCACCGTTTTTGGCCATTTTCTGGGGAGTTTGCTTTTGGCTGGGGTGTGTTGGGCTTTCTGAGCCGCCCGACCTTCGGGTGCTTAGCCACGCCCCACCGAGGCCTGGCCCACTGATACACGCTGTGCCCATGGCCTAGGCCGCCATAATTCGAGTCCGACAGACCCGAACTTAATGGCCCCCACAAGGCTATAGCCCGCCCTCGGGCCATTCCGCGAGGCTGTCCGTTTTGCACACTGAGGCCACCACGTAAAGTCTCGGGCCATTCCGAGTCCAGTGGACGGCGAACCTTTACGCCCCCACCAAGGCTATAAGCCCACCGATTTTAGCCATTTTCCGCTGAGGTTTTGGCACCCCGACCTTCGGGGCTAATTTTTAGGCGCGGCTGTGGCCGTAGCCTATTTTTGGCACACGGAGACCGCCCGCAAAGTCTCGGGCCATTCCCGAGTCCGAGCGGACGAACCGCCACGCCCCCACCAGGAGCTGCATAGCCCACACCCGATTTTTGCCCATATTTACGCTGAGAGTTTTGGCAAACCGACCTTCGGGTAGCTAATTTATCGTGACGGCTATGCCCGTGCCGTATTTTAACTGGAAGCCAGCCCAAAGTCTCGGAGCCATTCCGGAGTGCACCGAGACCAGGCTTCGCCACGCCCCCCACCAAGGCTATAGCCACCCGATTTTGGCCATTTTCGCTGGGGGTTTGGCACCACGACTTTGTGCCCACTAATTTTTGGGCGCGGCTGTGCCCGTGGCCTATTTTTGGCACGGAGGCTGTAAAGTCTCGGGCAATTCAGGAGTCCGAGCGAGACGAACTTCCTTACGCCCCCCACCAGGGCTATAGCCCACCGTTTTGGCCATTTTCCGCTGGAGGTTTGGCACCCGACCTTAGACGCAATTTTTCAGGCGGCTGTAATCCGTGGCCTATTTTTGGCACCACCGAGGCCGCCCGCAAAGTCTCAGGCCATTCAAAGTCGTGGGACGAGCCGCCCGCCCCACCAAGGCTGTAGCCCACAGTTTTTGGCCATTTGGGGGTTTGGCACCCCTTCTGACCTTGGGCGCTAATTTTTGGCGCGGCTGTGCCCATGGCCTATTTGGTACACGGGGGCCGCCATGATCTGGGGCCATTCCAGATCCGTGGACGAACTCCGCCACGCCCCCTTCAAGGCCTGCTTCGCCCGTTTTTTGGCCATTTGGGGGTTTTGGCACTCCAGCCTTCGGGCGCTAATTTTTAGTATGACTGTGCCCGTGGCCTATTACAGCACCACGGAGGCTGCTTGAAAAGTCTCGGAGCCATTCCAGTCAGTGGACGAGCCTTACCTTGGCATTTGCTTGGCCCGATTTTAGCAGATTTCACGTGAGGTTTAGGCTGAGCTTTCAGGCGCCTAATTTTTGAAGTGGCTATGCCGTGGCCTATTTGTGGCACAGGAGGCTGCCCCCAAAGTCTCGGGCCATTCCGAGTCCGAGCGGATGAACCGCCAGCGCCCCCACCAAGAGGCGCCAGCCCACCGATTTTGGCCATTTTCGCTGGGGTTTTGGCACCCGAGCGCGCTGAACTAATTTTTGGAAGTGGCGTAGCCTGTGCGCGCCAGCCTATTTTGGCACGGAGCCGCCACGCAAAGTCTCGGGCCATTCCGAGTCAGGCGGGCGAACCGCCACGCCCCCACACCAAGGTTGTAGCCCACCCGATTTTTGGCCATTTTCCGCTGGGGAGTTTTGGCACCCCGACCATCGGGCACTAATTTTAGGCGCGGCTGTACCAGCACGCCTATTTTTTTGCACCACGGAGGCGCCCGCAAAGTCTCGGGGCCATTCCGAGTCCGGCGGATGAATTTCATACACCCCCACACAAGGCTATAGCCCACCCGATTTTTGGCCATTTTCCGCTGGGGTTTTTGCACCCGACCTTGAGCGCCTAATTTTGGGCGCGGCTATGCCCGTGGCCTATTTTTACCACATGAGCTGCCCCCAAAGACTCGGGCCATTCCGAGTCCAGCGGATGAACTTAGCCCACGCCCCCCCGCCCAAGGCTATAGCCCACACGTTTTTAATGGCCATTTGTGGGGTTTTGGCACCCAAACCTTCGGGTGCTGGTGTTTTAGGTGCGGCTGTGTCCGTGGCCCCTATTTTGGCAAGGCAGGAGGGGGCCGCCCTTCAAGGAATAGTGCCATTCCTAGCCGGCGGACTTGAACTTAAGCCCACGCCCCTGAGAGCTATAGCCCACCCGTTTTTGGCCATTTGGGGGCTTTTGGCACCAGACTTGGTGCTAATTTTGGAAGTACTGACCTAGTCCGTGGCCTATTTGTGGCGCACGGAGCCGCCCATAAAAGTCTCGAGCCATTCCGAGTCAGTGAGATGAACTTCGCCCCACGCCCCACGAGGCTATAGCCACCCGTTTGCTGGCCGGCTGGGGGTTTTGGCACCCCCGACCTTTGGGCGCTAATTTTTTGTCTTGACGGCTGTGCCGTGTAGCTATTTGCTTTGCAGGAGGCGCAGCCACAAAGTCCATGACATTCAGTCGGTGGACGAACTTTGCCCCACGCCCCCGCCCCAGGCTATGGCCATCCGTTTTTGGCATTTGGGGGGTTTGCTTTCCCCGACGTTAGTATGTTTGTAATTTTTGTGCGCCGAGGCTGTGGCCGTGGCCTGGCCACAGCACCACCCAGAGGCCGCCCCGCAGGGGCACGGGCCTTTCCGAGGTCCGAGGCGGGCGAACTTTGCCGCCTCCCACCAAGGCTATAGCCACCGTTTTCACGACCATTTTCCGCTGCAGGAGTTTTGGCACCCCCGACCTTCGGGTGCTAGAATTTTGGACCGCGCTGTGCCCGTGACCTGTTCCACCCAGCACTCCCGGAGCGCCGCAAAGTCTCGGGCCATTCAGGAGTCCGGGGACGAACTGCCCACTCCCCACCAAGGCTACTGCTTCCCACCACGTTTTTGGCCATTTTCGCTGGGGTTTTGGCACCCCGACCTTGATTGCAAATTTTTAGACGGCTGTGCCGATGGCCTATTTTTAATCTGCCAGGCTCCGCAAAGTCTCGGGCCATTCGACTCCGTCGGATAACGAAGACCTTACGCCCCCACCAAGACTATAGCCCACCGTTTTTGGCCATTTGGGGTTTTGGTACCCGACCGGGCGCTAATTTTAGATTAACGACTGTATCTGCGTGGCTATTTGCTGGAGGCCGCCCGCAAAGTCTCGAGGCCATTCCGAGTCAGGCGGGCCAGAACCATTACGCCCCACCAAGGCTATAGCCTCCCGTTTTTGTCCATTTGGGGGTTTGCTTTTGACCTTGATCGATCACTAATTTTTGGGCGCGGCTGTGCCAAAACAGGACTATTGGCACACGGGGGCCGCCCTGCAAAGTCTCGGTCCATTCCGAGTCCGAGGCGGACGAACTTTGCCACGCCCCCACCAAGGCCCCATGGCCCCACCCGTTTTTTGGCCATTTGGGGGGTTTTGGCACCCCGACATTAGGTATTTATTAATTTTTGTCTTGGCCAGTGGCCGTGGCCTATTTTTAGTACACGGAGCCGCCCTTGAGTCACGGGCCATTCCAGTCCGAGCGGACAGACTGCCGCGCCCCACCAAGACTGCAAGCACACCGTTTTTGGCCATTTGGGGGTTTTGGCACCCCAGGTGACCGAGCTGTAATTTTTGTCGCGGCTGTGGCAATCGACTATTTTAGCACCACGGAGGCCGCCCGCAAATCTCACCAGGCCATTCAGTCGGCGGGCGAACTTTGCCACGCCCCCACCAGGCATAGCCACCGTTTTTCGGCCATTTTTTCCGCTGGGGGGTTTTGGCACCCCACGACCTTGAGTGCTAATTTTGACCCAGCTGTGCCCGTGCCTCTTTTGGCATACGGAGGCGCCCGCAAAGTCTCGGGCCATTCCAGGTCAGCGGACTGAACTTCGAGCAATACGTAACTCCCCCACCAAGCTATATCACCCCGTTTTTGGCCATTTTTCCGCTGGGGTTTTGGCACCCCGACCTTGGGTGAAAATTTTTGGGCCGGCTGTGCCGTGGCTATTTTTGGTACCACCGCGAGCGCGCGAAGTCGGGCCATTCCAGGTCGATCGGATAGCGAACTTCGCCACGCCCCCACCAAGACTATAGCCCACGCGTTTTTGGCCGTTTTAGGGGGTATTGGCACCCGACGCCTTGAAGCTAATTTTTGGGGGCGGCTGTGCCGTGGCTATTTTAGCCTGTGGAGGCCCCGTACAAAGGTCGTGCCATTCCTAGTCCGGCGGACGAGCCGCCCACGCCCCCACCAAGGCTATTGCCCGCGATTTTTGGCCATTTGGGGGTTTTGGCACCCAGACTTGGTGCTAATTTTAGGAGGCGGCTGTGCCGTGGCCTATTTTGGCACACGGAGGCCGCCCCCAAAGTCTCGGGCCATTCCGAGTCAGGCGAGACCGAACTTAAGCCACGCCCCCATAGGGGCTATAAGCCCACCCGATTTTTAGCCATTTTTCGCTGGGGTTTTGCTTCCCGACCTTGGTAGCTAACGTTTGGTGCGCGGCTATGCCCGTTGCCTATTTTGGCCGCAGGCCCGCCCCAAAGTCTCGGGCAATTCGAGTCCGATTGGACGAACTTCATGCCTTACAAGGCTATAGCCCACCGTTTGGCCATTTGGCAGCGGAGTTTTGTTACCCCGACCTTCGGGTGCTAATTTTAGGCATTAGCTGTGCCGTGGCCTATTTTTGGCGCACGTAGACCGCCCATGAGTCTCGTGCCATTCCTGATCAGTGGACAGCTTATTGACCCCCACAAGGCTATAGCCCACCAGTTTTGGTATTTGGGGTTTTGACACGGCAGCCGGGCGCTAATGGTACTAACAGGCGCGGCTGTGCCCGTGGCCTGGCCCACGGCACACTGAGGCCACCGTAAAGTCGGAGCCATTTCTGATCAATGGACGACCGCCGCGCCCGGCAAGGCTATAGCCGCTTTGATTTTTAGCCATTTTCGCTGGGGGTTTTGGCACCCGACCTTGAGGCTGTGGGCTGTGGCGCGGCTGTGGCCGTGGCCTATTTCGGCACGGAGGCGCCCGCAAAGTCTCGAGGCCATTCCGGAGTCCCGAGCGAGACGAACTTTCGCCACGCCCCACGCCCCAAGGCTATAGCCCACAGCAATACGTGGC